>CAWUFW010001822.1:1800000-2302500 GCA_963921515.1 Calotriton arnoldi
TTACTTCTCCCCAAGAATTGGGAAAGAAGGCAGATAGATGGGTCAGAACCAGGGTGAAGCAGAAAACCCAGACCACAGGTGGTGACCAGAAGAAGCAAGATGCTAAACCTTCAGATAAGGGTGGGGAAAAGGGTAAAGACCAGAAGTCTTCATCAGGGCCCCAAAAACCTGCATCTGGGGGGGAGGGGAGTCACAGTCTAACAAAGGTAAAGGCAGAAAGAAACCTTGGTGCTTCCTGTGTAAGGAGAAAACCCATTGGACAAAAGATGCCAGTTGTCCAAGGGCCAAGGATCCTCCAACCACCACCACTGCCCCTAAGGCAGCTGTTCCCCCGAGGTTCAGCTCACAGTGGTGGTACAGGGAACAAGGGTATAGTAGGGTTAACCCTGGGTTCTGAGATGGGTTCTGGCCTAGTCAGAACTCCAGCTCAGGCTGCACTTGTCTGTGATAGAGGCACAGATATTGCCTCCTTATTTGTGAGCCCCAGTAATCTGGGCAAATACAGACAACAGCCTTTGATCATTGGTAAGGAGGCCATGGCATATAGGGACACAGGAGCAAGTGTCACAATGGTGACAAAAGATCTTGTGGACCCTAACCAGATCATACTTGGTGAGATGTACCAAGTGACCAATGCTAACAATGTCAGGACAGACCATTCCTTGGCAGTTGTTAATTTCAGCTGGGAAGGGGTAACTGGCCCTAAGAAGGTTGTGGTTAGCTCAGACCTCCCTGTGGAATGCTTGTTGGGCAATGATTTGGAAACTTCAGCCTGGGCTGAAGTGGAGCTCAGGACACATGCAGCAATGTTGGGCATCTCTGCAGATGTGTTTCCTGTGACTAGGTCACAGGCCAAACTGTCTTCCACTGAACAGGCCCTGGATCCTGGAAAAATGGACCAGGTGCCTTCCAAGAGAAGGAGCAGTAGGGGTAAGGCAGTGTCTTTCCCCCAGACTCAGAGTGAGGATCAGTCTCCTGAGGAAGATGATCCCAGTCCCTGTGAAGGAACTGACTCAGAGGAACTTGAACCTGATCAGGTTGAGTTCTTGGGGACAGGGGACCCTTCCAGGGCAGATCTGAGTCAGGAGCAGCACAACTGCCCCTCTCTTGAACCCCTCAGACAGCAAGCTGCTGCTGAGGCTGCTGGGAGTGCCAGTGGGTCCCACAGGATCTACTGGGATGAAGGACTCCTTTACTGAGAGGGTAGAGACCCCAAGCCTGGTGATACCAGGAGGTTGGTCATACCTCTGAAGTTTAGGGGCTTCCTACTGACACTGGCACATGATATCCCTTTAGCAGGACACCTAGGCCAAAGTAAAACTTGGGACAGGCTTGTCCCTCACTTTCACTGGCCTCACATGTCAGAGGACACAAAGGAGTTTTGTCGCTCCTGTACCACCTGTCAAGCCAGTGGTAAGGCAGGTGATACCACAAAGGCCCCCCTGATACCACTACCTGTGGTGGGGGTTCGCTTTGAGAGGGTTGGGATTGACATAATTGGTCCCATGGATCCTCCAACTGCATCTGGGCACAGATATATTCTAGTGGTGGTTGACCATGCCACTAGGTACCCAGAAGCCATACCACTTAGAACCACCATAGCTCCTGTGGTGGCCAGGGCCCTCCTAGGAATTTTTTCCAGAGTGGGTTTCCCTAAGGAGATCTTAACTGACAGAGGAGCAAACTTCATGTCTAGTTATATCACTTCTATGTGGAAGGAGTGTGGAGTAAATTGCAAATTTACCACACCATATCACCCACAATGCAATGGGTTAGTTGAAAGGTTCAACAAAACCTTGAAGGGCATGATCATGGGCCTCCCAGAAAAGCTTAGGCGAAAATGGGATGTCCTGTTGCCCTGCCTTCTCTTTGCCTACAGAGAGGTTCCTCAGAAGGGGGTTGGCTACAGCCCTTTTGAACTTCTGTTTGGACATCCAGTTAGGGGTCCCTTGTGTTTAGTGAAGGAGGGATGGGAGTTACCTCTCAAGCCACCTAAAGAAGACATAGTGGACTATGTACTTGGTCTCCGCGCCAGGATGGCTGAGTATATGAAGAAGGCAAGTAAAAACCTTGGGGCCGATTCACAGAACTAATCTGAGATAAAATCCTAAACTTACTACTTTTGGTATTCACAGAAGGCATTTAGTAGTAGTAAAGTTAGGACTCCTAACTTTACTACTACTAAATGCCTTTTGTGAATACCGAAAGTCATAAAGATTAGGATTTTGTCTCAGTTTAGTAGTAGTAAAGGTAGGAGTCCTAGCTTTATTACTACTAAATGCCTTCTGTGAATACCAAAAGTAGTAAGTTTAGGATTTTATCTCAGAATAGTTCTGTGAATCGGCTCCAGTGAGGCTAGCCAAGAATTACAGAAAGCTTGGCATGACCAAAAGGCTGTGCTGACTGTCTACCAGCCAGGACAGAAGGTATGGTTGTTGGAGCCTCTGGCCCCAGCAGCCCTCCAGGACAAATGGAGTGGACCCCATACCAATTTTGAGCAAAAGGGAGAGGACACCTACCTGGTGGACCTTGGTACTCCCAGGAGCCCCCACAGGGTGCTCCATGTGAACAGGCTCAAGCCATATGTTGACAGGGCAGACATGGGCTTGCGCATGGCTACTGATGAGGGACAGGAGGAAGAGAGTGACCCACTCCCAGACCTCTTCTCACAGAACCCTGATGATGGCTCAGTTGATGGTGTAGCCTTGGCAGGCAGCCTCACTGAGCAGCAACAGACTGATTGCAGGAAGGTCCTCAATCAATACAGACATATGTTTTCCCTGACTCCTCGTCAGACCACTTGATGTACCCATGAAGTGGACACTGGGGACAGTCTGCCTGTTAAAAATAAGATTTACAGGCAACCTGACCATGTCAGGGACTGCATCAGGACTGAGGTCCAAAAGATGCTGGAATTGGGAGTCATTGAACCCTCAGATAACCCTTGGGCTATTCCAGTAGACCTAGTACCCAAGCCTCATACCCAGGGTGGTAAAACAGAAATGAGGTTTTGTGTAGACTACAGGGGGCTCAATGTAGTCACTAGGACTGATGCTCACCCTATTCCTAGGGCAGATGAACTTATTGATACCTTGGCCTCAGCCAAGTTCTTGAGTACATTTGACCTCACTGCTGGATATTGGCATATCAGACTAGCTGAGGATGCCAAACCAAAAACAGCATTTTCAACCCCTAGTGGGCATTATCAATTTATTGTGATGCCCTTTGGCTTGAAGAATGCACCTGCCACATTTCAAAGGTTGGTGAATAAAGTTCTCACAGGCCTGGAAGACTATAGTGCAGCTTATCTTGATGATATTGCTGTCTTTAGTTGCACCTGGGAGGATCACCTGGTCCACCTAAGAAATGTTCTGGAGGCCCTGCAAAAAGCAGGCCTCACTATCAAGGCCACCAAGTGCCAGATAGGGCAGATTAAGGTTGTGTACCTGGGCCACCTTGTGGGTGGAGGCCAGGTTCAACCATTGAAGAGCAAAATCCAGACCATCATGGACTGGGTTGCTCCAACTACCCAGACTCAGGTCAGAGCTTTCTTGGGCCTCACTGGGTATTAAAGGAGGTTTGTCAAGGGATATGGATCTATAGTGACCCCCTTGAATGATCTGACCTCTAAAAGAATGCCTAAGAAAGTTCAGTGGACAGTTAGCTGTCAGAAGGCATTTGATAACCTGAAGCAGGCCATGTGCACTGCTCCCATTCTGCAAAGTCCTGACTATTCCAAACAATTCATTGTTCAAACTGATGCATCTGAGTTGGGGGTAGGGGCTGTGTTATCACTACTGAATGAAGAGGGTCAGGATCAGCCAGTGGCTTTTATAAGCCGAAGGCTGTCCCCCAGAGAGAAACGTTGGTCAGCTATTGAGAGGGAAGCCTTTGCTGTGGTTTGGGCTCTGAAGAAGCTGAGGCCATACTTGTTTGGCACTCACTTCATTGTTCAGACAGACAATAAACCCCTCTTATGGCTAAAACAGATGAAGGGTGAAAACCCCAAACTTTTAAGGTGGTCCATTTCCCTACAGGGGATGGACTATACGGTGGAACATACACCTGGGAGTAACCATGCCAATGCAGATGGACTCTCCAGATATTTCCACTTAGAAAATGAAGACTCAACTGGTCAAGGTTAGTCTCACGTCCTTTTGTTTGGGGGGGGTTGTGTAGGAAAGTAGGATCTGCTTCTTATGGTTGCCCCCACTTTTTGCTTGATGTTGCACTGTTTTTGACTAGTCTGACTGGGATCCTGCTAATCAGGACCCCAGTCTATCTGCTTTCTCCTTTAAATTGACATACATGTATTTTGGTACACTCCAGATTTGATACTGGGGCACCCTTATAAGTCCCTAGTATATGGTACACCTGTACCCAGGGCATAGGTACCCCAGAGGCCTCCCATGGGCTGAAGCATGTATTATGCCACCCATGAGAGGCCATGCAAAATGGATCTACAGGTCTGCTACTGCAACCTGTGTAAGCTGGTGCTTGCACCACTTACTTAGATATAGATTTACTATATCTATTGGTCACTACACTTAAAACATATGTCACCCGTATAGCAGGCCTTATCAATCCTGAAGGCAGGGAGCTGAGCTTTGTGTGAGAGGGTGCCCTGCATGAGCAGAGCCCCTTTGCAGCCTTCGGAGACCATTCTCCCGGGTTGTCTGTGACTCAGTCGGACATATAGGTAGAGGTGCATTATAACCTAGCGGTATATGCTATCTCGAAAACGGCTGCATAGAAACATATCGTTTTTGGTATCAAACACCTTGGAATCATACCTCCACACCGGTAACCGGTGTGGGAGGTATGATTCCACCCTTCAGAAGCGAGCTTCGTGGGGTCACTGGTCTATCCGGTGCCAGCCTTCTCGACCCGGACAGCACAAAATGGATGCTGTCGACCAGAGACACATTTCTGCCCTCCTGCTGCTGAGCCAAGCTCGAGCAGAGGAAAGCAGCACAATAGGCATCCTGTCACAGGGAGGTGTGACCACCTCCCAGCAGGATTTAGGGGCATATTTACAAGCCCCTTGCGCCACTTTTGCGCCGCTGTTGCGTCACGCAAGTAACGCAGCGGCGACGCAAACCATGCGCCGCGTTGCGCTATATTTACAACGTGACGCATCTACGGAGATGCGTCACGTAGTAAACCCCTGCGCCACATGAAACCTGCGTCAGGTTTCATGTGGGCGTACCGGCGCAGGGGGGGGCGTTCCGGCGCAGGTACGCCTCGGAAAAGTGACGTAGTGAAATCTACAAGATTTCACGCAGTCACTTTTCCGATGCTGGTGCGCCAAATCCTTACGCCTGCTTCAAGCAGGCGTAAGGATTGACGCACCATGTTAGGGATAGGGAATGTTGGAACAGTGCTGGAGTTGCGTCGCGCTTGCGACACGACTTCAGCACTGCGCCAACCTTCCGCCGGCAGATGCATCACGCATCTGCTTATCCTTGCGCCACGATGCGCCGCATTGTAAATGCGGCGCATCGGACGTGGCGCAAGGGTAAACTTGCGTGACGCATTTTCCCTGGCGCATCCCTGCTGATATGCAGGGATGCACCAGGGAACGTAAATATGCCCCTTAGTGTATTGGGGCTGGGTGGGTGCACTCTGAGAGTGCCTGAAAGTCTGCACTGGGGGCACATTTGGTGTCCCTGTGCATAGTCAAGCTCAAACCAGTTCTGGGAGCCATTGGCTCCTACTCTGTCGCGAAACTGGACAAAGGACATGGGTGTAACCACCCCTCTGTCCTGACCCTCCCCTAGGAGGGTCCCCCGATCTGTCCAACCCCTTCCAGTGGGAACAAAAGGGCTTACCTGGCTGTAAGACTTTAGATTTTACGTGGACATGATTCTACAGGAAGAAACCACTGACCTTCAACCGTCTGGACTCTCTGGACTTCGCTGGACTTCGACTGGGCCCGACTTCGTCTCCCTCTCCGTCCAAAGCTTTTTCTGTGCCCTTGCTCCATACAGGCTCCATGCAGGACCTGTGCTGCACTAAGGACAACTGAAGAATCTCCCTTAGAGTGAAGGAGTCACTCCCCTGCATTAGCAGGCACCTCAACGCAACTGACCAGTCTGCTGCTCCTGAGCTCCTGCGGACTCCGAAGACTTCAGCAACACAAGAGGTAGGTTTTTGAAGGTCCCTGAGATTGATCTGCCCTCTCAGCAAGTTTGAGGCCAGTATCCCTCGTGGAGACTGCATAACCAGAACCCCTGTGCACCGCATCCATTTGCAGTTGCATATGCTTGTTGGCAATTCCTGAGCTTGTGCATTGGACTCCGTATAGTTCTGACCCTGAGCAGCATTTGCACCAAAGAACTCCGGCCTCCTCACACCGAGTGCTCCGTGGGCTGGCACCTTTCAATCTTGCTTGAGGTCCCCTTGCGACTCCTGGTTATTTGGCCTGTGGTTCCTCCTGAGAGTCATCTTGATTTCTGTTGGGCTTTTCTGGTTGCTCCAGATGTGCCCTGACTCCCCATTGCTTGATGAGTCCCCTGGACCTTGCTGGTCCACACCTTAACCTGCTTGACCTTCCTGCGTGGGTTGCTTTTGCCAAGGCTTGTTGGTGTTCCAGCCAGACACCGACCTCTCAGCAATCGACATCCTTCGTGGGACAGATCACCTCTGGCTCCTGGTTGTCCTCGACATCTCCTGGTCCTCGTGGCTGCAGAGTCAAGCATCCCTTCTTCACACCTGAAGCACCCGACATCGGTGGGCATTCGTCTACCGAGCGCCTAGTCACCCTGAAGTGACCCAGACTCTGTCCCCTCTGCTTTCAGGTTCCTTCCTTCCAGAATCCAGGCTTGGATTCCAACAGACCCTCTTCACCTTCACGGCAGCAGTTCTTCTTTGCAGCCCTCCATTGAGAACGACAGCGGTTTCCGACACCACTCCAGACCTATGCACCCGGCTCCTATGGGATAGGTAACTTGGGTACTATGGTATCCACGGGTGGAGTGGCTCTTCAACCTCTTAAGTTCCAAAGGGTTTGCTCGAAGTCCTCCTAGAAGGGTCCTTAAACTTTAAAATTGCAACCGCAACTTCTCCATAGAATTGTATGGAGCCCGCGGTCGTGTTAGCACACTGCACCTGTCCTCCGTGGGGTCCCTATCTACTCACCTTGGGTTGTTCCTTGGGGTCCCAGTGATTCTACATGCTCTAGTCCATGTCTTGACTCAGGCCGTGATTGTTATACCACTATTTTAGTATATGATTTGGTCTCCCCCTGGAGCCCACTGTGTATTGTGCTACTTACAACTGTTCTATTGATATCGTATTGTGTGCTTTGTGTTCTATCCTCGTGTAGAGGATACTAGAGAGTGTTATATTAATAAATACATATTTTTATATAATTACTGTATGGTTCTCCTTTTATTTAGTCAATATAGGAGTTGATATTCTGGTAAAACAAGCTGCTTTACATTCCTTCAAGAGTAAGCCTGAAGGCTGCTCTCCATAGCTACCACTAGGATAGCTTTCTAAAGGTTATCTTTGACCTCATACATCATAAGGGTTGTTTGGACTGGTGCAAGGTGCCCACTTTAATTAGTGGACAGCATATACCAGGCCAACTTCTCACAATCAGTCTCTGTCCACTCCCTCTACACGATTTCGTCCTGAGAATCCACCTCTTTCTGGCTCACCGGATTTTACTCCAAAAAACAGTGCATCATGGAATTCTTTTACACTTACAAACAATGCCGAGCTCCTCAATAACCTAAATGCATTAAAAGCCTCAAACCATTTCAACGATCCTATGCCTACCAAGTTATTTAAAGAGATTACAAATCCCATTTTCCCCCTCTGGTTAAAGATTGTCCATGAATCTCTCATTCAGGGCACAATTCCAGACTGTCTCAAGATAGGACAAGTAATCCCCATCCTGAAGAAGCAAAATGCTGATTTATCCGGCCCTAACAACTTCCGACCTATCACCAATATCATGACTCTAGCTAAACTACTTGAAAAATGCGAACACACACAACTATGCAAGCACTTCGAACAGTTTCAGCTCCTTGACCAATACCTTCAGATCAGGTCGCAGAACAGAAACTGCACTAACACACATTGTTGATGATGCTCTAAGACTACTCGACCAAAAGGAACCATGCCTGCTCATATTGCTTGATCTCTACTCAGCATTTGACATGGTCAAACATGATATGATGATTGAACTACTTGAAAAAAGGATGCGGTTATGGGGCCCAGTTTTAAACTGGTTTTCTTCCTTCCTTCATAATAGAACACATAAGTCAACCATGACCTTTCCAACAGTAAACCAATCTCAATTGGAGTACCTCAAGGATCGGTACTGTCTCCCACACTATTCAACTTGTACATGGAACCTCTCACCGAAATTTGGAACAATTCAAACATAAACTACCACATGTACACAGATGACACTCAACTGTACATGATCATTTCTTCTCCGGATGACATCAAAACTCAATAGTGCACTTCGGAAAACCCAACAATGGTTATCTCACAACCACCTTATGTTAAACACACTCAAGATGGAATTCATCCTAATTGCCCTCCACAATCCATCAGCTCCCATTCAGGATTTGCTCAAACAACTAATGGCCCGAAATTACATCCCACATGTTGCAAACTCCACTAAATCCCCAGGCATATCTTTGGGCAAATGTCTAAATATGCAAGACCACATCAGTGCAACAACTAGAGGAGCCAATCACCAACTCAACACATTAAGGAAAGTCAAACCGTTCCTACCACCTGAAGACATGAAACTAGCTGTCCAATCACTGGTCATCTCCTTTTTAGTCTACGGAATTGTGACCCTGACTGGGCTACCCAAAGCTAAACTGGCAACTTTAAGGGCTACTTTGAACTCTGCTGCCAGACTCGTCACGGGATCTAGAAAACATGACCACATCACACCAGATCTAATCCAACTCAACTGGCTCCCCTTTGATGCAAGGATCCAGTACAATATAGCGTGCTTAACGCACAACGCGCTACATCATAACACTTTTACTTGACAAAAAAACTTGAAATTTCAGGCATGAACCGAGCCCTTAGAAGTTTCAATACTCTACTGCTGAAACCACAAAAGTTCAAAAAGAAGAAAACCTACAACCGCGCCTCTTCTGATCTGACTCCAAGAATATGGAATGCTCTCCCTCCTGAAATCAGAATGAACCCCTCGACTGCAGCAATTAAAAAAATAAGTCAAAGGATTACTCTTAAATAGCCGAATGCAACAATAAACCAATTGCCTCCCAAAGTAACTCTCACTCCTTGTGTACAACTCTGGCCTACCGCACAACTAAGCATTTTGTGCATTTGTAACATTTTATTTGGTGTATCATTTTCTTTTGTACCTGCTTAATGTCTATGATTCAATGTACAGCACTCTGATACCCTAACGGGTCTTGTTCACTTTATATAAAACAATTTCAAATAAATAGTCATAGTGGCTCCTTTATCCCTCAGTGCCTCCACAACTTACCCATCCGTTGCCTATACTTAGTAGTATTTGAGGGCACATGGATCTTAGGAAAGATCTCACTGTCATCCAGGGACACTAGGATAACCCCTGTAAACCCCTCCCATTAACTGGGACAAATTCCTCCCCCACCCCTACGCTAGGCCCTGGAATCTTTCCTCTAGTGTGAGGTTGTGCTCTTTTTGGACACTTGGGATCCCCTTGTAGTGTCCATACTCGTAGCACTCATAAGACTTGATTGGCTTAGGCTGCTGACCTTTGTCAGGGTAAGATTTCTTCTGGTGGTCAGATTGAGGACCAGACTCTTTCCCTTTTCCCTGTGAGTTGTTTTGGTGGCCTTTAGAGAGTTCAGTCTCTTTATCTCCTCCCTTCTTCTTCTGGTTGGGACCCTGACCACCCTTTTGGGAGTACTCCCAGATACCTTTTTGGATACTCTGGTGCTGACCCAGAGGTCCACCTCCTCAGCAAGCTTACTGGTAACAGTAAGCTTGCTATCACCCAGGTGTTGGCTCAGCTCTGGAAATCAAGTATGTGCTCCTTCAAAAACAAGTTGTATAACCCTTCATAACCATTAACTTTGCTGCCCCTCACCCAGCCCTTCAGTGCCTTGCCACCATAGTCCAGAAAATCCACCCATGTCTGTGTAGGTAGGTTGTGACTAGCCCTGAACCATTGTCTGTACTTCTGAGTTGTCAACCCAAACGTCCTAACTAAAATTACCTTCATGGCACTGTAGTTGGTCTGGTCCCCCACCTCTAGTGTAAGGAGTGTGTCCCGCACCACAGTGGGCATGTACCTCCAAAGCTAACCCCCCAGAACTCCTCTGGGTCCCTGTGCACTTTCAAAGCCACTTCATAGGCTCCCAACCATTTATCTTTGGCATCCCTCACATTGTAATTGGGCACTATATCTTTTGGGATATGGAATCTGGACTAATGTGCAGGCACTGCAGGTATGCCTTTTCTCCTCTAGAGCTTGCTCCTTCTCCAGCTTTGCAAAGGCAAGGGTTTGGTCCTTCTCCACCTTGGCAAGCTCTAGCCTTAGTTTCCTTTCCTCCCTCCTGTCAGTCATTTCCTCTGAGGAGAGGCTCCTTGAAGACACACTGCTGCCTGCACTAGAGTGGACTACCAGTCCTGGGAGAAAATTGCTCTCCCCTTCTGCAGACTGCGAATTCCGCATGTGTTTTTCAAGCATGCCTTAGGAACTCTGTCATTTGAACGAATGCATCTTTAGCACGCATTTGTTCTGCATGCAAGTCGTTTTAACGACTTGCCTTGGGGGGACACTGGATATTGGAATAGTTTAATTTAGTATTCCAACTCCAGTCTGCGCAACTATAGGGAAGGTGTTGGACTTTAATTCCAACACCTCTCCACCATTGTGACCACCTAAAGCAAGTCGTTGTAACGACTTGCGTGCAGAATGATTGTATGCTGAAGACGCATTTGTTCTGTTGCCAGCACTGTGAAGGCACAGCCTGATTCCGGCTTCGTCCTAAAGGATGTTTCCCCAGACTACATTCCAAGACCGTTGGTCAGAGCCCTCTCTGATCCTTCCTCCGACACAGATCCCTCCTCATCCACTTCTCCTTCTGGGTGGGCCCCTGACCATGCTTTCAAGGCTTTCTGAAGCTCTGCCTTCTTGGTACTTCCCTTGTGGAACACCCCTTTCTCCTGGCAGACCCGCTTATGTTGAGCCACTGTGTATGCTTCCAGATTGGCCAGCTCGAATTCCATATTGCCAGGTAGGACCACAGATGCTGCAGAGAAAAATTTGACTTGGGCAAAAGGATTTTGAAAAAATAAAAAGATGTAAGAATAGGGAGAATTTAAAAAGACTTGAATTGGTCTTCCTGTGTTTCCGGCTGTCTATGCAAAAGTGTAGCTGTCATCCAACCCAAACATGTATTGGAGATAGGCTGTCAGGCACAAAGAACAGTAAGGACAGACAAATAACCACTTTCTAAAAAAAGGAGGATTTAGCATTACCATCCCAAACATAGGAAGCATGAAAAAACTACTCCTCTGATCAGGAATTACAGCTTAAAAGTGTATAAAGGAATTCCCAATGCTGGCCCATTAGAGTGATAGGCCTCACAGCAGCGTAAAAATTAAAGGCGGGGCGTGGCTTAACGAGCCAAGATGGCGGTCGCACCTTGAGTGTGCTCCCGGACCCCTCCGCCATCCGCCTGCAATCCGCCCATCTCAGACACAATCCTGTCCTGAGTCCTGTTGCCAATGCCTTGCTGCACCCCTGGCTGAAATCCTGGCCTTGGGGGACCCGGCGATCCAGTATTTTTGCGGTTCTCGGCCTGCCTGCCGGGTGCCCTCCTCTAATATGGCGGCCTCCTTGCTCTGAAGCCGGGACCCCTGCATCCCTCGGAACTGGCTGCCGCGGCACACTCCTGGCCCTTCGTGATGGCGGACGCAACCCTCCAAGGCAGCAACGACTGGCGATGACTTCTGGACTCCCCCGGTGAGACGCCCGCCGTGCCCTCCTCCCCCCACCCGGCTGAGACTTTCCTCATGTGGCCGTTGCCGCTGGTCCCTGCCTGCCGGTGCTGAGCTGATTTACCTGACCGAGGGGCTGGAGCTGCTGGCTGCGGCGGCCGGAGACGCTTAGGACGGCGCCCCGGCTCCCCTGCAGCACCGCCGCTGTGCAGGCCGCCATTCTCGGGTGGCGGGAGATCCGGGTTGGCAGTGGTAGAGACCCGACTGACACCCTCTGGACCGCATGATTGGAGGCCCGGTCCTCGGTGGGCTCAGAGACCTGGTGAGTGGCGGCGGCGGGGGGGGCTGTGACTGTATTGTGGGAGGCCCCCCCGCACGCACGCACTGCCCGCTCTGGAGGTGACTTGGGCCCTGGACGCTGCAGCTTGGGAGTTGGCCCACTGTTTCTCCCCACCTGCCATGATTCTCTGCGGCCGCCTGGCCTAACGGACCCCCGGAGCTGCTCCTGTGCCATTCCCTCGAGGCCCTTACACCACTCCAGAAGGTTCAAGGCCCTGAGGCGGGTGGACCCGGCTGTGCCCACTGGACAGTGCGTGATCCCTGGGACGGGCCCCTGCGGCCCCCTGCTCCAATCACCGCGGTCTCTCCGGTGCTGTCTTTAGACCCTCGGCTGCGGCGAACCTCTTGCTGCTCGTGCTGCCCTTGGTGTCGAGCTGCGGCTGTGTTTCCCTCCAGTTGTTGTGGCGCGGGGGAGTGGGTGTCCGGCCGCATCCATCGAGCGGCATGGGGCCCTAGGTGGGGCCTCCCCCGACACCCCCCTGCCCACCCTAAATTGCTCCTCCACCTCTATTGCGTTGCCTCTGCCTGGGGGTGCAGCCAGGGGGGTGGAATCGGCCACAGGTAGCGAGCAGCGTGGGGCCATGGAAGAAGAAACCGCCCCTGCCATCCCCCTGTCCCCGAACTGTTCTGTGGCGCCCGGAGTGGTCTCTGGATCCTGGTGTGGAGGCCCTGCTACGAATCCTGGGGTCGGACCTCTGTGCTGTTGCTTCCGACGTGGGATCTCGCCAGAGGAAGTGGTATCCGCCACGTGTCCCGTACGGCGTTGGGTCTCACAGGGGCCTCGTCCATTGCCCCCCTGCAGCTGTCTTGATCCGAGGCCCTCCAACACTGGCTGTGGGCCCTCGCTGCAGAGGCATTGTAAGAGGCACGACTGGATCTCCTGCCCTGCTGACTGGTGGCCATGGGTCGCACCCAATCCGCCAAAACCCCGGCCACCCAGACAAAAATGGATCGTTTCAAGACCACGGACTCCGGGGCGACTGGAGGAGGTGCGGATAAGGACACCTCACCTGTTGCGGACCTATCTACCATCCTTCAAGCTATCCATGCCTCACAGTCCTCCGTAGAGGGCAAGATCGCTGAAGTCCGGGTGGATGTGACTCTCCTTCGGCAAGACCTTCGGAATGCCACGGCTCGGATTAAAGAAACTGAATCCCGAATCTCTACCATGGAAGACGACGTTCAGCAACTTAAGGGACAACTCACTCGACTCCAATCACACACCCAGGAGCTACACCGGCGGGCAGAAGATGCCGAAAACAGGTCCCGCCACAACAACCTCCGCCTGGTGGGATTTCCGGAGGGAGCGGAACAGGGCCGGACGACGGACTTTGTGAAGAAGTTGCTGCGCTCCTGGATCCCCGAAGGCTCCCTCTCCCTGTGGTTTGCGATCAAGCGAGCGCACCGCTCCCTTGCTCCCAAGCCGCCCCCGGGAACACCTCCCAGACCGGTCATAATGAGAATTCTCAATTTTAAGGACCGTGACTCTGTTCTGGCCGAGGCCTGCAAGCAGCAACACCTCAAATATGACAATCATACCATCATGATTTTTCCTGATTACACTCGCGAGGTCCAGGGTCAGCGCCGCTCGTTTGGCGAGGTCAAGCAGAAGCTCCGCGCCCTCAACATCCAGTACAGGCTCCTCTTCCCAGCGCGCTTGCGCGTGGTGTATTCCAACAGGACCCTATTCTTTGACACCCCTGAGGAGGCCTGGACTTGGGCCACAGAGGAGCGGCCCCTACGAGTTAGTGCACATGATCCATCACCCAAGAGTGCAGCTGGGGGGTGCGCCCGACAGCAGACCCCCGCCCCCCGGCCTCAGCCCAACCGCTCACATAAACGCCATGGCCAGAGACGTGCCCTCTCAGACTCCCCGCTGGGTCCCTCTCGGCAGCCGACACCGCTCCCTGGAAACCACCTGGTGGTGCGGTGGTCTGGCTCCTCCGGCCGCCTGGACTCTGGGGGTGCCTCGCCTCGTCCATCGTTGCTGGACCTGCCGGCTACGGACCTCTCACGTAGCCCGACGCTCCTCTCAGGCCCCGAATAAATTTGTCTCTGCCTGCCGGGCTTGGCTCCGCGGCCGGAGGCGGCACATCGGCTCACCACCACTTCCATTCCCGACGTACTTGCCTATGCACATCCTGATATGAGATGGGGTCCTCCACGCTTCCCCCATTCCCAAGCGTTCTAGTTTGGTCTTTTGTTAATATTTCACTGTTAGGGCGACAGATGCTTCCGTTTCTTGAAGTATAGGGTGGGGGGTGGGGGTTGGGTTTGGGAGGGGGACCGTTGTCCCGAGTTTTTTTGTTTGTTTTTTTTTGTTTCTTGCACCAGCATGTCTGCCTAGCTGTGCAACGATCTTACAGTGACCGACATTGCAATTCTATGTTTGTTACCCCGCGCACTTGTACTACTCTAGGTGAACACGTACCACCCTACACCATGACAACATATCCACTGGCTCTGGACGCAGTCCCACTTCCACGACCTCTGCTATGCTTGCCGGCTGCCCGGCCCCTTGCACGACTTCCCCCTGCCCGGCGATTCTAACGGGGCGTCGCCGCTCCATATAATATCCTGGAATGTTAATGGCCTGTTAGACAAGGTCAAGCGTGCAGCTGTCCTGCGATATGCCCAGCGTCAAGCCACAGACATACTCCTGCTTCAAGAGACCAACTTGATGGGCAATCATCGCCCCTTCCTGGCGCGGCATGGCTATGGCGGAGTCTGGCACTCTGGATTTAGTAGGGGGTCAAGAGGAGTGGCTATTCTGGTGCGTCGCACTCTCCCTCTGGTGGCACGTAAAGTGACGCACGACCCTCAGGGTTGCTTTATTCTCCTGGAGGGGAGCCTCGGAGATCGCCCTCTTAATCTACTGGCTGTCTATTCCCCTCCCACCCTATTGGCCTCCACACTCCAGAGGCTCACCTCAGCGGTCGCTGCTCTGCCCCTAGGAATGACCGTTATTGGGGGTGACTTCAACGCAGTCAAGGACCCCGGCCCTGACACCGCCTCGCCCCGCCTCCAGGACTGCCCAATCCGGCTTCCTCTCAACATGGGCTGCCAGCCTGGGTCGGGGATGCCTGGAGACTTTGGTACACAACAGCGCGTCAATACACCCATACCTCGGCCTCTCACCACACACACGCGCGCATAGATTACGTTTTCCTGCCGGCCCAGGACTGCCAGGCGATCCAGACGATTTCTATCCTCCCCAGGGGCTTGTCGGACCATTCCCCGGTGATGCTGCACATTGGCTCCCTTCCCCCGTCCTCGCGCCCAATCTGGCGACTCAACGCCTGGTTTCTCCAGGACGAGGAGTTCAAAGACCAAGTAGGTGCCGAGCTTCGCCTCTACTTCACCACTAATCAAGGTTCAGTGTCTTCCTCCCGCACTCTTTGGGAGGCCGGGAAGGCCACAATTCGGGGCTTTGCTAAAGGCCAACTCAAACTCACCCGTACGGCGCGCAACTCCCAGCTCACCCGTTTGGAGGCGCAGGCCGCCCAGCTCAAGACACTGCCCCCTGAAGATAGAACTGATGCCCAAGACAGTAGGCTTGCGTTCCTAAGGGATGAAATCAGACAGACCTCCCTGGAGGCTGCCAAATTGCTTTGGCGATCTTCCGTGGCCCAAGTGTATGGGTGGGGAGATAAAAATGGGAAGCTCCTCCATCGCCTCGCCACTTACCCTATGGCCAACCGTATAATACCAGAGGTAGCTGACACGTGTGGCAAGATCCACCGTGCCCCGATGGCAATTGCCCAATGCTTTGCCGCTTACTATGCCACCCTCTACTCGGCACGGACGCCCAGTCTTTCGCTCCCTGAGCTCCTCCGGCTGGAGAGGTTCCCCCTTCCGCGCCTTAGTGAGTCTGAGGCGGAGGCACTGGACCTCCCGATCACCCCTGAGGAGGTGTCAGATGCCATATCACGCATGGCAGCCAGTAAGACGCCGGGACTGGATGGGCTCCCCCAAGAATTTTATGTGTCTTACCGAGACACCCTAGTCTCACCTCTAGTGGCGATGTACTGTGAAGCGGTGGATTGTGGCTCTTTCCGCCCAGAGACGGACCTAGCTACCATTGTAGTGATCCCTAAGTCTCAGCCCCCCTCAAGCTGCTGTTCGGACTACCGTCCCATCTCTCTTATTAATACTGAGCTTAAGATCTTCACCTCTGTCTTGGCCAACCGCATAAGACCGCACCTGGCTAGTCTGGTTCATCCAGATCAATGCAGCTTCATGCCTCTCCGAGGGACTAGACACTGTCTTAGACGCCTCCATCTTGCTCTTGCGAACTGGCACCTGCTGTCCCCCTATTTGTCTCTCCTTCTGGTAGATTTTGAGAAGGCTTTCGATTCGGTTGACTGGGGTTATTTGGAGGCAGTGCTGGAGCAGATGGGTTTTGGAATCCCCTTCCGCAACCTGGTGAGGACGCTGTATTGTCGGCCTTGGGCGCAGGTCCTTGTCAACGGGGCTCTATCTCGTCCTTTCCCTATCAGAAGAGGTACGCGGCAGGGATGCCCCCTCTCGCCGATCCTGTTTGCTTTAGCAATGGAGCCCTTTGCCTGCCTTATCCGATTTGACCACTCTCTCACTGGATGGAAGTGGCCCGGCTTTGAAGAGGATAAGATCGCGCTCTATGCAGACGATGTGCTGCTGTTTCTAGCGGACCCGGCCCAATCGGGGCCCAGATGCCTTCGAGCCCTGGACCTCTTCGAGCACACATCCGGCCTTCGGTTAAACCCAGCCAAGTCCGTTTTGGTTCCCCTTCACTTGTCACGTGAATACTTTCACTGGCAGTCTACGATCCCCCTTCGATGGCAGTCCTTCAAGTACTTGGGGATCTGGGTGGCCCTTCTCCCCGACCTTGCATGGTCACTCAACGTCACCCCACTGGTCAAGCGGGTCCGCGCTGACCTCCTTAAATGGCGTACGCTACCCCTAAACCCTCTAGGCAGGATAGCCCTTTTTAAAATGATGATTTTACCTCTCTTTCTATACATGCTTCAAAATACACATCTTTCTTTCGCTAAGACCTGGTTCTGTGAGATGGACGGTTTGGCCACTAAGTTTTTATGGGGGGGTCGGAGGCCCAGGCTGGCCCTGGCCCAATGCTGAATCCTGCCCTTTGATGGTGGTCTTGGGATGACGAGCCTATACCTCTATTATTTAGCGACTCGGCTCCTTACAGTGCACGATTGGTTTAACGGCGGCTGGTCCGACCCGACGTATCGTCTGGAGCTGCACACCCTAGGCTTTTCCACTATCCAGGGGATGCTATATGGGGACGTTGTTCCCCAAGCTCTCCCTGAGGTCACACGCGGAGTGCTCCTGGCCTGGCGGGCCTCCCTGCGTCATACTCGCTGGTCGGGCAGGCTGACCCAGTATACCCCCTTGTGGTGTGGCACCAGGCTCCGGGAGGTTGCTTCCCTTTCGGGATTCCGGCCCTGGGACCTCATCGGGAGTTCCCTGCTAGGCGATGTATGGAGCGGTACCCATCTACGCTCCTTTCAGGATTTGCAGGCCCGACACTCCCTTCACTCATCTCAGTTTTTCCGATACTTGCAGCTACGCCATGCCCTCCGCTCCTATATTTCGGACAGCACTTCTTTGCCAGAGTATAGTCCACCTGAAGCTCAGGTCATGACCGGCGTTCTGGGACGGGGAGGGATCTCCTGTATTTACCGTTCACTTACCAACAACACCCCCAACTCCCTCTCTCAACTCCAAGACAAGTGGGAGGGTTGGTTTGGGACTCTAGACGATACTGACTGGAGAGACGCCCTGATGGCTCCTAAAATAATTGCGGTCTCAGCGAGGCTTCGGCTAGTCCAAATATACTTCCTATATGCTGCCTATCTTACACCGCTGCGTCTTCACCGCATGGGGCTTCAACCTGATGCCCTCTGCCCCCACTGTCCCCACTCCCAGGCAGACTTTTATCATATGATATGGCTTTGCCCTGTGATACAGGGGTATTGGGAGTCCGTAACGGAGGAGCTCACGGAGGTCTTGGGTTGGGAGGTTCCTCTGGACCCTACACATGTTCTCCTGGGAATCACTGAGGGGCTGGATGGAAACAGGGCTGAGAAACTCTTCCTTAATATAGCACTAGCAGTAGCCAAGAGGCACATTGCAGCTCACTGGCTGAACACTACCGCACCTACATTGGCGCGTTGGCGCAGAGGGGTGGACTGGTGTGCCGCGCAGGAACGGCCTCTTTATGTGGCATGGGGTTGTCCTAAGAAATTTCGCCGAATGTGGGGCAAGTGGGTCGGAGTGATAGAAGACAATGGGGGATATTATCAACGCTTCGCGTTAAACATCGCAAATCACGCTTAGCGCGATTTTGAATATTGCCGCCTATCGCTGGTTTACATCGCCGTCTTAGCAGCGTATTTACAACGTCTTGCTCACAGGCGATGTATAAACCTGCGATAGACGGCGATATTCATCATTAGCGTGTGAAATCATGCGATGATTTCACACGCTAATGAAAAGCTTGATAATAGGGGAGTGTGGACTTAACCAAACAATCCACCTCCCATTCAAAACATGCCTAAGTCAAGTTTTGACCAGGCGTTAAGGATCCGGCGAAAACCGCGGTTAGCGCGGCTTTCATCATCGCTTCGTGGTTCCGGGGCCGCGTTGTAAATAACGCGATGTCCTGTTCGCGACCTTTTGTCATGGTGTTACAGGAAGGAACGCCTACTTTGCATCTCATTAGCGATGTATATCGCTAAGATGCGTGGCGTTACAGAAACGGCAGCTAACATGCGCTAATGCATGTTAGCGCCGCCTTGCTAATAGGGCGATGAAATTATCGCCGCTTCAGCGGCAAAAAGTGCCGCTAAAGCGGCGATAATGCCCTTGTAAATATGCCCCTAAATTGGACTGATACAATCTCTAGATTGGCAGTGGGTTCGCCGGTATTGGCCCTATGCACGTCTATCTTTTTATGCCAATGTGATATGTTTGTGTCTTGGTCTTGCCTTTTAAGATGTATTCCTAAATGGTGCTGTGTTCTTTGTTGCAACCAAAAATCAATAAAAATTAGTTATCAAAAAAATTAAATAGGCTGTTTGTCGACACCAGGACATGCAAAAGATAGAGGTGCATGTCCTACCTTTTCTTTACATAGCAACCTGCCTTAAGGGTTTCTTAGGGCCTACCTTAGGGGTGACTTATATGCAATAAAGTGGAGTTTAAGGCTCAGCAAGTAGTTTTAAATGCCAAGTCGAAGTGGATGTAAACTGCACACACAGGCACTGCAATGGCAGGCCAGAGACCGGTTTGAAAGGCTACTTCTGTGGGTGGCACAATCAGTGCTGCAGCCCACTAGTAGCATTTGAAGTACAGGTCCTGGGTACATGGTATGCCACTTTACAAGTGACTTACCATTACAACAAATAAACCAATCAGGAATACACCAATGTCATCATGTTTAGAGGAAAAACACATGCACTTGAGCACTGGTTAGCAGTGGTAAGGAGCTCAGAATCCAATGGCCAACAAAAATGAATCAGCCAAAATGAAAGGCAAAAGGCAAAAATTTGGGGGAAAGACCACCCTAAGGATGACAGGTCTAACATTGGTAATGGCATGCGTGGTTCCACCATACAACCCTTCTGTATATTTCCTCTGAGACCTGCCAAAATCTTCAATCTAAATTTCAATATAGTTAATTTTATGCTTGTTCTGTGCTGAATGAAGAGGGTGACCATTCATGAAGAACATTATGGAGGTACGCCAATTTAAATTGTTGGTCTAAGTTTTTAAGCACCATTGTACCGGGTGGGCGATGAGCATAAGGGCTAAATAATAGCGGTGTACGAAATTTGCATTATTTACTTTTGCATAATTCAGGAAATGCCATAAAATTGAGGTGAAATCCAAAACCGGCATTTTGCTTTTTCATTTCAGCGTGAAATGTATCCTTGTATCTTGTTCGAACACATGGATGTGTTTTGTGCTAAAAAGTAGCACAAAAATACACAGGGGCCACGAATAACAAACAGCTGCTTGCATTCTGGTCTTTCGTGTGCTACTGCCCTAAAACTTTACAACACGTGGCATGATTTCCAATAACCAGTGTTATGCAAAGTTGAAAGAAATTACGCAATAATACATGGGAGTAATGGAAAGTTCCCCCAGGTCTACCAAGCATGACTTTGGTTATATTTGTTTAGTGTTCACAGAAATCAGCCAGGAAGTAAAGAGGCTGCAGACCAGCTGAGAATTTCATCCAGAGACCGCAGAGCCTATTGTGTGGGAGGCAGCAGAGTTTCGGCACCACAAAAAGGGCGGCACTTGCACAGTATTATATTTACAAAGCATCAAGACCACATCAGAAAATAAAAAAGACAACTGCTGCATCCGTGAGTAGATGTGAGAACTAGCTAGTTTCTAACCCTGGCAGTATTCATGCTTTTTATGGTGGAAAGAACCAGAGAACTACTGACATGTAAGTAGCAGCCACAAGGTTAAGGCGCATACAAATGTTGCCATCTAGCGGTGAGCAAACGGGGACATCAAACTCAATATCTCATGTGTTATGTCGTGGGCCCTAGGCCCACCTGCTGATCAATGACTGACACAGACACCGTGGCTATCGTTATTCAACTGGCCACGAGCACGTGCACCCGGGCCCTTTTATTAGCAGGCTCACGTCACTCATGACGCCTGTGAGGGATGCATGTGGGGTGCACGTGTGCCCACTCCCATAGGGGAGTGGCTACTAACTCCGTGCCTGTCGAGACACTAGAACGTGTCTCGCAGGACACAACATTCCTCCCAAATTTTAATAAATCAAAAGTTCTGTAATTCAACCTGTAGGGATAGACAGTAACGAAATATACAGCACAGGGTCCATCAGTTTCTCGGGTCCGGCATCAGGAAGACGGCAGACACGGGCTGGTGACTTCGACTGCGGCAGGACACAGCAGGTTTTCATCATTTAACCTGATTGGTTCAGGACACGAACTCTTGCTTGAAGATGTCATCTGCGCACTAGGAACGTGCTGGTGTAAGCATGTCCTTTAGTCCCACATAGCTTCCGTCCGCTGACCTGGATGATGGTATGTGGTGTGTAACAATAGTTCTTTAACTGGGTGCATCAAGATCATGGTGGGAGTCCATGGTGAAAGTTTACTGGATACTTCTGGATCGCCTGAAGTCTCTCTTAGGCTGTCTTACTGTGTCCGGTGACCTGTCGGTGGGGCAATGTCTCTTCCAGCTCTCCCGCCTGGGGAGGCCCTTCGTCGGGCTTGCCACAGGACTGCTGGTAGGCTGCGATGGGGCTGCTTGTGTGCCAGCTGGGGGCAGCTGCAAACCGCCGAGGAGCCAGTAGCCAGTCTCTCGCACAAACCTCAAGGGTGTATGGATCTTGGTCAGGACATGCTCTCGCTGCCGCAGTTCAGGTGCAGACCAGGTTAGCAGATAACCTCTGAGTATTCTTGTTGGCTAGTTTGGCACTAGTGTAGGACTCCACTCATGTGTATTCGCGATGGTGTCGGTTGACGCACTTGATGAGGATTGGCATGGTGGCATTGCCAACCGTGTGGTGAATCTGGACGATGGTGGGTGACGACTTGCCTTGATGGATGCAGGTGTCTAGTCTGGTGTCGATCACCTGAGGCAGGGAGTGGCCAGGTACCTCCATGTTCTCTGGGGAGGGACTTGCACTCATGTACTTGTACTTCTTGGGCTGTTGGGACTTTGATGACGGAGGAGTGATGAACACGCTGAGAAGCGTAAGACTTGAGACTCGGTTCGCGCAGGCTGTGCGGCTTACTCTCGGACTCCCGCTGTGCGGTTGCCAGTTCCTTCTCGGGTTAACCCCTCTTCCCTTGCTGTCGCTGTGTCAGGACTCACTCCTGTTGTAGCTTGGGTCTTCTTCATCATCCGGCCCTGCCACTCACGACTTCCTCTTCTGACTTCAGCTGTTTGTCCGATTCTTGGTGTAGACCCTTCGGTTACACTTCCATGTTTCTTGCTGAGTGTGGTGTCATGCACATGGCACTGATGACATAGCTGCCATTGGGCCTGGACGACAGGTGGCGATGATTCACGTGACTGCCTCTTCTGAATCTTCTCTTGCACCTCTGGCATTTGCTGTCAGGGGCAGGGATGCCGTTCGACTCCAACTGCCGACGCTCGGGCTGGACTGTCTCACTGTGAAGCGATGGGAGCAACGCAGTTTGCGAGTGCTGCGGCTTACGTGTGGTTCTCCCTTGGTGCTGTCGCCAGTGCTGTCGGTCCGCCTTGGTGGCTGTCTGGTTTCTTTGGAGGTGTTCTTAGCTTGTGGTGCTACGAGTCCTCTTGCTTCTCCTCCCGTTGTCTTTGACACACCTGCGTTTGTCCAGCTCTTCGGGGTGACACAATCTCCACTCTTCTTCTGCTTCTCCTCCGGGTGCAATGACATGCACCATGTTCTAACAAGGCCAACATGCCTATTAACTTCACTGGTCTCCGGACCATACAGGCGAAACTTCAGTCGCTTTTCTCGGCTGCATAACGAGCAGCCATTCATCTTGGGTGCTCCTTCTTCAGGCAGCTTCTCAATGCTCCTTCTCCGGGTGTTCCCTCTCCAGGGAATGGCTTCCATGGGCAGTGGCGATGTGTCCAAAAACTCTTACTCCGGGTGTTCCCTCTCCAGGGAATGGCTTCCCCGGGCAGTGGTGAACTGTTCACTCGTAGTGTGCGACTCTCCTTTCGTCAGCCTTGGGTCAATGACGACTCCTGCTTGCGGCAGAGTGAGGGAGGACACTGTGCAGCGTTTGGCCCCTTCCGGGCTCCGTTGCTGCTGTGGAGATGTATAGGATCTCCCTGCTGGTTCCAACAGTGCTTCTTTCCTTTGGAGAGATCTCTTTCCCTCCTGGGCGTTCACCTCTGCTGACATTCTTCTGGGTGCACACGTCACGCACTTCGGACTGCGTGCGCTTCGCCTTTCCCTCTTCCGGCACTTGCCGTGTCTGCTTTCCTTCTTTGCGGTGGTGCTTGTTGACCGCCAGGGGCATATGACGCTCTTCTCACCTGTGGTGGCGTTGGGCCGCCGCTGATGGCGCACTCTCTGCACCAGTCTTTTCTTGCACTTTTGGCAGGGGGTAGTCTCCCTTGAACTGTTGCTCGATCAGTGATCACCTTGCTGAGACTGATTCTTGTTGGCGTGGCTGCTGTGGACTTTTAGCCCCCATTCTTTGGCTGTATGTTGCGTGGCGGCGCCTGCGCAGGCTTTCTGTAGAGTGAGCAGTCTCTCTATGTCAACCTGACATGCAGTCCATGGGTCAGATGGCACTATTCTGATCCGTCTATTGCTGTGACATATTGACCATTGCTCAGTGTCTCCCACTCTGTCCTCTCCTTATGTTTGGGCTGCGCCGTGACCAGTACAGTGGGTGTGGGCGCTTGTCGGTTTAGGTGCAGTGTTGTGTTACTTCATGCACTCACTGGGTTGCTGCGCACGTGCTTGGCGCTGTGTTCCTGAACTCCTGGCGCTTAGCTGCGCATTATCTCTTCATCCTTAAAGCTGTGTAGTGGCTTGGCACCACTCTGGCATGGCGGCTTTCCTGCGCACTCACTTTATGCACTTGTCAGTCCTTACTGTGTCCCTGTCCAGTGTTGCCTTTCTTTTCTTTCTGCTAGTGCAATATTGTCCCTCAATTGTGTTGCGCTGCAACAACCAGTTCTGTGCTTCTGCTGGCACTGGTTGTGTTCTCTAACTTTTTTTTTTTTTTTAAACACATGGATAACCCTCTTCCCTGGCACTTATTGCAGGCTGCAGCAATTGGTTCCCTTTTCTTGCATGCTTGTCCATATAATTCTTTTCCCTAGCCGCGGTAGCGCAAAACGGCCACTAGATGGCACTGCACGGCAAACTCTGGCTGTCTGCGGTCGTTTACCTTCGTTCTGGAACCACGCTCGGTTCCGTGATGCTGTCGTTTGTCTTGTACTCGTGGGCTTCGATGGGGCAGAGGAATGGAGGGCAGGCAACTCGTGGTGGGTGCTGCCTTCTTCTTTAGAGCCCCGATGCCCACCGAACTGCAGACACACCTGGAGGTTCCTGGGCTTCAGTGCACTGCACCAGCGGTCCTCGTGGCGCCACGGCCACTCTGCATACTGCGGTAAGTTTTCTCTCTTTTTCTTTTTTTTTTCTGCGCACATTTGAATGAGCGCCTTAGCTGCGATTATTCACACGCCCGGCAGCCCTCGTGTGCTTTAGCACTTTTCATTGAAGGCCGCCTGGGCTGAGTTTGCACTTGCGGTGCTCCGATCGGCCTCAGCAGCTTTACACCCGCTACGGGCCTCACTTTACAGAGTCTTCACTCTCGGCGCCCTTCTACTCACTTTCTACCTTCAGCTGCACCACACGCTTCAGGCAGTTACCTCTTTCCGCTCTTTTGGGCACTTTTCAATCGGTATTCCAATTGTCCGCTGGCCGGATACGGTCTCTTCCTTACTCCACCCCACCGCCGCAGCCTCAGCCTCGCAGTTCACACGCTGGGGGTTTGGCGCTGCTGCCGGTATGGGGCATTGTTTGTCTTCTTCGAGGGGGGGACGGAGCGGGCCACTGCTCCACTTTCTAATCTCCCCTTTCTAATCTCCCCTCATTACGCTGTCTTCACTGCCCCCAATGTCCCGCAGCCAGGGCTCACCTTACGCCCGTGGGCTTTGCAGGCGGATAAAACGTGGGATGGGCTCCCGCTCCGCTCGATTGCCTCTTTCTGCACTGCGGCCGGCCTTCACTCCCTGCAGTCTTCACTGGACACTGCTGTGGCACCGGTGTTTCTCCGGTCAGCAACGGGCCGCTTCCGCTTACTTTGCGGGGCTCCATGACAGCCCGGCACGTGTCGCCATCCCGGGCTCACCTTGACCCGATCGCTGGACAGGCTCACTTCTTCCTCGTGGCAATTTGCGCCAGCGGCCAGCGTCTCAGCAGTCCGCCCTCGCCCGCACTCATTCTGCATTCACGGGGCCTTACCACACGCCAGTGGTAGGAGCTGCAGGCTTGTCATACGCGGGGTGGGCTCCGCCACTTCAACTTCACCGTGGGGCCCTTCACACGCCCCGCTGATGCTTCGATAATGTAATCACCTGCTTCACAGTGTGCCTTCTCCAAGGGCGATGCACATTCCCCCTTCTCCCACGGGAACACGGCGGCTGCACACGCAGGATAGACCCGCTCATCGCCAAATGTTATGTCGTGGGCCCTAGGCCCACCTGCTGATCAATGACTGACACAGACACCGTGGCTATCGTTATTCAACTGGCCACGAGCACGTGCACCCGGGCCCTTTTATTAGCAGGCTCACGTCACTCGTGACGCCTGTGAGGGATGCATGTGGGGTGCACGTGTGCCCACTCCCATAGGGGAGTGGCTACTAACTCTGTGCCTGTCGAGACACTAGAACGTGTCTCGCAGGACACAACATCATGTACAACAACATTGTATTTCACAGTAACACGAGAGGAAGATTCAGAGAGACAGAAATAGAGACAACGAAGAAGGCCAAGAGACACTGCCTTCTTGAGCCTCAATTACCAGTTCTTCGTAATTAAAGTACTTTAAACTGGAACTCCTTAATTATCGTACACGATAAATAATGGTGGGTAAGAGTTTTACCCTGAAAATGGGGCAGAACATGCTGATATTGGTAAATAGCGCCCCACAATTATCTGTTTTATTGTTTACTGAGTCCTCATCATCTTGTAAATTACGACAGTAGTGACAATGTTGGGGGAAAAAACATACTCATAATTCCAACCCCCATGCAAACAGCAGTCAAGCCAGCTTAGGTTTCACATAGTGTGGCACCATTTACAAACTTGTAACAATGTGACAGCCACAGATTACTTTCATAATTCATTTCGAAATATTTAAGATCAGCCAATCAGCACCGCCTGGCTGCGCAGAGAGTGCCCTGAGTACCATCCATCTTTCGATCATTGCACCTCCCCGCACCCACCACAAGATGGAACGCTCTTCCATGGAATATCAGCGCCAGTCCAATAATAGAGGAATTTAAAACAGCAATGAAAATCCACCTCTCAAAACACGAAGGACAAGGAAGAGAGCTCAAATGTTGTAAATGTGGCAAAGTGTGTATAAATACTGAGAGGTAATTTCTTACTTTTGCTGACGTATAGGGTAAAATTTACGTTGTTCTGTGTTCAGCTGTCTGTCTCTCCTTGTTCTCAAACAATTCCTTGAGTTTAATCACTTTTTTTTTTATTCCACTCAATTAATTTATTGTCGCATGTACCAAAAAGGAAGGAAGGAAGGAAGAGAGGGAGGGAGGCAGGCAGGCAGGCAGGCAAACCGCTGGGTCTCGAGTTAAACATATGGCTATTCTGAATCATGTATATAAGACTGTTATTGTGGGTTCCCAAGAAGGAGCATTTCCAAAAACAATTCTTAAAGAAAAGAGCTGCTCAGAATATTTTCCAACAAAATTCCATAAGGGGCATTCCCATAAAAAGCAATAGAAGAATTACATTTGAACGCATCATTTTTGAGGTCCGGACAAGCTTTTGGAGTTGCTAAGATCACAGGTGGCTCTAGTGGACAGCTACCACCTGTGACAGGGAGTGAGATGGGGCGCAGTATGAAAGTTTCAGGGTCAGCTCGTCTACTGCAGCATTCAACCTGTATGGCCTCAGAGATGTTAGATCCAAACCAAAAAGGTATGTTTACGATAGATAATTGAATTTACAACTTCTAACTGTTTACAAAAACATACAATACTAACATGTGTAAATTATTTTACTTCTGCTAACTTAAAATCCATGACTACATACAATAAGCACGGGTAAGTCCCGCACAATCGGTTTCTTAGTAAGCATTCTTAGACATGGTTCACCTTGTGAGTTTATGACCCTTCACAATCTTGTAAGTTTATGAATATTCACAAGCTCCTGTCCAAACCTGTAACAACTTGGAAATGGTTGAAGATTTCAAGTTGCAAAGGTTTAGTGGTAAATCACTTTCCTCTGAGTGAAGAGTAATGGAACACCCTACACTTGGAAGAAATGGAGAAGTGGTTTCACCGACAGAGGAAAATGTTTCCCCATGTTGATGAGAAAGAAAAAAATGCAAATTGAACATAGGCACTGGCTTCTCCCACTACAGGCTTGTACTTATACGCAATTCTTTATTGTGGGAATACCATCCTCAGGAAAAGTCATATGAATTACTCGTTGGCATTTTTAAAGAGCTGTGACTCGTATTGTAGTGGAAATGTCTGTAAATTCCAAAAAAGTGAAAAAGTATGTTAAATCAGGAGAGGAAATCTAAGTGAGTTGAGAGGGTTGTATCAAATGTTCTTGATATAACAGAAACATTATTGTTGACAACGATGAGAAGCTGTGACCTAGAGTAAAGTAAAGTTGTTCCATCTACATTTATAACGAAGGTGACCCGGTGAGTTCATGTTCCCTGCTCCGGTTTCAGTTTTGCAAACTATCGTAATCTGGTACTCAGTTGTGAATTGTTCTGCCTAGATGAATAAAAACTTCAACGCTAAATTATCTTACCTAATGCAACATCTACAAAAATGAAAAATATAACTATATTTTGAATGCATTTGGAATGATTTAGTCACTGGTTGTTCTTGAATAATTCTGTGATTAAAAAAAAAAAAAAGTATTGGCATATTACCTTAATCCTAGACTGGGTAAATTATTATTTATTTATTTTAATTTAGCTACCCAAGAAGGATGTATTATATATGTATTATATATTGTAACTATAGTTGACTTAACTTTGACCGTAGTTCATATAAAATTGTAATGTTGAAATTCAAAAAATTGTAGTTTGGACCAATAAGCTTCTTTGTTTATGACTTTCCTATTTATATTTTAACCTTACTAAAACAGTGAATTAAAAAAGAACCTTCACATTAAGTCTAAACCGAGAATAAACACTTGTCCCTAGTGCCACATATTCACCCTGAATGCCAGATTGAGGGCTTAGGTCACTGATAGTGTGTCGGCGCGACACTATGGGGACAAGGACTGGCGAAAACTACAGCTAACGCTAATTAGCTGCAGTTTTCTTACCTCTGTGTACCGCTGAAAACTATCGCCTTGTTAGCGACATATGTACAAGACGTCGCTACATGGCGATAGCTTCAGGGTTCAGCGGTGAAAAATGCCGCTAACATTAGAGTGATGGCGATAGGAATTCCGGCGTTAGCGGGCGAAAACCAACAAAAGGCCCATTAGCGGCAAAAAAACGCACGTTAGTGAGCCCAATGTGAGTTTTTTTTTGCCTCTAATGGAAAAAATAGCCTATCAGTCGACCTCCAATAGAAAATAGGCAAACAAACCAATGAAATGCAGAATGGAGCAGCCAGGGCCAAGTGCAGCACACATCAACAACCCCCTCAAACCACCCAACATCCAGGATGACAAGGATGAGAGCCTGGATGCCTTGCTGGACCTGCGCCTGGAGCCTGGATGCGTCGCTGGACCAGCGTCTGGAGCCTGGATGCCTCGCTGGACCTGTGTCTGGGGACTGGATGCGTTGCTGGACCTGCGTCTGGAGCCTGGATACCTCGCTGGACCTGCGTCTGGAGCCTGAATGCCTCACTGGACCTGCGTCTGGAGCCTGGATGCCTCGCTGTACCTGCGTCTGGAGCCTGGATGCATCGCTGGACCTGCGTCTGGAGCCTAGAGTGGGATGCGGAGGAGCTGTGGAGTCGATGAACCGTGGCGGTAGACATTGAGGCGCGGCGATCGCCCGTACCTGTTGGTGATGCCTGGCCGGTCGCATGGAGACACGTTGGTGACCTGTGTGAGAAGACCGCCTTGCGCCCCTTGGAGCTGTGAATGGTAGAGGCGCTCCTGCGCACCAACGTAGGGAGGTCTGCATCGCATACTATGATCCAGCACTACACCGGGGTGCACAGAGAGGATTACCAACGGTGGGCGGCACCTCTCTGCATCACAGGCCGGATGAGGTTGCGCTGGCCGGACGCTGTGGAGGGTGAGGCCCCTGAGGTGCGCCAAACTTGTGTTGCGGGAGCGCTGCAAGTTCACGCCTAAGGGGGCCCTGCTGCATCAATTGCATCGGGAGGTTCACCAGTGGACTTGGCGGTGACTGCTATACCCACGCTTGTGAAATCCCACCTGGCTGAGGCTCCTGCTGGGTGAGTCACAGATTTGGAGAGAGTTCAGAGGATTGCACCACGGTGTCAATGTCCAGGTAAGGAGAAGGTGGGACACGTAGCGGAGGAGGCCCGGGGGTCGAGTCGCCCAGGCCTAGCACCAGTAGATGACGCACCCCCAGTGTCGGCTCATCCGCTATGGTGGAAGAGCATCGCCCCACTGCTTCCAAGCAGTGCAAGAAGAGGAAGAGTCATCACATGATGATAACTTCCTGATGTTATCGTGCCATGTTTCCTTTGTGGGCGGGAGGGTGGGTAGGGCTGCTCCACTCACGGAGCAGGGCAGGGGCGGAGTGGCATGCCCACTCAACTGCGCAGTGACCGTTTGGTCGGCCCGCTCAGGCCGCACAAAGCAGTCATGCGCACTGTCCTGTTCGCAATGCAGGCTGCATTACATCCTGCATGGAGAACATGCCCACACCTCCAGCCCCTGGCTGAACGCCTCGTCCCGGCGCCAATGACCAATCCCAACGCCGCATTGCAGCGTTGTGATTGGCTTAGGGAGGGAGCCTGGCTGCCTACTTCCTGTTCCTGGAAGCAGACTCAGGAGAGCAGGAGCAACGAAGACACGGGGCCCGGCCTCGAGGTAAGATTTCTCTCATTTAAATATTTACAACATCCGCTCACACACACACCCCGCGTCCACGCCCAATCCAGTGTTCTTTCCGGCGTTTCCCACCTCCCAGCTGTCCAATCCCCCCGCAGCACTCAATAGCGGCCGCTGTGCGGCCATGCGCAGCGGGCATACCACTTGTGTGCCAAAGGTATATATGGAGCTACGACGCATACATTATATCGCATTCCATTACAATGCATACTAATACTAGGCATATTGCAACAGTAGGGAAGGTGGTGGATTGCGGAGATGTAAACATTACTATTCCTACTTCAGTGAGTGCAACCCTAAAACTGACCCTTGCACCCCAAAGCAAACCCTGAACCCTAAAATTCATCTTTGAGCCCCAAAACACACCCTAAAAATCATATTTGACCCAAATGCACACCCCAATTTTCATGATTGACACCAAAACACACCCCAATTTTCAAATGTTACCCCATAATACACCCCACATTTCATCTCCGACACCCGAAACCCATACCCTCCCTAAAAATTAAAAATACCCTATTACTGACCTCACAATGCGTTGTAATGGAATGCGATGTAAAGGTGCCTGCTTTGTTGGATTTGCGGTCTAAAGGCATTACGATGTAATGCCTGCGTTGTAATGGGCATCTCCCGTGCCAAAGGCAAGCCATAGGCAAGCCCATCTGCGTCCGTCTGCCCCTGGAACGCGCTCAGCACCAAGGACCCTTCCTCTCGACACTCCACCCCTACGGCGCCAGCACCTGCCTCGCCATCAACCCTGGACGCCACATCGCCTGCCAGGACCAACATCTGCTCCGGACCGGACATCGCCATCGCCATCACTGACGGTTACTAAATCACCCGCAAGGACCACCCCGACCGTCCAGGAGGAGGCATTGCCATCACCTACAGAAGCACACTCCGACTGACCACGCACTCTAATGACCAAACGGTGACCATGGGACACCGCATCTTCCAGATCCGGACCAACCCCAACCCCATCCTCTGCGGCACCCTCATCTGCAGGCCCCCCGGGCCATGGACACCCATTCTCCGATACCATTGTAGACCTCATTGCACAACAGGCTCTCCCATCCACTGACAACATCCTACTCGGTGAACTCAAGTTCCACCTGGACAACCCCAGTGACCAGAACACTACCCCCTCCTGGGGTATCTCCCCAACATCAGACTCAAGCAGCTAGTCACCGCAGCAAGCCACATAGCAGGACACACGGTCGAGCACGTCTCCTCCGCCATCTGGACCTTCAACTACAGCCACACCACCGGACTCTCAGGACACACGGTCGAGCACGTCTCCTCCGCCATCTGGACCTTCAACTACAGCCACACCACCGGACTCTCCTGGACCGGCCATCATTGTATACATCACGGCTTCACCATGCCCACCGTACACAACCGCCATTATCGCCCCCTTTGCAGCTGGATCAAGGCCACCGAAGTACGTCTCGTCAACTCCCTCAGCACCACCACTCCGCCAACGCTTACAGACGATGACACCGCAGCGTGCAACCGCCACCAATGGATCTCCAACTGCGCTGACACCCGGGCACCCCTCAAGAACGGCACTGCGTCAGTACCTTACGCCTGCATGATGGCAGGCGTAAGGGTGACACAGTGCCACAGGGATAGGCTGGCCCCATGCATTGCTGGAGTTGCGTTATGGTTGTGATGCGACTGCAGCAATGGGTGACTTTAGCGCAGACAGATACGTCAGGATTCCAGATGTATCTGTCATTACTTGCATCATGGAGCGCTGTCCAGTAAATACAGCGCATGTGTGGTGTAGCAAGAAGGGGGTAGTGAAAAGTGTTGCAACACTGTCTTGTCGCAGCGCTGCAACACTTATCATGAGTGAGGCCCACAAATGCGCACTATCTTATTGATGGTGCGCAGTCCTGCCCTGTAGTTTTGTCGCAGGGCAGCGCAGCAACATTGCTTGCAGCGCGGTCTCACAACAAAACCTGCTTAAATGAGGCCCCAAGGGTTATCTCCATTTTTAAGACCAGCTATTTTCTGGTCTTAAAAAACTGCCTCTAACTGCAGTTAGAGGCAGTTTTTTTGGTCCTCCAAACTTAAGGAATCCCCTTGTAAATATCGCTAAGTGGGGTTAGCAGCCGTTTTTGCACGGGAACGCCTCCCTTGCATGTCATTATCGCTAACAGAAGTGGCGATCTTTATAATGGACGTTTTTGGCGGAAAACTGCTGCTAACAGAGTTTAGCGGCAGCTTGTACATAAGGCGATCAAAATCGCGCCGCAAAACCGTAGGAAAAGTGCCGCTAATGCGGCATTAACTCCTTGTACATATGCCCCTATCAGTTTTAATATGAACTAGATAAAAAGGTTAAGTGGAGATAAACTTAGATGGGCAACAGAAACATGTAATGCATTTTACATCGATTGATATGCAATAACATTTTGTGCCTTTATTTCTTTTATTTCTACAGTAAATATTTCTCCAAATCATTTTATAAATCGTTAAACGATGTAGAAGAAAAATTACACCAAAGAAACAAATGCAGATGAGAAAAGATGTCTGTTGTGATTTTACACGTTCAAAATGTTACTTTTCTTTAAAAGAGCAGAAATAATAGAAATTACTCGGGTATTTACTTGGAGGGTGTCAAAGTCTGAGAAAAACATGGTGTTGCAGAAACTGCATTTGATGAAGCTAGAACCAGCAAAGAGAACAATATAAATAGGTTATGTTATAATAAGTAAGTTACAATGTTTTCACAGACTGCAACCAACCAGCCCAGTGGGTGCTGTTTAGAACGTATAAGCCTGTGATGACCTGGCCTAAACTGGAGGGCTCCCTATGGTGATTAAGTCTCACAACCCTTCGCCATCCAATGCCTATGTTCCTGCCACTAATTTAATTCTGCTGCTTGATCAGGAGACATCTGCTCTTGTAACGATGTACAAGATATCTGTGCATCTTCCACGTCACACAACTAAACATAATATTGAATAAACCCTGATGTTGCTACTGCCTGGGAAAAGTCGTCAGACTCAGCTCAATACTCTGTAAAGGACCTGCTAGCCTGTTGACTAAGCACTGACACCTGTGCCACCTGACAAGTTCTTCAATGAAGCCTCTGTGAAAGTTACAGATGGCACCCCAAACATGCATCATCAGGTCCAGCAAGGCTATCACTGCATACACTCCTTGGAGAGCTTGTGGCCTTACCCCGTCCATGTACAAGTTGAGAAACCCGCCTCTCGCCAAAGAAAGAAATGCTGTACTTTATGTTTATTTCTGAGCTCCTGTAGCTACTCAGGGAGTTCACAAATAACCCTGAATTGAAGCTCAAAATTGTGCTGTGCGTCTGACTCTGCATTATACAACAGACTACCTACACTAACATGACTTAGAACTTGATAACTTGATGCCCTAGATAGTAGGTTATTACCCCATCGTTTAATCATCCCTGATAGATGATTCATTTTGAAAGTCAACCAAGTAAAGAAAAAACTGAAAATCACATGATGCTATGAAAACGTAAACATCACCCCCCTTGATAGAAGAACATTTTAGTTGTGGGGCAGAGGGAAGAATATTCCAGGTGCATTTAACCTTGTGTTTTTAACCTTAACAATGACTTGTGGCGTGGCTTCGATGCCAATTCAAGATGGCGACTTTCCCGAAAGCTCTGACGCGGACGCAGAGCTTCTAACAATTTTGTGGCCTCTTCTTGCACGCTTACACTCCATACGGATGCGGGCTGAAGCCTCTATATGCCAGCGGTAAGCCTGCATGCCATTTTGCACCATGAGGGTGCATTCTGAGATCCGTGTGCTGTCGGTGGTGATTTTCTCCTCATAGACGCGAGCGGCCGCCATTTTAGACCGCGTCGCTCGTGTCAGAGATTTTTTTTTTTTGACAATCCTTGTGCTCCCTCTCTATGAGTGTTCCCAACGTAACTGTGACCTCTTTATTACCTACAGTTTTCGGACCTGGTTGCTGTAAGCAGTGATTTTGTTCTGCTGATACCTATGAAGGTATGTCTCCTCAGACATGTCTCTTTAATGACTTTTTTTACTCATAACCTGGGTCTGCCTCTATTTACTGTCTTATTGTGGATAACTACTATAGTCCTTCTACAGAATTTGGGAGACCAGGTTTTTGTGACCTCCTTTTGAGCACTATTGATGGTCCTACTAACCGCTTCACTGGTATATGGGCCGGTCTCGTTCCTTTCACATCTTTACATGGCCTTCCTCTCATTATTTCAAGATGGCCAGTGATTTACATGTGTCTTCCAAACCATCCTCTTCAGGCACTAAACCAAAAAGAGCAAAAAATGACCCTCATTCTCCTATTTTATCATCCCAGAATCCTGTATTGGACTCTATCCTAGATGAGGTATGTGCTCTACAACCATTTATGGTTACTACTAATGAAAAATTGCAACAAATTGAGGATTGATGGACTGTTATGGAGGGGAAGATGACGGAGTTAGAACAACGTGTGGGAGAGATTCAAGATGTAACTACCAAGATTCCTATGTTGGAACAAGAAATTCAGAATCTTAAGCTTCACACGAAGACCTCGAAAATCGAAACAGATGGAACAATCTTCTTCTTTATGGTCTTCCAGAGAACATTGAAGGTCCTGATCTTCTGGTCTTCCTGAAGAAATTTCTTTCAGACCTCCTGGATCTTCCTCCTGCACCACCTCTTAACATTCAGCGTGCACATTGTTTGGGATGTCTTCAACCTCACTCAAACAAGCCACGTGGCATTATGATGCTTTTTCTGGAATTTACTGATTTGATGCGTGTCCTGAAGGCTGCTAAAGTAAAACGTTGTCTTATTTGGTCTGGCCATAATCTGTTTATCTCACAAGATGTTTCCAATGCAACCAATGCCTGTCGTAAAGAATTCTTAGCTCTTCATCCCCAGATGAGACATTTGAACATTCAATATGGCATTCTTCATCCTTGCCTTTGTAAGATCACCTATGAAGGCACCTCATGTTCTATTGTTGACCCGGTGAAACTGAAAACTTTTCTACAAAGTATAACAAACCACAATATGGAGACTAATCCTTGATATTTTCAAAGATGTTCAATTTTCTTCCACTGATTTTTTTTTTTCTTCTTCTCTGTTGCTTTTTGCTTTTTGATATATACTTCTCTATTACTAATCTCATTTTTGGTATGTTTTCTTATATCTTACTGTGAATATTACTAATATTCTTAATTTTCTGTCATAGTTATATCTCACTTTATCCTTTTTTCTCCATTTTTCACTTTAATTCATGGCTACTTGCTATATAACTTTTATAGTCTTTTTCCTTCTTGCTGTTCTTGTTTTTGGCCTAAGCATGTCCTCAGCTTACCCTTTAACCTTTTCAATTCACATCTGGATTGTTATCCTTGATCTGTCCTTCTTTTCTCACTGTCGTATTTCTTTCTCCTCAGCCCTCCTTCCCCTTTATTTGACTTCTTTCTTCCTGGTTTCCCCTATTACTAATCTTGCTTCTACATGAGTGTTTTTCCTTTTCTTGGTTTTCTTTTTATCATAACTACCTTTTTTTATATTTTTCGATGGTCGATAAATGGTGTCTCTTTGTCTTTTTTATTGGTCTTGCAGCCCGTTGTTCCTGTTCTCGTATATTTTCACTCACCCCACAACATGTTTAATGTTGTCTTGTGGAATGTTCGTGGTCTAGGTCATCCCATTTAGCGTCAAAAGGTACTTTCTCATTTATCCAAGCTTAACACACATGTTGCCTTTTTACAGGACACGCATTGTAATGATGTTGAATCACTTAAACTTAAACGTCAATGGGTTAATCAGGTTATTTTTTCTCCAGCTATTAATAGTCATGGTGGTGTTGCCATTCTATTCCACAAGTCATTGAATGTGCAAATGTTATCAACTGAATGTGATTTGAATGGACGATGGGTTTTGGTTGATGCTATTATATCTCAAAAACAAGTCACTCTCTTCAATATTTACGGCCCTGTTAAATCAGACCCCGAATTTTGGCAAAATATTAAATTGAAACTTTCTTCTATCTCTAATCCCAATATAATTGTTGGTGGCGATTTTAATGAATGGTTGGAACCGTTTACTGAGAGAAAATCTAAGTTTAAACCTGATACGTCTCATAAAGCCTTTCAATCCGCCATCTCCTCTCGTCCATTCTTTGATGTATGGAAAACTTGTAATCCTGATATATATGAATTCACATATTTTTCTAATCTACATCACACTGTCTCGTATTGATTACATTTTGATTTCCAAATCATTACTCCCCTCTATTCAACCATCTGAAATTGGTTCTATTTTTGTTTCTGATCATGCTCCTGTGTTATCTTCTTTTGATATGTCTCTCAACACCTGCAAGCAAGGCCATTGGTGTTTTAATAACTCCCTATTAGCAGACCAAACCTTTATTTTGGAGGAACATCTTTTATTAATGAAGTTTTTCACCTTAATCGCTCTATAGATACCTCTGTTCACAATAATTGGGATGCTTTTAAGGCATCCTTCAGGGCCTTTACTATTGCCTACTCTGCCAGAAAGATAAAGGTATTAAATGCTGAGTATCTCTCAGCTCTCTAAAAGATAAAGATTCTAGAACATACTTATTTCTCCTCTAAATCCTCCTCAAACTTACAGGAACTGATTAAAGCCAAGTCTGCCCTGAATAAAATTGCTATAGTTGAGCTTGTAATGTCCTTCTTAAAATTAAATCCAAAGCCCATGGAGGCCAAAATAAGGCGGGTAAAATGTTGGCCAATTATTTAAAAATCAAATCGGAACGGAAAACTTTTGGTCCTATTTGCTCTGAACAGAATAACAAGATGTTGTCCTCCGACTCTGAAATTGTAACTACCTTCCAATCCTATTGTGAACAACTCTATACAGAAGATACAACTCCTTCCGAAGGTGATATTAACCCCTTTACTGCTCGGCCTCCCCCCCCCCCCCTGTGCTAAGCCTTTTTTGGCTATTTGGGGTAGCTCGCGCTTAGGCCCCTGTAACTTTTTGACCACATAAGGTATCCACGCCAAATTTGCGTCCTTTTCTTCCAACATTATGGGGATTTAAAAGGTACCCAGGGTTTGAGGATTCCCCTGGCGGGGACCCAGAAATTAGCCAAAATACAGCTTTTTGGGAAAAATGGGAAAAAGTGCTGCAAATGAAAGCGTCTGGCTTTTTTCCCTGCAAATGGTATCAACAAAGGGTTTGTGGGGCTGAAATCACCATTTTCCCAGCTTTTAGAGACTGACAGACGTTTGTCAGAAAACCAATATTTTTTACACAGTTTTAGCATTTTACTGGATATAGCCTATTTTTGCTATTTTTTGTGCTTTTAACATTCTTCCAGTTAATGGTAGAAATGGGTATGAAAGCAATAATGGATCCTGAAAAGCTATACAGTTTAGAAAAGTAGAAAAAATTCTGAATTCAGCAAGGGGCCACTTGTGTAGATCCTTCAAGGTTTATTTATAGAAACTAACAGTTGAATATAGGAAAAATTGAAAATTAGTTGAAAAAACAGCCATTTGTGCCTACGTTTTCACCTGTAACTTCTTCTAATTATGACAGCTGTTTGAAAGCAATATACCGTTACATCCGCTGGACCTTTCTGGTTGTGGGGATATATAGGACTTGTAGGTTCACCAAGAACCCGACAAACCCAGAGCCAATAACTGAGCAGCGTCTTGCAATGGTTTTTTATTATGTACCGGGTATAAAGCAATTAATTTGGGAAAATATATACATGGAAAAATCGATATGAAAGACACCTATGTATTTATGAAATTGGAACAAAATATAGAGTTTAGAAACAGTAGATATTTGCACATTTCAGAAATTGTGAGTACCCATACTAGCATGAGAATTATAGGACATTTTTCAAAGTGACTTCTTTTTTACACATTGTCTTTCATTTGGAAGGAAGAAATGCATCAAAAGTCAATAGGTAATAACAGTTGCTCTACAATTCTGTGTTACCCTAAGTCTCCCGATAAAAATGGTACCTCACTTGTGTGGGTAGGCCTAGTGCCCGCGACAGGAAACGGCTCAAAACGCAACGTGGGCACACTTTAATTTTACAGTTAAAACTAACCCTTTTTTTGCAAAGTGCCTAGCTGTAGATTTTGAACCCTAGCTCTGCTGGCACATAGGGAAACCTAGCAAACCTATACATTTTAGAAAACTAGACACCCAGGGGAATCCAGGATGGGGTGACTTGTCTGGCTCTCTCCAGGTTCTGTTACCCAGAATCCCTTGCAAACTTCAAAACTTAAAAAAAAAAAAACATTTTCCTCACATTTCTGTGGTGGAAAGTTCTGGAATCTGCGTGGATCCACAAAATTCCACCCACCCCGCATTCCCCAAAGTCTTCAGAGAAAAATGGTACCTCACTTGTGTGGGTAGGCATAGTGCCCGCGACAGGAAACGGCCCAAAACGCAACGTGGACACACCACATTTTCACAGTGAAAACAGACCCTTTTTTAGCAAAGTGCCTAGCTGTAGATTTTGAACCCTAGCTCTGCCGGCATCTAGGGAAACCTAGCAAACCTATACATTTTTGAAAACTAGACACCCAGGAAATCCAGGATGGGGTGACTTGTCTGGCTCTCACCAGGTTCTGTTACCCAGAATCCCTTGCAAACCTCAAAATTTGTAAAAAAAAACACATTTTACTCCTATTTCTGTGGTGGAAAGTTCTGGAATCTGCGTGGATCCACAAAATTCCACTTACCCCACATTCCCCAACGTCTTCCGAGAAAAATGGTACCTCACTTGTGCGGGTAGGCCTAGCGCCCGCAACAGGAAACGGCCCAAAACGCAACATGGACACCACATTTGCACAGTGAAAAACGGACCCTTTTTTGCAAAGTGCCTAGCTGTAGATTTTGAACCCTAGCTCTGCTGGCACATAGGGAAACCTAGCAAACCTATACATTTTTTAGAACTAGACACCCAGGGGAATCCAGGATGGGGTGACTTGTCTGGCTCTCGCCAGGTTTTGTTACCCAGAATCCCTTGCAAACTTCAAAATTTGTCCCAAAAAACACATTTTCCTCATATTTCTGTGGTGGAAAGTTCTGGAATCTGCGTGGATCCACAAAATTCCACCCACCCCGCATTCTCCAAAGTCTTCCGAGAAAAATGGTACCTCACTTGTGTGGGTAGGCCTAGTGCCCGCAACAGGAAACTGCCCAAAACCCAACGTGGACATACCACATTTTCACAGTGAAAACGGACCCTTTTTTTGCAGAGTGCCTAGCTGTAGATTTTGAAGCCTACCTTTTCCGGCACCTAGGGAAACCTATCAAACCTATACATTTTTGAAAACTCGACACCCAGGGAAATCAAGGATGGGGTAACTTGTCTGGCTCTCACCAGGTTCTGTTACCCAGAATCCCTTGCAAACCTCAAAATCTGTCCAAATAAACACATTTTCCTCACATTTCTGTGGTGGAAAGTTCTGGAATCTACGTGGATCCACAAAATTCTACCCACCCCACATTCCCCAAAGTCTTCTGAGAAAAATGGTACCTCACTTGTGTGGGTAGGCGTAGTGCCCGCGACAGGAAACGGCCCAAAACGCAACGTGGACACACCACATTTTCACAGTGAAAACAGACCCTTTTTTAGCAAAGTGCCTAGCTGTAGATTTTGAACCCTAGCTCTGCCGGCATCTAGGGAAACCTAGCAAACCTATACATTTTTGAAAACTAGACACCCAGGGAAATCCAGGATGGGGTGACTTGTCTGGCTCTCACCAGGTTCTGTTACCCAGAATCCCTTGCAAACCTCAAAATTTGTAAAAAAAAAACACATTTTACTCCTATTTCTGTGGTGGAAAGTTCTGGAATCTGCGTGGATCCACAAAATTCCACTTACCCCACATTCCCCAACGTCTTCCGAGAAAAATGGTACCTCACTTGTGTGGGTAGGCCTAGCGCCCGCAACAGGAAACGGCCCAAAACGCAACATGGACACCACATTTGCACAGTGAAAAACGGACCCTTTTTTTGCAAAGTGCCTAGCTGTAGATTTTGAACCCTAGCTCTGCTGGCACATAGGGAAACCTAGCAAACCTATACATTTTTTAAAACTAGACACCCAGGGGAATCCAGGATGGGGTGACTTGTCTGGCTCTCGCCAGGTTTTGTTACCCAGAATCCCTTGCAAACTTCAAAATTTGTCCCAAAAAACACATTTTCCCTCATATTTCTGTGGTGGAAAGTTCTGGAATCTGCGTGGATCCACAAAATTCCACCCACCCCGCATTCTCCAAAGTCTTCCGAGAAAAATGGTACCTCACTTGTGTGGGTAGGCCTAGTGCCCGCAACAGGAAACGGCCCAAAACCCAACGTGGACATACCACATTTTCACAGTGAAAACGGACCCTTTTTTTGCAGAGTGCCTAGCTGTAGATTTTGAAGCCTACCTTTTCCGGCACCTAGGGAAACCTATCAAACCTATACATTTTTGAAAACTCGACACCCAGGGAAATCAAGGATGGGGTAACTTGTCTGGCTCTCACCAGGTTCTGTTACCCAGAATCCCTTGCAAACCTCAAAATCTGTCCAAATAAACACATTTTCCTCACATTTCTGTGGTGGAAAGTTCTGGAATCTACGTGGATCCACAAAATTCTACCCACCCCACATTCCCCAAAGTCTTCTGAGAAAAATGGTACCTCACTTGTGTGGTTAGGCTTAGTGCCCGCAACAGGAAATGGCCCAAAACGCAACGTGGACACACCACATTTTCACAGTGAAAACGGACCCTTTTTTTGCAAAGTGCCTAGCTGTAGATTTTGAACCCTAGCTCTGCCGGCACCTAAGGAAACCTAGCAAACCTATACATTTTTTAATACTAGACACCCGGGGGAGTCCAGAGAGGTATGGCTTGCATGTGCCCCCCAAAGTTTTCCTACCCAGAATCCCCTGCAAACCTCAAATTTAGCTGAAAAATCACTTTTTTCTCAAATTTCTGTGTGGGAAAGTTCTGGAATCTGCGTGGATCCACAAATTTCCTACCACCCAGCGTTTTCCCAGGTCCCCCGATAAAAATGGAACCTCACTCGCGTGGGTGGGTCAAGTACCCGCGACAGGCAAGGGCCCAAAACCTATTGAGGCCACATCAAAATTACCTATCACAAAACAACTTGGTTTTGCAAGGGGGGTCCCCTGGGTTTTTGGCCCCGGGCTCTGCGGCCATCTTGGGAAACTACCAAACCCACATATTTCTGAAAACTAGACCCCAGGGGAGTCCAGTGAGGTATGGCTTGCGCGGACCCCCCAACGTTTTCCTACCCAGAATCCCCTGCAAGCCTCAAATTTAGCTGAACAAATCACTTTTTCTCAAATTTCTGTGTGGGAAAGTTCTGGAATCTGCGTGGATCCACAAATTTCCTACCTCCCAGCATTCCCCCAGGTATCCTGATACAAAATGGTACCTCACTTGCGTGGGTGGGTCAAGTACCCGCGACAGGTAAGGGCCCAAAACCTATTGAGGCTACATCAAAAGTACCTATCTCAAAACAACCTTGTTTTGCAAGGGGGGTCCCCTGGGTTTTTGGCCCCGGGCTCGGCGGCCATCTAGGGAAACCTACCAAACCCACACATTTCTGAAAACTAGACACCCGGGGGAGTCCAGGAAGGTATGGCTTGCGTGGATCCCCCAACGTTTCCCTACCCAGAATCCCCTGCAAACCTCAAATTTTGCTGAAAAAATCAAATTTTTCACACATTTCTGTGTGGGAAAGTTGTAGGATCACTGGGCAGACACAAATTTCCCACCACCCAGCGTTCCCCCAGGTCTCCCGATAAAAATGGTACCTCACTTGTGTGGGTAGGCATAGTGGCTGAAACAGGAAATGGCCCAAATCGTACTGTGGAGACTTCAAAATTACCTATAACAAAACTACCTGGTTTTGGGGGGGCACCTGGTTTTTTGGCCCCGGGCTCGCCGCCATCTAGGGAAACCTACCAAACCCACACAGTTCTGAAAACCAGACACCCTGGGGCGTCCAATGAGGTATGGCTTGCGTGGATCCCCCAAAGTTTCCCTACCCAGAATCCCCTGCAAACCTCAAATTTAGCTGAAAAAAACACAAAAACTCACAGCTCGTGAGCTGTAAAGCCACGACAAGGCACCAACCTCTTTACAGGCTATTCACACACCTTTCATACTTGACACACACTTCCACACCACCAGCTGCGGTCCCAGCACATTACAACACTCACATCCACAGACAATGTGGAGACAATGTACCCCCTGGCAGAGAGAGACAGAAAAGACAAATATTACTTCAAAATGAACAATTCCTTAAGTACTCACACGTACTGGTTGGATTTGGCACGAGGGTGAGTGAAGGTTCAGGGCGTAAAATTCTATTAACAAGAGATTTCACAAAAAGTAAATGCACTGTTAATATTTAAAAGGTGAAAAACCTGAACCACTGACTTACAGCTCGTGAGCTGTAAAGCCACGGCAAGGCACCAACCTCTTTACAGGCCATTCACACACCTTTCATACGTGACACACAAGACCATTCACACCGCCAGCCACGGGCCCAGCACATTACAACATTCACATCAACAGACAGCGGCATTCAAGGGCCCATCACTTTCATACGCCCACATGACTGACACAGCAATCACACCGGCTGGTGGTTGACATAGTGTCTGCAGTGGCGTTTGACTAGCAGAGTGTGTAATGACCAGCAGCAAGTCACTACTCACACACTGCCAGCCAAATGTCAGCCCACGCACACCACCAGCCAAGCACCACCCAACCCACACTGCCAGCCAAGCGCCAGCCCATGCACACTGCCAGCCAAGCGCCAACCCACGCACACCACCAGCCAAGCGCCAGTCCACGTACACTGCCAGCCAAGCGCCAGCCCACGCACAGCACCAGTCAAGCGCCAGTCCATGCACACCGCCAGCCAAGTGCCAGGCCACGCACACCGCCAGCCAAGCGCCAGGCCACGCACACCGCCAGCCAAGCGCCAGTCCACGCATACCGCCAGCCAAGCGCCAGTCCACGCATACCGCCAGCCAAGCGCCAGTCCACGCACACCACCAGCCAAGCGCCAGCCCACGCAAACCGCCAGCCAAGCGCCAGTCCACGCACACCACCAGCCTAGCGCCAGTCCATGCACACCGCCAGCCAAGCGCCAGTCCACGCACACCATAAGCCAAGCGCCAGTCAATGCACACCACCAGCCAAGCGCCAGTCCATGCACACCACCAGCCAAGCGCCAGTGCATGCACACCGCCAGCCAAGCGCCAGTCCACGCACACCACCAGCCAAGCGCCAGTCCACGCACACCACCAGCCAAGCGCCAGTCCACGCAAACTGTCAATTTTTTTTTTAACAAGAAAGAAATTACAAACCAATTGGAACTAGATACAAAACTATAACTACAAACACAACAGCGGTAACTAAAGACATCATTCTAATGCCAAACATGAAACTGAACAACAAATAAAAAACCATGCAGACCAGGCAGTACACTATTAGACTCACGGTTGCTCCCAAAATCTCCTTTGAGTGTGATACAATCTGAAACGTGTGGGCACACACAGCCCAGGATTAGAAGGATAATCAGCACAGTGCATACAACTCTCCTTCCGCATACCTCTTCGCAAACAGACTCTACATCTCTTACAGGGATTGTTTTTTTGGGGCGTGGGAGGAATTAAATCGGGAAAGTGGCGATCTTTCAATCTACAAGGGTATACTTGTAACAAAAGCAATTATAACCTGCACACCTAAGGTAAAAACTTTTACGTCTAAAGACCTTTTACATTTTTAAAATCTTTTAAACATTTACTCAATGGTGCCACCTCGTTACCCCGACCAGCTTCTGTCAGGCATAGTAAATCACAATAACATGAAACAAATACTGTCGCATGAATACAAGGTGCACTTTCCACCAGCCCAAATGGTGCTATATAGTTTAAGGTGATTCTTTCACAAATTAATGCAATTTGAAAATTTAAACAATGTAAACATCAATGTACACTATAAAAAAGAAACCATCTCAAATTCACTTCAATCAGTGATTACACACAATTAATACTCGTTTTTAATCATGTATATCAAACAGTAAAATTGTCATACACATTCATTTTATTTTTTCATTTTTCATTTTTTCATTTTTTCAATTCCAAATTCCATGTAGTGTTACATATCCCAATGCATTTCGGGAGACCCTTCGTCAGGGGAACACTGAAAATAACAAAAGATGATTTGTAATCAAAACTTAACAGGAAACAATTTATATCACTCTAAGGCTTTTCAGGGAGAGACCCGTGACCCACAGGCTACAACACCTGTGTTTAAATTAAATGGATTTTTCAAGCTTAACACCTGTGAGATTATGTACACGATCACCACATTGCTGCTCTACCTTTACACATGTAAAAAATATATGTGACGTACCAGTGCATAAAAGAAACCAAGTTAACACTAAATGTATTGCATCAGGGTTCTAATGAGTGCCCCTTATAGCCCAAGATGTAAACTAGATGTCCAAAGTCCCTTAACAACTCACCTATCCAAATACGAAGACAAAGCCGCAAATGCTGAAAAAATACACAAGCGCATTAAGATGCCATTCTTATATGCGAAACTTAAAATCCTACACATCATCAAACTGAATATTTAAAATGAAATGTAACTTACAGAGAGAAGTGCCAATCCTATTACGCTGAGTTTTTACCGTGTTTTTCTACTAAAACTTCTTCCAACGAGGCTATAAGAAATATGTATAAAAGACCTAATTACGGTCCACATTCATGCCATGTTTCTTTTCCCGTCCTCCCTATGGCGAATATAATTCACAATAATAATCATGCAGTTACCTCAAGTGTCTTGGTCATTACGGATACCTCGTGGAGACTTGATATGTCAACCCTCACGTAAAACTACAGAAAACAAAAAATCAAAACATGCTCATTACAGGCACTTGTTTCCTAAAACCTAGTACACCAATCCTACATCCCCAAAAACTCCAACTTACTTTTACGGCTTTTCATTGCTCCCAAAAAGAATCCTCTGCATGGTTCCTTCCACCCGCAAAACATTTAAACGCGGAAGTGGCGCGAAACTCCTGCGAGAGCCAATAATAAAAGTGTAAAACAGACTTCCCGGACACTGTTTCACAAAAGTGCGATGCAACAGATGTTCATTAATAGAATATATGCTAACTACGCATGAACCTTAACCACAAAAGAAGTATATAAATTATTATGAAATGTATTAAGCGAAAAAAGTATGCAAAAAGTATCATTTAAAAAAACTGTGTACCTGCCAATAGGCCACCCGAACCCAGTGCGTGTAAGTTAACATTGTGCATCAAAAACATGATGAGCTAAATTTCTACTAGTACTACCTCACCAAAATCTAACATATAAACTTATACTCACTTTATGCCTGTATGGTAATGTAACCAATCCACTATTCTCTGTTATGCAAGTATATATACTTCGCAGATCTGAATAGAACCATGAAAACACAAATAAAAATAAAAAATACTAAATACAAATATACTATTGTCTGCCTTGCAGTGTGAAAATAAAATTGATTCAGGTCCCTGAGCCCTAGTATCACAATCTATCATGTGAAAAGCTTGAAATGTATCCAAAATACAATAAACAGCAATTGATCAATTTTAAGATGTTAACAGATGCCATACACATAATTTACAAGAAACAAACCATTTCAAGCTTATCATTCAAACCATACGGTACAAGTGTCTTAAGAGTGCGTATCCAGTAAGTTTCTCTTTGCGCCAAATGTTTATGCGCATCCATGTGTGGTGTGACCATGATTTTCTCTAATATAGTAAAACGTAACTGTGGTATGGTGTGTTTTTGCTCCACCCAGTGTGCTGCTAGACATGATTTAGTATTGGCTGTCCTAATAGTACTTTTATGCTCAGTGAGCCTGACCTTAATTTTGCGTGAAGTACGACCAACATACACTAGCCCACAAGGGCATTTAATTGCATAGATCACCATTTCTGAATTACAATCAGTTGTATTCCTGAGTTTTATGGCTTTGCCTGTTTGTGGATGAGCAAATGTATCTCCTACAATCACGTTCCCACAATGTCCACAATTAAAGCATTTGCGCATGCCCAAATTTCTCGTTTGAAAATGAACTGCACGCCTTTTCTTCAGCACTTCACGTAGGTTTCTAGATCTAGAGTATGCAAACATAGGTGAGGCAACAAACACCTCCTTGAAGTCATGTTCTTGTTCAATAATTTCCCATCTTTTCAAAATGCTCCGTTTAATAGCTGGTGCGGCTGTAGAATATTTAATGACACACACTTCCCTCTTGATTTTAGGTTTCATCACCTTTTGCAAAAAGTTGTTCACGCTTCAATTGCGATGTTTTCTGTTTGGCCGTTTCCAAAATTTCACCCGGGTATCCCCGTTGTGTAAATTGTAGAGACATCGCTTCAATGTCTTCTTTGCATGTTACATCATCAGTAGTTATACGTTTAATTCTAATGAATTGGGACAGTGGTAAATGACTTTTAAGAGAGGGAGAATGAAAACTCTTAAAGTGCAACACATTATTCCGATCAGTAGGCTTCTTAAAAACCTGTGTCTTGATACTCCCTTGTTGCAATTCAATGTTGATGTCCAAATAATTAATGTTGGTATTACTGATCGTGTAAGTAAACTGTATACGGGAATGATGTGTATTCAACTTACTGATGCATTTTTCAAGATCTTGTTTCGAGCCTTTCCACAACAATAGAATATCATCAATGTATCGAAGATAAAGAAGTATTAATTGTGTGTAATCACTGATTGAAGTGAATTTGAGATGGTTTCTTGTTTATAGTGTACATTGATGTTTACATTGTTTAAATTTTCAAATTGCATTAATTTGTGAAAGAATCACCTTAAACTATATAGCACCATTTGGGCTGGTGGAAAGTGCACCTTGTATTCATGCGACAGTATTTGTTTCATGTTATTGTGATCTTTCAATCTAGCCACATCCTCCACCACTCCAACTCTAGGAACACTTGCCTGTTCCACTACAACAAGGCTGCCTATCACAGACTCTTGAAACTGAACAAAAGTCATCTTTGATGCTGGAGAACACTCCTTGAACACAACAAAAGCATTAAAAGTTGCTAAATTGGAATGCCGGGCCAAGAGGTCCGACATGGCTGACGCACCGTAGCCGAGCTCTGTGGGCCCGCCTGAAATCCTTCATATATCCTAATCATCAGCTACAATACTATGCCCCCAACCTTCTATTTACGTACCGGACGACCCGTGGAGCAGCTGGCGAGTCACTCTGTGACGATTGCAGCTGGTTAGGCGGTGGCCGGACTCACGCCAAGCGGCTGCCCGTTGCTGCACTGTTACCGCGCCGAGCTGGATCGGAGGGGCCGCGCGCTGGGGCCCGGTCGCTGCCTCTGTGGACCGGATCGAGTGGAGTGGTTCCCCCGGGCGCCCCACGTGATTCTTGCACAGTTGCTGTCCGCAATATAATATCCACGGGTCCTACAATTGTGACCCGACCGCGACCAGCGCCAGGAACCCTGGACCTCCGCCCCGCCAACGCTACGACCCAGCAGCACTCCACGCACTCAACCCAGGCCGCAACAACAACTGCAAGCTAGCATCACCAGCCGACTCCCACGGACCCTTCAGCTGTCACCGCTGCCGGCACACCTGCAGCACTGCCAAGAACACGGATCCAGCACAACCCGCCCACAAGAACACAACCAAACCGAAGACCCTGCAATGCATCCTCCTCAACGTCCGATCCCTCCACAAACACGCCACAGACATCTGGGACCTCCTCGACAGCACCACCCCGGACGTAGCGTTCTTCACCGAAACCTGGACCAACACCACCTCGGGACCGGACATCGCCATCGCCATCCCCATCCCCCAAGGATACAAGATCGCGAGGAAGGACCGCCCCACCTGCCCAGGAGGAGGAATCACCATCGTCCACAAATCCAGCCTCCGCCTGAGCACACTCCCTGACGAGCCCACAGAACTGATGGAACACCTTCACTTCAAGATACTGGCCAGCCCCACCGCCACCCTCCGAGGAACCCTCATCTACCGACCCCCTGGACCCCGCGGACCCTTCGCCAACTCCATCACGGACATTATCTCCCCGCAGGCCATCGCATCCACCAACTACACCCTGCTGGGAGACCTCAACTTCCACCTCGACAACCAACTGGACCCCAACACCACATCCCTCCTGGACAACCTCCACAACATTGGACTGCGCCAGATCGTGACCGAGCCCACGCACTCAGCAGGACACACCCTCGACCCCCTCTTCACTACAGGAAACTCCATTACCTTCAGCCACACCACCGAACTCCCATGGACCGACCATCGTTGCGTCCACTTCACCTTCAGAACACCCACCATCCACAGACACCAGCACCTGCTTCCACGAAGAAACTGGACCAAAATCACCGACGACCAGCTCACCTCCTCACTCAACAACTCCACCCCAACCATCGCGGAAAATGACGACCCCAACACCGCAGCCCGAACCCTGCATATATGGATCACGGACAGCACCAACACCATAGCCCCCTCAAGAAAAACAACAATACCCGCGCCAAGAAAGCCAGATGGTTTACCACCGAACTCGAGAGTCCAGAAGCACATGCCGCCGCCTCGAAAAGGCCTGGAGGAACACCAAATCCACAGAAGCACCACGACAACTTCAGAGCCGCCACCAACGCCCACCATCAACTCATCAGAGAAACGAGGAAAAAGCGATTGAAGACAGAATCTCCACCCACGCGCACAACAGCAAGGAACTCTTCAGCATCATCAAGGAGTTCGCCCAACCCACTAGCGAGTCTACCGACATCCCTCCCTCACAAGACCTCTGCGACAAACTCAGCACCTTTTTCCACCACAAAATCAAGAGCATCTACGACAACTTCGACGAAGACAACCAACACACTGAACCCTCACCAACCACCCCCGACACCCGGAAACCAGCGATTGACGACTGGACAGCCCTCACCACGGAAGACACACTGAAGACAATGAAGTCAATCCACTCAGGGGCCCCCACGGACCCCTGCCCCCACCACATCTTCAACAGAGCCACCGACACCATCGCACCCATGCTCCGCCACACCATCAACCGCTCCCTGGCGACCGCCTCGTTCCCCGATGACTGGAAACACGCCGAGGTCAACCCCTTCCTAAAGAAACCCTCAGCGGACCCCACCGACCTCAAAAACTACAGACCCATCTCCCTGCTCCCGTTCCCAGCGAAAGTCATCGAGAAAGCCATCAACAGCCAACTCGCCACATTCATTGAAGAACACAACATCCTCGACTCCTCCCAATCCGGCTTCAGAAAAAACCACAGTACGGAAACTGCCCTCCTCGCCGCAACAGATGACATCCGCACCCTACTGGACAAAGGAGAACCAGTAGCCCTCATCCTCCTCGACCTATCAGCGGCGTTCGACACAGTCTCCCACCGCACGCTAATACGCAGACTCTACGACGCAGGAATCCAGGACAAGGCCCTCAACTGGATCCGCTCCTTCCTCTCCGGCAGGACGCAGCGGGTCAGACTCCCCCTTTCCTCTCGGACCCCACACCTACCACCTGCGGAGTCCCCCAGGGCTCCTCCCTCAGCCCGACGCTCTTCAACGTCTACATGGCTCCACTCGCCCCCATCGTCAGAACCTACGGACTCAACATCGTGTCATACGCAGACGACACCCAGCTCATCCTCTCCCTATCCAACGAGCCCAACACCGCCAGACGCAACTTTCGAGAAGGCATGGAAGCCGTCGCCAAATGGATGAAAAACAGCTGCCTACAAATAAACACCAACAAAACAGAAGTACTCATCATGGGCCCAAACCCTGATGCCTGGTGCGACACCTGGTGGCCCCCCGCCCTCGGAAACCCGCCAACCCCCACGGACCACGCACGCAACCTGGGAATCATCCTGGACTCCGAGCTCAAAATGGACCGCCAGATCAACTCTGTCTCGTCTTCCTGCTTCCACACCCTCCGCCTCCTTCGTAAGACCTTCAAATGGATCCCCCTTGAACACCGAAAGACCGTCACTCACGCCCTGGTCACCAGCAGACTCGACTACGGCAACGCACTCTACGCCAGAATAAACAAAAACCTCACCCGCAAGCTACAGAACATCCAGAACGCCGCCGCAAGACTGGTCCTCAACCTGCCAAAACACTGCCACATCTCCCAGCACCTGCGCACACTCCACTGGCTCCCTGTCGAGGCGAGAATCACCTTCAAGATGCTCACCCACGCACACAAGGCCCTTCACAGCACCGGATCAGCATACCTGAACAGCCGACTCAAATTCCACGCACCCCAAAGGACCCTACGATCAGCCCAGCTCTCCTACGCCGTGGTCCCCCGCACCAGAAAGACCAGATCGGGAGGCCGCTCCTTCTCCTTCCTCGCGGCCAAAGCATGGAACGCCCTTCCGCTCCACCTCAGACAGACAACATCGCTCCCCATCTTCGCAAGAAACCTCAAAACCTGGCTCTTCGACAGACCCCCTCCTTGATGGATGGAACCTGCACCCCCACCCCTCCTAGTGCCTTGAGACCCTTACGGGTGAGTAGTCGAGCTTTAACAAACCCCTGATTGATTGATTGATTGATTGAATTGTGGGACTGGACGTGGCCTGGTGCGGACCCTGTCAACTCTCCCGGGCTGGCGGCCATCTTGTGGGCGGACCGAGTGCTCTGGAGCCTGCGGCCCGCATCGGTGACACAGCATTGTGGGGCCCGGCGGACGCCAGCGCTGGGTCCTCTTGACTTGGGCGCCGTCGCGCCCTGGCAGCTTTTGTGTGAGGTGCCGGACGACTCCTGTGCCACGGGTCAAGATCCGGATCGCCGTGGGTGCGGTCCAGACAGCGGTGGCTGCCGGCGCTTAGATCCAGTGGTAGAGAGGTCGGAAGCGGCAGCCTTCGAGAGCCCCCCCGGGCCTCCTCATGTGACCGGACGCTGGAGCGGTGAGTGAAGCACGTCTCCCATACTCATCCGGTACGAGTGGGGTGTGGTGGAGGCCCGCTCGAAACTGTGACTGTGCGGTGGGGTCTCTCTCCCCCTAAAACTACCCTTGGGCCTTCTGCTGTCCCGTGCCCCCCCTTTAACAACAGACATTGCCACATGTGCAGTGGGGGGATGCGGCAGAGTGACTGACCCGTGACCCTTGTGGAGCTCCTCCTATTGGCCCCCCCAAGAAAACAGGGATTGTGACAGGGAAGTGCCAGGCTGTTTGGCTGCAGCTCCTTACTGGATCCGGCATTGTGGCCCCCACACATTATGGCTTGCAGGGATTTGCCCTCTAGTATCTACTGACCACGAGAGGATCGGGCTGCGCTCTGCTACACTCTATTCCCCCAGGCCCTGGCTGAGGTGCACAAGAGATCAGTGTGCTTGCTGGCCTGGGACTCAGCGGTGGCCACTCACTACTGGGATTCCGCGACGATTGGGCAGATTGGTGACACCCGATAGGGGGGCGCGGGGACACCTGTACGCAGAAGCGGCCGGGCTAGGCCTGATGCGGCCTGTGTGCAGGTTGCCTCTAAGCCTGTCTTCCTGCCGATTTGGAACATAATTGAGGCTTGGACTCCCTACCGCTTGCATGCCGCGAGCGTGGTGACAGCAGACGACTATACCTGGCGGCGCCATATCCTTCTTCACTGGGTCATTGCCTACTCGCCACCATTAAAAATGACTCGGGACAAACTACTGAAGCAGAGCACCCTAGATCGCTATCCGGGGCCTGGGGCGCACGCACCGGAGTCATCGAGTCAGAGTCCTGCCGGCCCGGATAACGCTGCTTTGATGGCAGTGATAACCCAGTCTTGTGAGGCGTTGGAAGCCAAGATCGGAGAAGTGGGATCTGATGTTGCTCTCAGCCGTCAAGATCTTTGCAAAGCGGTGGATAGGATCACTGAGGCTGAAACTCGTATTTCATCCATGGAAGATACAGCTGTGTCCCTCCAGGTGCGGGTGACCTCTCTGGAGTCCATTACGAAGGGGCTGGCGATCAGGGCGGAGGATGCCGAAGGTAGAGCACGGAGAAATAACCTTCGGTTTGTGGGTTTTCCGGAGGGATGCGAAGGCAATAATATGGAGCAATTCCTTGCGAAATGGATAGCGAGTTGGATCCCTTAGATGGCATTGTCGCAGTGCTTTATTATTGAACGTGCTCACCGAGCTCTAATGCAAAAACCTCCGCCAGGGGCCCGGCCGCGCCCTGTTATTGCCAGACTCTTGAACTTCCATGACCGCGACGCCGTCCTTGCACAGGCCAGGCTGGCTGGCAAACTTCAATTCGAATCCCACCATATCTTAATTTTTCTGGATTATACGCGTCTGGTACAACAACGCCGCCAGTCTTTCACAGCTGCTAAGGCCCGGTTGTGTGACCTAAAAATCCAGTACGCACTGCTCTTCCCAGCCCGATTGCGAGTCATCTACAAGTCACATACCCATTTGTTTGATACTCCAGAAGAGGTGTTCGCCTGGACGGATGAGAGACAGAGACACAGGCCGCATACCCCACCACGGTTTGATTCTGAATCATTGTCCGGAAAAACTAGGCAACAAGCGACCAAGCCCAAGGTGCAGCCCGCCCGGATATCACACTCAAGACGCCGTTCTAAGTCGCGGAGTGCCTCCAACTCCCGGATAGCAGAGACTCGGCGAGACCCGTCACCAACATGACTTGAGGTTGGAGAACTCTAACTACAATGGTTGCTGAGCTGATGACATTTTCCACTGGCCTACGTGAGGCCTTCCCCCATAACTCTTTTCTCAGTATCTGAGAACTTTATCTATGTTTGGGGACAGTTTCCTTGGGGACCCTTGGTATGGGGTTGTGCCCTGCTCCCATTGGGGCAGAGGTGCGACACCTACCGCGACAGATGCTTCAGCTGTTTTGAGGTATTGGGTGGGGTGGGTGGGGAAGGGGTGGGGTTTGTTGAAAGTTATTAAAAATACTGTGTCCTACTCGCTTATTTTTATGGTCTATATGCCCAATGACAGGCCGAATTTCCATTCTTCTCTTCGATACCCTGCCCTGTGATGGACCCTACTGGTAGGCTACAGGTAGTCTGTCGGAATGTACGGGGGCACTAGATAAGGTGAAACGAGGTGCGGTCCTTCGACAGGCAAAATGCGCCACAGCTGATGTTCTTTTACTGCAGGAGATCCATCTTATGGGTACCAAGGCGCTGTGTCTCGCTCGCTTTGGCTATATTCAAATTTTTCATGCGGGGTTCACCAGAGGCTCCCGAGGGGTGGCAGTCCTCATTCACCGCCGAGTCCCATATATACATTCTAAAAACATGGTCCGACCCCCACGGTAGGTACATTATTGTGACGGGTCACTACACGGAGAGACCGTTACACTGGGCAGTATCTAAGCAGGCACCCGCTTTCTGACTCGTTTGTGGAGCACTGACGACAACGCTGCTAGATATGCCTCTGGGCCTCTCTATTATAGGTGGGGACTAGAACGATGTAGCAAATGTGGCACAAGACAGGAGGAGGCCGCGCGCCGCCCCCGAGACACTGAGGGATACACGTCTGCACACACTGGTGGGAGACATGGGATGGATAGACACATGGAGACACCTACACCCGACTACACAAGGATGTACATATTATTCGGCAGTCCATAACTCTTTCTCCAGGCTGGATTATATATTTATACCAAGTACATACTATTCTCGAATCGCTGCAACAGATATATTGCCGAGGGTTTATCGGATCACTCTCCAGTAGTCCTGACTCTGCGCCTAGGGGTAGCTCGTCCCCCCTTTCGTTGGCGCCTGTCGCCGTGGCATCTTCAAGACTCTCAATATAAATCACATATGTGTCAGACACTTACGGATTATTTTGATGATAACCTGGGCACTGTGGATTCTCCAGTCACTATTTGGGAGGCCATGAAGCCCACCATTAGGGAGCGGATATTGCGTATTGTGCCGCTCAACGAAAGAAACGCCGGGAGGCGCCGCTTCAGACCGAGGCCCAGCTGCTGGAATTGGAGCAGAGTTGTAGAGGTGCGAACGGCGGGCAGACTCGCCGCCAACTGCTTCTTCTGCAACAAACCTATGCTGACATGCTGCGCGATGAGGCCAGACAGGCTTGGCTGGCGTCCCGCAGTAGAATTTATCAATGGGGTGATAAATCAAGATCCCTTCTGCACCACTTGTGCCAGCGAGCTCTCCGTCCGATAAGCATACCGGGCATTCTCGGTAGTGACGGCCGAACACTCACAGATCCTACCCAAATTGCTTCTAGCTTTGCGGCCTATTATACAGAGCTCTATGCCCCCAAGGGCGCCCTGCCGGAACCCCTGATTCACCAATATCTTGACGATTTACCCCCAAGGCCATTTTAGATGGGGCGTGGGCGGATCTCGATGCCCCGCTGACAATCGAGGAGCTAAGTGCTGCCCTGGTCGACTTGCGTTCCGGTAAAGCACCGGGTACAAACTGCTTCCCGTGTGAGTTTTAAAAATTGTTCCAATCTCAATTTCTTCCTCATTATTTGGAAGTGATACTTGTGGCCCTCGAGGAGGGGAGACTCCCGCCGGATTGGCGACATGCTGAAATCACGGTTTTCCCCAAACCTGGCCAACCTCCAGATCAACACTCTTCGTATCGCCCTATTTCATTGCTGAATGTGGAGGCCAAACTATTGGCCAAAGCCTTGGCCAATCGTATTCTCCCATACATGTCGGAACTGGTTTACCCAGATCAGGCCGGCTTTATGCCCCATCGGGCTACCCGTCATAATATCCGACGAGTGCACAATGTGGTAGCGGCAATTGATCACCTGGGAGGCCCGGCGGCCTTGCTATTGGCCGACATAGACAGAGCATTTGACTCGCTGGGATGGACCTATCTGTTTGTTCTTTTACAGTGCTTGAACATAGGCCCACGACTCATGTCCTATATTAGACTATTATATACTGACCTCTCGGCCTCGGTTAGAGTAGCCGGTGTGTTATCAGATCCCTTCTCTATAGGACGCGGCACCCGGCAGGGGTGCCCCCTTTCCCCATATCTATTTGCCTTAGCTATGGAAGTACTAGCCTCATGGGTTCGAATTGACGCACAGGTAAGGGGCTGCGAATGGCCGGGGGGGTTTTCGCATCGGATCGCTCTTTATGCGGATGATGTCCTGTTTTTCCTTATGGATCCACATCGGACGGGACCACGTATTCTCCGCATTATGCAGATTTTCGCCCAGCATACTGGTCTATATATGAACCCTAAGAAATCAATTCTCTGGCCCATCCGTGGTGGCTCAGACATGGGCGCCTGGACAACAGAAGTAACACTGGCCACAACCGGACTGAAATACCTCAGGGTTTACATCTCGGACACTCAGTCGGTGTTGTGGGATAAGAACATTGCCCCCATCTGGCTGCGCACTCAGACAGAGATGGAGTCTTGGGCGCGTATGCCCCTTTCCATACTGGGTAGATCAGCAATATTTAAAATGGTGTCTCTCCCTCGCCTGCTCTACCAACTGCAGAACCACCCTTTTCAGATAGCAATCTCCTGGTTCCGACAGTTTAACTCCAGGTTGAGTCGCTTTCTGTGGCATGATCAGGCCGCTAGAGTACCACTTAAAACATGCTTTCAATCAACCTAATGCGGAGGTTTAGCGACACCTGATATCCAATTGTATCATGCAGCATCCCACCTCTTGGTCTTGAACGACTGGTGGTATGGGATTGGCGACGACCCAGCCTATTGGGTAGAGAGATGGCTGATGGGGGATGTGTTGCCACACAGACTGCTCTATACGCCGAGAGAGCTGCGGAAGCTGCCACCTGCTACACGGGTAATTTTCGGAGTGTGGGCAGACTCACTGCGTAAGATGGGGTGGTGGAGGCGGTTGACGGGGGAGACCCCCCTCTGGCAGAGCGGCCTTATGCCACAAGTGTCCGCATTAGTAGGGTTTAAACAATGGGATGCTATAGGTATATCCATGCTGGGAAATGTTATGCATGGCACCACGGTGAGATCCTTCCAGGAGCTCAGACATGAATATGCCATGCCACATACACAATTCTATAAATACTTGCAATTGAGACATGCCTTATCCCCATATATTGCACACCTAGAATCCCTTCCGGAATTTAACCCTATTGAGGCGAAAGTTTTTATGGGGGATTTGGGTGATCATAAAACCGCAAAGATCTACCTAACATTAGTGACGAAGGGCCTGATTCACAGAACTAACTTACGTCAAAAACGTAAAGTTAGTACTTTTTGGTATTCACAGAATACACTTACTCATTTCGGTATTCACAGAAGTTAGTAGTCCTAACTTTAGGACTCCTAAATGCCTTTTGTGAATACCGAAAGTCTTAAAGTTAGGATTTTTCTCAGTTTAGGAGTAGTAAAGTTAGGACTCCTAACTTTAGGACTCCTAAATGCCTTCTGTGAATACTGAAAGTCTTAAAGTTAGGATTTTTCTCAGTTTAGGAGTAGTATAGATAGGACTCCTAACTTTACTACTCCTAAACTGAGAAAAATCCTAACTTTAAGACTTTCGGTATTCACAGAAGGCATTTAGGAGTCCTAAAGTTAGGACTACTAACTTCTGTGAATACCGAAATGAGTAAGTTTATTCTGTGAATACCAAAATGAGTAAGTGTATTCTGTGAATACCAAAAAGTACTAACTTTACGTTTTTGACGTAAGTTAGTTCTGTGAATCAGGCCCGAACCTTTCCACGACTTTAGATCCACTCCGGAAGAAATGGCAGGCAGATGTGGGTCCCCTAGACAGCGTCGATTGGAGAGCGGCCCTGGAATCCCCGAGATGCGCCGCGATTGCATCCCGTCTCAGACTTATCCAATTTAAGTATTTACATCACGCCTATTTTACTAGATATCGACTTTGGAGGGCGGGGCTGATAGATTCCCCTATGTGCCTACGATGTGGCAGGTAGGAAGGTACATTACTACATACAACTTGGAGTTGTGCCGCACTGGGCAGGTTTTGGAGGGGGGGTTACTCGTTGTTTATCTGAAGTACTAGGCTGGGACATACCTCTCTCTCCTAGACTTGTTCGTCTGCATATTACAGACGAAATTGGGGGTAATATCTACAAAAGGCACTTACTGTTCTTGGGGTTTACCCTAGCAAAAAGGGATATAGCAAGGGCATGGAAGGATCCGGCTCTGCCTAAATTGGGCGCTTGGAAGACAGGGCTCGACTGGTGTATGGGTCAGGAGTAGCCTATTTTTAAAGCGCGAGGGTGCCCTCGAAAACACTTTAAAATATGGAAACGATGGGCGGATTTTAGGGTTCTCCTATTGGAACCGCCTCCGCCACAACCTGCGGAAGTTGAAACCATATAGAGAGATATCGCAGGCCAGTAATGTTGTTACACCAGATATGACGTACATGGAGGGGCCTGATGGGCATGACCAGTGTTTTGCTATGCGGTATAAGACACAGATGTTAAGAATGTTAGGGACTGTTGTTTACAGACGCGAATGGTTTATTTTCTTGCTCTATAAATGCTATATAGTAGTTACCTGCTTGGAAACCGATATATTGATTAATGTATGCTTTCACTACTTTGTAATGTATGCGATTACATTATCTGCTGACTCAATAAAAAAGAGTTTGGGGGAAAAAAAGTTGCTAAATTGAAAAGATGGATGGCCAACTTCTTATACCAAATGTAAGCCTTACGAATAGCAGTGTAAGGTTCCAACCTCTGATCTACTCTATCAACACCACCCATGTGCTTATTGTAGTCTACAATGCACACAGGTTTGCGCACTTCAGCAACCTGACCCCAAACAGGTGAAGTGCTTTCATCATGGATGGTAGTCAGCATGTACACATCCCTTCTGTCCACAAATTTCACAGCTAGCAGTTCATCACTACGCAAGGCACTGCACTGTCCCCTCTGAAGCTTTTTGCAAACAAGCTCTTTTGGATAACCTTTACGGTTATAGCGGACTGTGCCACAAGCAAAAGTGTCCACTTTAAACAATTCCTTAAACAATTGCACAGCAGTGTAGAAGTTATCTAGGTACAAATGGTGACCTTTGTTAAAAAGTCCTCTAGCAAGTTCCCACACAATTTTCTCTGAAACTCCTAAAGTGGACGGACAACCAGGGAGGACAATAGTGGAATACCTACCAGTGTACACCCGGAAATTATAGACATATCCTGTCCTACTCTCAGACAACATATACATCTTAATTCCATAATGTGCCCTCTTGCTAGGAATGTACTGTCTAATAACCAAACGACGATTGAACAGGACCAAAGACTCATCAATAGCTATTTCTTTCCCTGGAGTATAGATCTCTGAAAATCGATCTACAGAGTGATCAAGAACAGGTCGAATTTTAAAAAGACGGTCACAGTCAGGGTGATCTCGTGGCAATGCCGAAGCATTATCAACAAAATGCAGCATCCGATGCACAAGTAAATACCGATAACGACTCATAATTGCAGGAAATATGGCCATTGTCATCAATGGACTAGTAGACCAATATGAAGCAATGGACAGCTTCCTTATCAAACCCATCAAAAAAGTCAAACCCAAAAACTACTTCATCTCATCCAGATTTGTGGGAGTACACCGGGTAGCTCTAGAGTGGGGCCTAAGTCTGTCACTGTTGTCCCTCAAATACTGTTCAGCATACAAATTAGTCTGCTCAACAATCTCAGCCAAAAATAGATCATCCATAAACAACTGAAAAAACTGCATAGGCAAAATAATTTCACAATTCACTCTACACCCTGCATCACCACTAAAGGCAGGCATCATCGGCTGCACCATGTTTGGATCAACCCAGAGTCCAGCACTTCCAATGGGAAGCCTTGCAGCCCCAGGCTGCAATCCAGATGCCTCTTGCACCATCGGCACATCAGTGTCCTCCTCTAAAACAGGCACTTCATCCGCACTGAGAGTAGCTTCATCCACACTGAGAGTAGCTTCATCATCAGATAATTCCTCATGGACAGAAAACTCACTGTCTGAATCTTGCACTTCCTCCTCTCCCTCAGATGCACTGTCAGTCTCATAATCATGGTCAGAGGAAGATTCAAAAAGCATACCAACCGCCTGCTGAGCAGTAATTTCTGCGGCTAGCCATAATCCTTACTAACAAAGGTAACTTGTCAAACAAGTCAACAACAACAAACACTTTGTAGAATAACTAATAAACAAAATGTGGCTTTATCACAAAGACCTATATACTCCAAAACTATACCACTCACTTGTCAAAAGCAGATAGACTCACCACCTACGCTGCACAGACACAGCAAGGACCAACAATATCCCACTAAAAAAGGAAAAGAAAATTACACATAAGACAAAGCAAAAGACATCGCAAAGAATTTCACGCTCAAAACACAAACTAAATATGCTGCTGTTTTGACACTACTTACAAAAAATTCACTCGTGCATGACAATAATACTCATTTGGAGTAAACACAACAAAAAATGTTTTTCTTACCAAATAAATGCAACTACGCAAAACTGCAGAAACCGCAAACAAGAACAAAAAGCACTAGAATAAAAGGAGAAATAAAACATTACAATCACATATGCAAATAATGAACCAGTCCACGCACAATCTACCAGCCAATTTGGTGGGTAGGTGGGCCTAAAAGCAAAAGGCTGACCCCAAGGGGGTCAGAAACAGCTGAAATATTCAACCCCGTAAAGGGGAGCGACCCTTGTCCATGGGGCCGCTCCCCACAAACATTTATATAAAAAAATAAATCCCTGGTGGCCTAGTGGGCCATCTGAAATCATTTTGGGCCAATCTTCCCCCCCACCTCAGTGGGGCAGAAATGGCCAGACAAAATATCCCCCAAAGGGGATTGACCCTTGCCCAAGGGGCCGCTCCCCGCATGCATTAGTAATACAAAAAAACCAAACTAAAACAAAAAAAATCCCTGGTGGCCCAGTGGTCCATTTAAAATTCATTTGGACTGATCTGCCCCCCCGGGGGGCAGAAACGGCCAAACAATATGTCCCCCAAAGGGGAGTGACCCTTGCCCAAGGGGCTGCTCCCCGCAGGCATTTAAAAAAAAAAACTAAAACAAAAAAATCCCTGGTGGGCCATCTAAAAAATGAGTTGGGCCGATCTGCCCCCCCAGGGGGGCAGAAACGGCCGAACAATATGTCCCCCAAAGGGGAGCGACCCTTGCCCAAGGGGCCGCTCCCCGCATGCATTACAAATCTATAAAAAACAAACTAAAACAAAAAAATCCTTGGTGGCCCAGTGGGCAATCTAAACAATTATTTGGGCCGATCTGCCCCCCACGGGGCAGAAACGGCCAAACAATATGTCCCCCAAGGGGCGCGACCCTTGCCCAAGGGGCCGCTCCCCGAATACATTGCACATAAAAAAAATAAACTAAAATAAAAAAATCCCTGGTGTCTAGTGGGCATTCCTGCTGCACGATCGAGCGATCGTGCAGCAGGAATGCTCAAAGAGACATCGGAGGAAAGGAAAACCCTTTCCTTTCCCCCGATGCCTCTTTGTTTCCCAAATTCCCCCCTCCCCGAGGAGAACCTCACCTTCTCCTCCTGGAAGCAAATGGCTTCCACCGTGTCCAGTTTCATCTAATGATGTCGGTGCACGATGCGTGCTGACGTCATTAGATGATGTGGAGGAGGGGGCGGGAAGGGCGGGGGGGCAGTGGAAGGGCTTCCGCTGTCCTCCCCGGTGGGGGCAGCATGATCGGCGGTCTATGGGGGGAGCACCAGCGCTTCCCCGGTGGGTGGGTGCTAGGACGGCCGGGAGCCGTCCTGAGCACATGCCCACCGTGTCTCAGGACGGCTCCCGGCCGTCCTGAGCACCGAAAAAGTTAAAACTTTTTTTCAGGGAATCCCTAAACTTCTTTCTATTCCTGATACTCTCCTATTCCATGAAAAAGATATTTCTCTTCAAGAAATTATTAATGCTCTTAAATCTTTAAAAAAGGCTAAAGCTCCTGGCCCAGATGGTTTTTCTATTGAACTCCTTTCATCCTTTTCCTCTATTTTTGCTCCTAAATTATTAGAACTTTTTTACTCATTTTTGTCTAGCTCTAAAGCTAGTGGTTCTTTTTTGGAAGCCCTTAATGTCATTATACCCAAACGGTTGTATGATGTTACAACGCATTCCGTTGTAACGCATGCCTTTTCCACGCATGCGTTACAACAGAATGCCTTTCCCACGCATAACCTTTACCACGAATATTCCTTTACCATGCATACTTTTACAACGATTTTCGTTGTAAATTCATGCATGGTAAGGGCATACTCTTTGTAAAGGTTATTCCCCCACCCATAACCCTTCTTACAAATACCCCTCCCCTGCCCTTAAGCCTTAAATCGGACCCCTGCTTTTTTTTTTTCTTAAATCTAATATTCCCGTTACCTCTCCACGTCGTCTCTTCTCAATGTTCTTCCGTGTTGACGTCGCACGTCGTTAAGAGGAAACGGAAGTGTCTTTCCGTTTCCTCTAGCGACGCCGATTGCCTCCCGATTCCCTCCACATAGATTCTTCAACAGGTGCGTTTTTTATTGGGGGGGGAAACCCCCCCAAGCCCCCTGTTTTTTTCACGCTTTTTTTTGGGGGTGGGGGGGAGACCCCCCAAGTCTCCCTTTTTTTTTTTAGCCTTTAACACACATGCCTTTACTACGTATCTCGTAGTAAATGTATGCGTGCTAAAGGCTATTCGTTGTAACCACGCATGCGTTGTAATGCATGCGTGGTTAAGTTATGCGTGGAAACGGCCACGTTGTAGTGGCCATTTCCCTACCCAAACCTGTCCTTTGTAAAAACTACAGACCCATCTCGCTAATCAACTACGTTTGTAAAATTTTTGCAAACATTTTAGCATCTCGTCTGGAGCATATCATTCCACTTCTTATTAAACCTGACCAAACTGGTTTTATTAAGGGCAGACTTGCATCTGACAACGCCAGAATGTTTTCCAACATTCTTGCCCTTGGGAAAAAATACTCCTCTCCCCTAGCAGCCTTGTCACTTGATGCTGAAAAAGCTTTTGATCATATAAATTGGAAATGTATGTTGTCTACTCTCCGTTGGTTTGGTTTTGGTCATAAATATATCTCTTTTATCAAATTGCTATATATTGAACAATGTGCTTGTGTGTTTGTTAATGGTCATTTCTCTCCCTATTTTAAACTACACAGGGGCACTAGACAGAGTTGTCCTCTTTCTCCGTTACTTTTTCTCCTTTGTTTAGAACCTTTTATTGAACGTATCAGGCATAACCCCGATATAACTGGTTTTAAACTTGATATGCATGAAATTAAACTTTCGCATATGCAGATGATATCCTAATTTATATGTCCAACCCTTCTAACTCCCTAGATCCCTTTATACAAGAGATTGTTTTGTATTCCAATGTTTCTGGGTGCAATAAAATTTCTCTAAAGCTGAGATTTTACCCCTAAATTCCTCTTGTTATCATTACATGTTTAATGCGACTACTTTTCCTTGGTGTCCCCATAAAATTAAATACCTTGGAGTATGGTTCTCCCCCACCATGCCTGATACACTAGTTCATAATTCCACCACTTTAAAACACAAACTTCATAACTTATTATCCTCCTGGTCTCTGTTATTTTCATCCTGATGGGGTAGATTAGATACCATTAAAATGATGATTGTTACTCATGTTCTTTTTATGCTTTCGATGTTACCCTTTAAAATCCCTAAGTATTATTTTTCCCAGATCACTTCTATTTATACTAAATTCCTTTGGAATAATAAACATGTCCGTATTGCTTTATCTAAATTAATTCGACCAAAGACTGAAAGCGGTGTACGATTTCCTGACTTTAAGTTATATCACACCGCCTTCTTAATTCGACAATTCTATGCTATGTCTAAAGAATACCATGATTCCCCTATACCAAGATGGGTTGTCTTTGAACGTTCTTTATTACATGACTTTTCTTTTCAGGATGTTGTTTTCATGTCTAATTATACATTCATTTCTAAATACCCAATTTTAAAGTATTCCCATCATCTATTACACACTCTATTTACCCAAGGATTTGACTTTTGTCAATATATTCTTGCTTCCTCTATCTGGTATAACAAATTTATCAAATTTCGTCATAAATCATTTTACTTTAAACATTGGAAAGAAAAGGGTATTTTTTATATGTCATTTGATATCTCATAATTCCATCATACCTTTTCCTCAGTTGCAAGAAAGATATGGCCTCCTTGATTCTGGTATTCAACAATATAACCTATTATTTCCTGTTCTTCAAGCCTTTTTACTAAATAATAACTTTACATCCGATGTTACTTCAGTTACCCCTATGACACCTTTATACAACATCACTAGTAATGCCATTCCTAGAGCTTCCTTTATATATAAAACTTTGGGGCATGTTAGCAAGGAAGTGGCGGAGAGAGGCGTTAGCCTTCTTGGCTTAACACCTCTCTCCGCCACTTTGGAAACACGAGGCTGCACCATATTATCAAGGATATGGTGCAGCCTTGCGTTTCCCCCTGCGATGGCGCTAAGTTTTACAACTTAGCGCCAACCCAGGCACCCTTGCACCAGAGTGCAAGGGTGTCTGCGAGCATGGAGGTATGTTTATGTACAGGAAGATGTTCCTTCCTGCACATAAACAAACCTAAAATGCCAGTTTGTAACTTACGTGTGTGCTGCTTCATGCAGCACACATGTAAGTTACAAAATGGCATTTTAAAAAAAGGTTTGTTTATGTACAGGAAGGGACACCTTCCTGTACATAAACAAACCATGGCAATTTGCTTTTTCCATGTGTGCTGCACAAGGCAGCACACATGGAAAAAGCAAAAAAGAGGAGAAATAAAGCATTTCTCCTCTTTTCGCCATCTTAAGACCAGGATTTTCCTGGTCTTAAGTTCGGCGCTGCCACCTATTATCGCCACCCTTGATAATAGGTGGCAGCGTCGAATTCAATCGGTGTTGCGGTGGAACGCCCACCGCAACATCCACTGCACGCCCCTTTCACGCTAAATTTAGCGTGAAAGGGGCACTATTATCAAGGCAGCATTAAGCCACTTAACATGGCTTTAAGCCACGTTAAGTGGCTTAACGCTGCCTTGATAATAGGAGCTGACCCTATCGCCACCACAACGTCACAAAAGTGACGTTATGGTGGCGATAGGGGCTTGATAATATGCCCCCATGTCTTCCTCTATTACTACAAGGAACAAATCCTCTATTGAGCTTTTGTGGGAAAATTATTTATCTCAATCACTATCTGTTCATCAATGGGATCAATTGTGGCAAAAAAATGTTAGTACCACTAAAGCTGCCAATATTACACAATCTTTATTTTTCATATACAATAGAGTGGTTATTACTCCCTCCTTTCTTCATAAAATTGACCCCTCAATTTCTACCTTATGCTGGTCATGTCTCACCTCTGATGGTACTTTGACGCACCTACTTTATTATTGTCCTAAAGTAAATACATTTTGGAAAGCTATATGGTCCAAATGTTTATTGACTTTTTCATGTAATATTCCATTCTCTATTCAAAATATTTTTGAGGGGACTATATCTGCTGATTTTGATCATATTTCCTCAAAAACTATTTTATTCAACCTTTTATTGCTCTTGTATTCAAAGTTATACTAAGTTGTTGGAAAGATAATTCTGACCTAGCTTTCTTGGTTTAGTGGAACCTTATTTGTGATGAACGTAGAATAGCTTCTGGTTACCGTTTGCCACTTTTCTATCCTCACACTCAAGATTATCCTTATGTATCTTCTCTTTTATCTCCTCTCCTCTCTTTCCCTCTTTCAACTTTCTTGCCCTCTCTCTTCTTTTTCCCTTTTATATAAAACTCACGTAACGTAACATAATATATATAATTATTATCAACATTTCATTTTTTTCTCTTTCCGAGTACTAGATTTGTATGGCACTTTTTCTATGTTATTAAGAGATTTCTTGTTTAAATGAGTTTATTAACTTTGTACTCTGTTTAACTTGTTACTTCTCTTTTAACCATTGTATTGTTTATTGTCTTTTCATTCTCAATAAAAAATATTTAATAAAAAACAATGACTTGTTTCCAATAGCGCTTCATTCCACATATTAGCCCTTTAGCTAACATGCATTCGTATTTTCTACCATAAATCGATGAGGTTTTGTTAGTCTTTCAGCCCTTCTCACCTGCTGTATACACAAGCAGCCGACGAGATTCAAACCTGACTTATAAGAAAATACATTTGCAAACCAAATACAGCCCTGGCATAGAATGTATTACTTTCTTGTTGATTTCCTCATTAGAGTTATTGCTTCTATTAGTAGTAGCTATCTCCTCTCACAGGTCCCCTGTGGTCCTATCTACATTTCACAAAAAGGGCTGACACTCCTTCAGATAAAGACAACACCTACCCTCCTTATATCATGTTTTTGCTGTTTTAAAATGTGCACGTTCAAAACAATCTAGTGCGGAACATGGATTGAATATTGTTTTATTTGGTAGGAGTTAAAAAGATCCTAATCTTCCCCTGTGGAGCTTAGGAAGAAGGAACACATTGGATGAAGCAAATCTTCAGCATATGCTGTAGGTTCTGTGGGGCACACCGGCATGCGCCCTCACCATGTACTGCTAATTACCTCCCATATAACATCACTCATGACTTGTTCTATGACATCACTGATAACATCACTGCAACATCTGAAATGACATCATTGATGCCCCCCAGCGCCTTGAGACCCTCATGGGTGAGTAGCTGTGCTTTACAAACTCCAGATTGATGGCAACACTGTGCATGGCGGGGCGCGAGTAACAGATATTTTAGGTCAGAAGTTATAGTTATTTCCGATAACTATAACTGGTGAATTTCAGTGGTTTTGTTAGTTTAATACAGTATGTTTGACCTGATATCCTAACTTTCACATCCCTTTAACCTTAGTTATTTTCAGTGAATATATATATATATATATATATACATATATGATAGTAAAGCAGACATTTGAGGTGAGCAAATTTAGAGTGTCGCTTGGTTAGTATTTGGTTGGCTTGGTTAGTATTTTACCAATTCAAAGCTGTAATACTGTGCCTGGAGTGGTAAAAGGCTTTTGTCATTATACAGTTCAGCATAGATAGCACTGTGCTAGTCCTATGCTTAAAATCTTTGCTGTAGAAATGGCAAAAGACTTTCTCCCTTTCTATCTCGGCGTGGGTGGCACAGTGCTAATCCTACACTTGAAGACTTTGATAGAAAAGCAGACATTTGAGGTGAGCAAATTTAGAGTGTCGCTGGTGTTGAGGGTGCTCTATACAGGAGCTGATTTCCACCTAAATTTGAGAGCTAACCAGAGTTCTCTGCTTCTTTTTTGCACACACACACACACATATATATATATTTTTTTTCCGCCAACTACCACTAGTAACTGCCAAACACATTCAGACAGGTGCCTCCGATGTGCGATTGGCCGCACACAATATTTTAGTCACCAACTTCCCATCAAAGGAAGCGGAGCACTCACGGGTCGATAGAAATCCTTTTTATTCCCCAACAGATGCATTTCGGCATCATTGCCTTTTTCAATGTTGGTCCTACGCTCAGAGTCTCATATTAGCGTCTTTAAAAAGGGTTCAAGACCATCCCCCATTGGTTAGTTTCACATCACTCGGGTTGCCTCTAATTTGTTGTCGTGCATGGCAGCCATTACAGAGTGTGCATTTTCACTCATTGCTGTTCCTTTTCAGAGTTCTCAGTGCAAATGATATTGCTTGAGTAGCAATCATTTCATGGTAACAGCTGCAATTCCTCGCATGCAGTCTCGTTGATATTCGAAATCACAATGTTAATAGGGAGTGGTCTTGATAACGAAAGTTCATACATTTCATGCCCCTCGTTGCCGCATTTGCCAATTTCAGTGAGGGGACCTGGAGGCATTGGTTATCGTAATCCCCATCTCGACACTCAGGTAATGTCCCTTTTCGGAGGCACCTGTTTGAATGGGATCAGCAGTTACCAGTGGCTGTTGGTGAAAAATATTATTTACTGCCAGAACCGCCGCATTCCGAACATTGAGGATTTACCTGCCGTGAAAAGGGACATTACCTGAGTGTCGGATGGTCTTGAACCCTATTAAAAGACGCTAATATGAGACTCTGAGTGTAGGACCAAGATTGAAATAGGCAATGATGCTGAAACGCATCTTTTGGGGAATAAAAAGGATTTCTATCGACCTGTCAGTGCTCCGCTTCCTTTGAGGGGAAGGTTGGTGATTAATATATATATATATATATATATATATGTGTATACACATATAAATACTTTTATACACAAAAATGGCAAAGAGCCTATAGGCACCTAATCAGAGGCAGCCCACGGCTTCCCCAGGGATCGGCACACTCGGGGTATCAATCAAAAATCTCCTCTCTGTTGGATCCAAGAAAGGTGCTCTGCACACTTCAAGTACTAAGTGAAATGTTTATTAAAAGCTGTGCAGTGGCATAAGCTCGAAGCCTTTTGGCTGATGAGTAGCCTTGTTCACTATGATCATGAACAAGGCTCCTCATTAGCTAAAACGCGTTCAGCTTATGCCATCGCCCAGCATTCAATAAACATTGCACAAGGGGTTGCGTAAATTATAAGTAGTATAAGGTACCCATTTAAAATTTTGATGTAGTTTAAGTATGGTTTATAGACTAAGTAAAAGAATAAATAAAGCCATATTAATTTAAGGTAGTGCATAATGTAAAAATGAAAGGTATGACTATAACTTTAGAATTTATAATGTCTGCGTTTTTTAAGTTTGGTTTGCATAGAAAGAACTGTAAAGTTTCCTAACTATAACAACAGTTGAACCTTTGTTTTTACTTTGAATTTCAGTGTTTTTGTTTATTTTTAATAAAAACATTATTGAAATCATACAGTTTACTGTCATTGAGTGTAGTGTCATTAAGTGTAGTGTGGTACAGTAGAGTGTTGTACAATGTACTGTTGTAGAGTATACTGTCATACAGAGAAATAGAGTGGATAGTGATAAAGTGGAGTGGCGTACAGTAGAATAGCATACAGTGGAGTGGTGTTTAATGGACTGGTGTAGAATGGAGTTTTGTAGAGTGGAGTGGGGTAGAGTGGAATGGTGTAGAGTGGAGTACTGTGGAGTGTCGTAGAGTAGAATAGAGTGGAGTGGAGCAATGTACAGTGGAGTAAATTGTTATATAATGCAGAGGTGTGTTGTATTGTACAGTGGCCTGGAGGGCACTAGAGTGGACAGGCATAATATAGAGTTGAATAAAGTGTTATAAATTGGAGTGGCGTCTTGTACAGTACAGTAGGGTGGTGTGTCGTAGAGTGTTGGAAAGTGTCATAGATTGGTGTTGTACAATGAGGTTTAGGGGCATAGGGTGGATTTGAGGGTTGTAGTGGAGGGACATAAAGTGGAGGACAGTGTAGTAGAGGCTTGTGGAGTGAAGTTGCATTGAATGGAGTAGCGTGTTGTACAGTGGGGCAGTGTAGAGTGGAGTGTTATTTGTACAGTGCCATAGAATGAGGCAAAGTGTCATGCAGTGGAGTACAGTGGAGTGAAGTCCAGTGAAGTGGCATTGCACAGAGTGAAGTAGCATCTACTAGAGTGCAGTAACGAGAAGTCAAGTAGAGTTGAATGGCGGTGTATACAAAGGAGGAAAATGTTGTAGAGTGGCATGGTGTGTGGTTCAGTGAGTGTGTTGTAGAGTGTTGTAGAGAAGAGTAGAGTAGAATGTTGCAGAGTGGTTTAAAGTGTTATACAGTGGAGTGGCATGGAGTAGAGTAGAGTGCAGGCCAGTATGGTATAGTGGAGTGGGATATATGGTAGTACAGTTAAGGAGCATAGAGTAGAATGTGGCAGTGTGGTGTAGAGTGCAGTAGCAGAGTACAGTGGAATATTATCTCATAGAGCAGAAATACTAACTGGGATGGAGTGGCATAGAGGGAGATCTTTAGAGTGTCATAGAGTAGAGTACAGTGTTATAAAGTGCTATACAGTAGAGTGCTGTACAGTGGTATTGACAGGAATTTGTAATGTCTGTGTTTTTTAAGTTTGGTTTGCATAGAAAGAACTGTAAAGTTTTCCTAACTATAACAACAGTTGAAACTTTGTTTTGCACTTTGAATTTCAGTGTTTTTGTTTATTTTTAATAAAAACATTATTGAAATCATACAGTTTACTGTCATTGAGTGTAGTGTCATTAAGTGTAGTGTGGTACAGTAGATTGTTGTACAATGTACTGTTGAAGAGTATACTGTCATACAGAGAAATAGAGTGGAGAGTGATAAAGTGGAGTGGCGTACAGTAGAATAGCATACAGTGGAGTGGTGTTTAATGGACTGGTGTAGAATGGAGTTTTGTAGAGTGGAGTGGGGTAGAGTGGAATGGTGTAGAGTGGAGTACTGTGGAGTGTCGTAGAGTAGAATAGAGTGGAGTGGAACAATGTACAGTGGAGTAAATTGTTATATAATGCAGAGGTGTGTTGTATTTTACAGTGGCCTGGAGGGCACTAGAGTGGACAGGCATAGTATAGAGTTGAATAAAGTGTTATAAATTGGAGTGGTGTCTTGAACAGTACTGTAGGGTGGTGTGTCGTAGAGTGTTGGAAAGTGTCATAGATTGATGTTGTACAATGAGATTTAGGGGCATAGGGTGGAGTTGAGGGTTTTAGTGGAGGGACATAAAGTGGAGGACAGTGTAGTAGAGGCTCGTGGAGTGAAGTTGCATTGAATGGAGTAGCGTGTTGTACAGTGGGGCAGTGTAGAGTGGAGTGTTGTTTGTACAGTGCCATAGAATGAGGCAAAGTGTCGTGCAGTGAAGTACAGTGCAGTGGAGTCCAGTGAAGTGGCATTGCACAGAGTGAAGTAGCATCTACTAGAGTGCAGTAACGAGAAGTCAAGTAGAGTTGAATGGCGGTGTATACAAAGGAGGAAAATGTTGTAGAGTGGCGTGGTGTGTGGTTCAGTGAGTGTGTTGTAGAGTGTTGTAGAGAAGAGTAGAGTAGAATGTTGCAGAGTGGTTGAAAGTGTTATACAGTGGAGTGGCATGGAGTAGAGTAGAGTGGAGGCCAGTATGGTAGAGTGGAGTGGGATATATGGTAGTACAGTTAAGGAGCATAGAGTAGAATGTAGCAGTGTGGTGTAGAGTGCAGTAGCAGAGTACAGTGGAATATTATCTCATAGAGCAGAAATACTAACTGGGGTGGAGTGGCATAGAGAGAGCTCCTTAGAGTGTCATAGAGTGGAGTACAGTGTTATAAAGTGCTATACAGTAGAGTACTGTACAGTGGTATTGACAGGAGCATATTGTTGTAGTGTAGTTCTATATAGTGGAGTAAAGTGTGGTACACTGAAGGGGCCTAGACTGTTGTTGAGTGGAGTATAGCGTTGCAGAGCAGAGCTGAGTGGGGTGGAGTGTAGATGGTTAGAGTGGAGCGGCTTAGAAAGGTGCAGCATACAGTGGAGTGGCGTAAAGTGTAGTTGTGGAACAGCGTATAATGGAGTGGCATAGAATGGAGTGGGGTAGAGTGGAGTGGTATAGAGTGGAGTGGCATATACCGGAGATGCATAGACTGGAGTGGCATAACCTAGAGTGGCGTACATTGGAAGAGCACCCAGTGGAGTGGCATACATTGGAGTGGGGTACAGTGGAGTAGCTTACACTGGAATAGCGTACAGTGGAGTGGCATACAGTGGAGGGGTAGAGTGGTGTGGCATAGAGTCAAACAGCATAGAGTTGAGTGGTGTAGAATATAGTTGCGTTCGGTGAAATGGTGAATAGTCGAGTGGCATAGAATGAGGTCGGGTACAGTGGAGTGGAGTACTATGGAGTCGTGTAGAGTGGAATAGTGTAAAGTGAAGTGTTGTAGAATAGAGTTTCATACAGTAAAATAGCGTGCAGTTGCGTGGCGTAGACAGGAGAGGTGTAGAGTGAAGTGTGGTAGAGTGTAATAACATAGAGTGGAGTAGTGTGGAGTGCAGTGGCGTAGAGTGGAGCGGAGTGTAGTGGAGTCAGGTACAGTATAGTGGCATACAGTAAAATAGCATAGAATGGAGTGGCGTAGAGTAGAGTGGCATAGAGTGGAATAGCATCCAGTGGAATGGCATAGAGTGGAGTGGAGTAAAGTGGAATAGTATACAGTGGAGTGGCTTACAGTGGAGTTGCATAGAGTAGGATAGCATACAGGGGAGTGTCACACAGTGGAGTTGTGTGCAGTGAAATAGTATAGAGTGAATTGGCATGCAGTGGCGCACAGTAAAGTAGGGTAGACTGGAGTGTCATTCAATGGAGCAGCATAACGTGGTATAGTGTATAGTGGAGTGCAGTACAGTGCAGTGGTGTAGAGTGGATTGTAGTAACGTGGACTAGCATACAATGGAATAGAATAGAGTTTAGTAGCATAGGGTGGAGTGGCATAGAGTGGAGTAGCATTGAGTGGAGTGGTGTACAGTGGACTGGCATAGAGTGGAGTGAGGTACAGTTTAGTGGATTACAGTCAAATAACGTAGAGTGGAGTGGCGTGGAGTGAAGTGCAATACCATGGAGTTGTGTACAGCTAAATAGCCTACACTGGAGCGTGATAGAGCAGAGTGGTGCATAGTGGAGTGGCGTAGAGTGTAATAGCATAGATTGGAGTGGTGTAGAGTAGAGTGGCATACAGTGGAATAGAGTAGACTGTTGTACAGCAGAGCGAGGTAGAGTGTTGCGGGGTAGACAGTTGTGGTGTCCAATGTAATAGCGTACTGTGTCGTAGCATGGTGTGTTCTAGAGTGGAGTAGTGTACAGTGGAATATCATAGAGTGTAGTGGGATAGAGAGGAGTGGCATTGAGTGGAGTGGCATATTGTTGAGTATCATACAGAGGAGTGGTGTAAAGTGGAATAATGTTGCGTTTACTGGCGTACAGTATAGTAACATAGAGTGGAGTGGCATATAGAGGACTAGCATAGAGTAGAGTGGAGTTGCTTAGAATGTAGTAGAGTCAAGTGACTTACAGTGGAGTGGTGTGGAGTGGAATAGAATGTAGTTGGTTACAATGTAACAGCGGAGAGTGGTTTATCATAGAGGGAAGTGGAATAGACTGGAGTGGCGTACAGTGTAATAGCATACAGTGCACTGGTGGAGTAGCATAGAGGAGAATATTGTGGAGTGGAATGTCATTGAGTGAAGTTGCGTACAGTGGAGTACAATACAGTGGAGTAGTGGAGAGTGGAGAGGCGTACAGTGGAGTGGCGTAGCTTGAAGTGTCATAGAATGGAGAGGCATAAAGTGTAATATTGTAAAAAGAACAATTGATGGACAGAATGCAGAACAATGTCATACATTCACCCCAGTACAGAGATCTGGGCCTAAATCCATAGTTTTTCTGCTCCCCATGCCATTCCAGTTTGAACCCAGCCATATGCAAATCAGTCGTGACCCTGTGCCCGATGGGAACAGTCCAGCCCGAACTGCCAGGCCAGGTCCTCCCTGGACTGGAACCAAGCATCCTAGGACCGGTTTCGGGGTTTCACCCCTTATCAGGCCAGGTCCTCCCTGGACTGGAACCAACTATCCTAGGACCGGTTTCGGGGTTTCACCCCTCATCAGCCAGGATAGCTTGACTCCAGTTGCATAGAGAGCACGGGACCCACGTCTGGGCATACCCGTCCCACTTGGGGTGACAAATGCAAAAAGAACAATTGATGGACAGAATACAGAACAATGTCATACATTCACCCCAGTACAGAGATCTGGGCCTAAATCCATTGTTTTTTTGCTCCCCATGCCATTCCAGTTTGAACCCAGCCATATGCAAATCAGTCTTGACCCTGTGCCCGATGGGAACAGTCCAGCCTGAACTGCCAGGCCAGGTCCTCCCTGGACTGGAACCAAGCATCCTAGGACCGGTTTCGGGGTTTCACCCCGCATCAGCCAGGATAGCTTGACTCCAGTGGCATGATGAGGGCTGTTAGCCCGAAACCGGTCCCAGGATGCTTGTTTCCGGTCCAGGGAAGACATGGCTTGGCAGTTCGGGCTGAACTGTTCCCATGAGGCACAGGGTCAAGACTGATTTGCATATAGCTGTGTCTGAACTGGGGTGGCGAAGTGAGCTAAAGAACGATGATAGATTCAACCCAGATCTGTGACTGGAAGTGAGTGTCTGAAAAGTTTCAGCGCTCCGTTCATCATCTCCTTGTGTTTGCTTTGTTTGCCCTAAGTTGGCAGGATATGCCGAGACGTGGGTCCCTTGCTCACTTTGCCACTGGATTCAAGCTAGCCTGGCTGATGAGGGCTGTTAGCCCGAAACCGGTCCCAGGATGCTTGTTTCCGGTCCAGGGAAGACATGGCTTGGCTGACAGTTCGGGCTGGACTGTTACTATGAGGCACAGGGTCAAGACTGATTTGCATATAGCTGTGTCTGAACTGGGGTGGCGAAGTGAGCTAAAGAACGATGATGGATTCAACCCAGATCTGTGACTGGGAGTGAGTGTCTGAAAAGTTTCAGCGCTCCATCCATCATCTCCTTGTGTTTGATAAAGTGTAATATTGTACAGTGAAGTGGCGTAGAGTGGAGTGGCGTGGAGTGTAATAGCTTAGAGTGGAGGGGCTTAGAGTGAAGTGGCATAGAATGGAACAGAGTAAAGTGTGGTAATTAAAACAGATGTAGAGTGAAAGTGTGTGTATGGATGTTGATGTAATGAGGCAGGAATATACATTATAAGGTGCAAATATTAATTTTTGGTACTATGTGTGAATAGTGCAAGTAGGGTTAAAGTTCTAAGTTTGAAAAACCATAGTTAAATATTGTGCCGTTTTATACCACAGTAAGTTCGCTGTATACTGCTGTACATGTGGATGAGAAGTCAGTATGTGATTGGCTAATGGCCATGTTTACCAAAGGTAAAAGACAGTCATGCAGTTTTTGGCACAGTTTAGCTGTGTTCAGTGTCTTGCGTTCTGTGTTTCGCTGCATTCTGTGTTAGGGTCTGAGCTATAGGTAAGTAGTACTTTTTATTGTTGTGCACTACCTATTACCTCTTTAATAAAGTGGTAATCGGTAGATAACTTTAGTTATACTTTTCTATCTATTTTTACAACAGTTTAGGGAGAACTGCACATTTCTGTTAATTTTTTTAAGTACTGAAGTAATTTGTAAATATTACTGCTGTACTTCGTAGATATAGTTCTGCACATTTAAATATGTTAAAAATAGAACATACACTATAGTACACTATATTTCTAAAATATAGTGTATTACAGTGTATTTTAAAATTGTTAACATATTTATTGTTTTTTACATTTATTTTACATGCCGCAGTACTTCCGAGGCACGGCTGCAGTATTAATATTTCCTAAGTGGTAATAAGAAGTGGAAAAAATCAAATCTACTACTTACATGTATCTGAAGGCGCAATGCATAACACAGTTAAACTGTAACTAAAACAACATGGATGCTTTTAACTTTTGTAAAGGCACTCATTAGTCAATCACATAATGACTTGTCGGTGCTTTGTAACAGTGTACTTCCGCAAAATAACGCAACATTTTGCAAATGTATTGCAAAAACAGATGTTACTAAGGTAAAATCCCATATAACTTAAGATTTACTTAACCTACTTACCTGAAGTACCCTAAAAGATCATTTGCGCACCACAATGTATAATCCTGCCAGAATTCATGGAAATCCGTCCAGCCTTTTTTGCACAACGTGAGATACAAAAGTATATGGAAAATGCATTGGAGGAGAAAGCATTTTGGGAACCCCTTAATTTTTGTGGAGATTTGTCAAACAGGCGCAAAGTTATTAATGCTGAAAATTCGGAAGAATTCATGTCTCTGGTAATCCTAACTATAACTACAGTGTGGCAGTTTTATATTTATCTATCTATCATATATATTCACTGAAAAAAACAAAGTTTATGGGGACGTTATGGTTAGAATGACATTTCACTCATACAAAACCAAACAATTTCAGCAGCTATAGTTAGCTGAGCTAACTATAACTTATGTCCCCGGCAATGCACTGCGTATGACCTGACATATTACTTCAGTCATGACATGGTCAGTGTCATCATTCATGACATCACTGATGACATCTCAAATGACATCCCTGATGACATCACTGATTACATCACTGATGACATCATCCAGTGATTGTGAGTGGTTTCTAAAACTTTCTGAGGGTTAAACATATATACTAAGGTAAGTGGCTATGGGAGTTTCTATATGGGTGAATGAGTCGGTGTGTAAGTGGTGTATACAGAGTGAGTGGGTACGTGAGAGACAGGGTGTGTCAGTGGGTGCATGAGTAAGTGAGTGGCTGTATGAATATCTATATGGGTGAGTGAGTTGGTGTTTAAGTAGATGTAATAGTGAATGAGTGGCTGTATGGGTGAGGGTGCAGGTGTGTCAGTGGCTGTAAATGGTCAATGAGAGAGTGCATGAGTGGCTGAGCAGGTACATAAATGTCTGTATGGGTGAGTGACAGGGTACATAAGTCTTAGGATGGGGGGCTTGTGTGCTTCCCTCCTTTACTTCCACAATGCCCCTGGGACCAGGACCACCCTGTGGGATTCTTAATAATGAAGTGCAGGAGCCCGTGCTTTGTTCTTTTTCTACATTTCAGTGGAGTCTGTAGATCCCACCAAAATTTTTAAAGAAATGCTGTCTTTGGCCCTGAGGGGGGGGTCGCTATGGGAACCCCCAAGAGGCCTAGGAAGTCAGAGTATTTCTAACTTTCCCCTTTCCTTTTTTTTAACATTTTTTGTGGGACTGGGCTTCAAGCTGAGTCCTAAGACGGCTGCCAACACTTCCTGGTTGAAATTTTGACAGCCAAACAAATTTCGGTAGGATTTTGGGCTCCCAAATATAGATTTTCTAAACTTAAGTAGCTCAAAAACTACTAAACGGATTTACACCAAGTCACAAAAAGCACGCTTTCTGGACCAACATCTAGCTTTCTGTCAAATTTGGTGTAATTCCGTTCCAATGTTTGGGCTGTAGTCGTGTTCAAAAAATGAAAAATCCCCATAGACATAACATTGGGAAAATGCATTTCGGGACCCCCCTTTCCTCTTGCCCCCACTTGACGAATCACCCCAAAATTTCAACACAGCGACTGAACCAAAAAGGGGAAGTTTTGTTCAAACTTCGTGAAGGTTCGTCAAGCGGCACCAAAGTTATTGGCAAAACAAAAACCGCTTTTCCTATGGAAACCTTGGTCCTAACTATAACTACCTTAGTAATACATATATATATATATATATATATATATATGTGTGTGTGTATATATATATATATATATATATATATATATATATATGTATTTATATATGAACCAAACAACCTCCTCCCACAGAAGCTCCATGGAAAGCAGGCACAGACCCGAAGTAGTTCTGGATTCGGCATTTCTTTATTTGTGCAGATCGCCCTCAATCCCAAGCACAAGGAGAGACGCGTTTCTGCCTTCAAGAGGCCTTTGTCAATCTAGTTTGGCGATGTATTTCTCATATGTTATATAGCCCTTCCCACTGGACTAATTAATGAAAATGGAAGACATACTATAGCGCATGTGTTCCTTTTACATCCAAAATACAAAATGTACCATAAGCATGCTATCTGGAGCTGGACACTAGCATAAATACAGGTAAAGCGCAACATCAAAAATATAATGCACAGTGCATTTCTTTAGGTTGCTGAAATTTACCAATAATGCAGACAGAATGAACGATCAAACATGTAAATCAATTTGAACATGACACAGTGGGATAGATGCAAGCAATTACACTATACAGCCAAACTCGAGATCCTGTGTTGCCAGTATAACATAAAATCTATCAGATATATATATATATATATATATATATATATAAAATATTATAGTTAGAGTTATCTTAAGAAACTATTACTTATGTCCTAAGGTAACTATAACTCATGCCCCCACCTTGCACAGTTTTCACATCAAGTTTTTCTTAAGGAACTTTAACTCATGTCCCAAGGTAACTATAACTCACGCCCCCACCTTGCATAGTTTTCTCATCAATAATTTTACAGCAAATGTTGCAGTGATATTATCAATGATGTCATAGAACATGTAATGTGTGATGTAATATGTGGGGTAGTTGGCAGTGCATGGTGAGGGTGCGATTTATAGTTACCTTAGGGCACGAGTTATAGTTACTTGAGATAACTCTAACTAGAACTTCACAGAAGCAAAATGTGAATGACAGTATAACAAAACAGTGGATTAAACAATGCTACCCTTTCATTAAAATATATCCTAAACACTGACTCCGTATTCAGAGGAAATGAATGATTAACTATTCAACTAAACTTCAATGAGTACCAACTGCATCAATCAGGGACAAACTTGAACCTTCTATCTAGCTTTCCTCACATTCTTTAAACACTCTGTCAAATTGCTTTAAATGCTACCTTAAAGAACATCTGGTCCTTGTTTTTGTACATCAAATTAAAATGCAGAGTTAGAAGCCTGGACATATGCTGGATGCAGTTTTGCAATCCTGCCTGGTGATAATGTGTGCTGTTGTTCTACACAGTTGTTTATAAAATAATAAAGAAGCTGCATTCCTGAAACACAGCAGTTTTTTTTTTTACCAAACTGGACTCAAGTGACTTCAACTTTAAAGAGGTAGGAAGGAGGTGAATCCACAGTGAGAATTTCCTCCAGCATTCCATATTTACAGTGGCAGAAATTGTCCTTTTGGATTAGCCTTCAAAATGTGCACGTTCTAAAGAAATGGTAGGGGTTTCTTTTACCATATAATTGTAAACCATGCCTTTCAGGGCACGAACATCATATGGACTAATGTCAAAAAAGTACAAAATGTATTTCCCATTAGGCGATCCTTTCTCTCTATCAGTCTGTTGTGTCTGTGACTCTGTTGCGATGTTATGCGGGCACCGACATCTGATGCATAGCTGCTATGGTTTCAGATTGCTATGTGTGGCATTTGCATAATTTCAGAGTAATTATGAGTGACATTTCAACAACTATGAGTGACACTTTCTCGTGAGCAAAATCAAGCAATGAAGATGTGGGAAACACATAAATATCAGAAATTACACCCATTTGAGCAACGAGAAACTCTAAGAAGATCTTAAAACTGCTGCAAAGCACCAGAAACGGAAGGAAGGGTACTAACCAGAGACAGACTGCGTGACTGCAATTCTCAGTAACCGAAGGCAGGCAGGCACTGCAGCTGCTCAGAAGATGATCTCCTTGATCTGATCATTCATGACCACGTGCTAGCCTAAAAAGCTAATTTTATAGCATAGCAAGTGCTACTAGAAGATTATACCATAACTCAGTCTCAGGCATAATCGGTTGCTAATGAAATAAGGTAAAAAAGAATGCTGGAAAGCGCCAGCACAAAACCCATAGGTATTCAACTCTAAACAAGTGGTAGTGCAAGTAAATGAATAAATATAAATGACCCCCAAAGTGCAGGGTAGGATGCAGGCACAGGGAACGCTCCCAGTTCTTAAAGGTAGAACGCGCTATTAATTGACATATAATGCAGCACTCAGAGCAGGCTGGTGTGATTCATGTGTGAATTCTTTCATCAGACCTGTCAATGCAGTCTCGAGATGTGTGACATGCCATGATTTGCAGGTACAGAGGGACTAGAGAGATGACACTAGCGCTTCGAACCAAGCAATGCTCCAATTATAGCGTTACCTGTTTTAGCAATTTACAATTTCAAATAGACAAAAGGCTCGGCGGCATCCCCGTGCCCCATGTTGTTAATTAATAAGTGTGTGAAGGCAGCAGCGAAGGTTGCAATGTTTTTGGATATTGCATGGGAGGCGAGGGCAGGTCTCTGTGTACTGGTTCTCGTTAACCCCTTGCAGCTGACATCCTCCTAACAAAGGAAGGCTGCACCATCAACAGACACATCTTCTGGGCTGCATCATGAACATGCCCATGAGAAGAGTAGCAAACAAATGGGTGCAAGACACAGCTTGAGTCCAGAGACTGTTTGAATTTGTGAGAATTGTAACTCTTTTATTCCTTCATTTTTTGTAGAATGTTACCAGCGGGTGTCTCTCTGACATCGATGAATGATCATGTGAATGTTGTCTTGACTCATTGGAATCTCTTACAGGCTCCCACCTCTGAATATTACCCAGCCCACTGGCAGCCTTGAGCCAGTCCAGAGCAGAACTTCAGTATTAACACCGACCGGCAGGCAGCTGATGATCGTGCGCTGCTGCTAAAAAGCTAATTAGATTAACAAACACTCGACTGGCTGCACTCTCACTGACTCCACTTACTTGCAAGGTGAGCCACAGCAATTAGTTACTGCAGTGGTGGGCATCCACCCACCTTCTCAGAGTCCTGGCTGCTGTAACGACTCACTCCCTCGACAAACACAGTGGTGGGCTCATGATGATTGATTTTAAATTTACCACACAGCTGTACAAGCAGCACTGCCATGATTTTCCGCAGCCTTCCACAAACTTTGCAGCCGGCAGCAGGGCATGACGTCCTGCAGTGCCTAATTCTGACTCTGTGTCAGTCAACCTGACTAGTTGGTTGATGTCTCGCTAGTAGCCATTGGGCACTGCTTTGACGTGACATCATGTATTCAGGCCACGGCGGGAATCGACTTCTAGTGATACATTGAGGCAGCAGCTAGTCAACCAGCCAAGCCACCAAGGGAGCAGCGAGCAAATGCCGCAGCACGCTGCCAGCCACTGCAGCTTAATTGTATCAGCATAGCAGCATCAGGTAGCACTAAAGGGCTTGACAGCCGGGGCGCTATGCATATTATGCGTGACAATGGATTTCAGTGCGGTGATGCTGTCCACCGCACTGAAATGTGTTAGTCTAATGCTCGATGCGTGGTTCTTGGCAGGACAGATGATAGGGTGATAGCGCATCTTCACAGGGACAGCTCGGCCTGCAATAATTACTCAGAGGCTGGGTGCAGTTCATTTGGCAGTCAGTGCAGGCGGTGTCCTTTCCGAAACCACACCTGGCCACACCTAATATTTCTTAACAATGATCCACATGCTCACAAAGCCATACCATTACTGTGCAAACTAAAGGGGCAACAATCCAAAACCCCTATTCCTCAACTGTGACCCAAAAGTCCATTGCTCCAGTTGCGTCACTGCAGCGACACTACACTGTCCACTGTCTTACTTTCTTTCTCTCTCAGTATTAATTTTCAAATTATGCAAATTGTAATGTTCAATAAATATACATACGTATGACAATAGGAAGGGTAATATCAACCTTGTTATCAAAGTTTTAAACAGGAGCAAAAATATTTTCAAAGTATTTCAAATCAACATAGTCTTGCATTGGGACAAGTTTGTTTGCCACGCGCTATTACCATTTAGGTTTGCAAGGGTGTCTTCAGTGATTTGCTGACCATGAAGAGTGTATTTGTTTCAATGTTGAAAATGCACAATCACACTGATGGGGAATTACAGCATATCTCCTGTGATTCATACACATTATCACAGACATTTTAAGGCATCAGTAAAATTGGTAATTGCCCAGGACATACCTTCCAAGGGCCCTTTGGGAAAGTGAACTTCCTCACTATCTCACTTATGTCTGTTTCTCTGTCTCAACCTTTAACGTATAAGTTAATATTAATTGTCATCATGAGGCTTGTTAGAACCCTTTTTATGGTGCCATGGGGCAAGCTGCTGGGTATCCTGGAGTGGTTGCCTTTGGATTGGAGCAAAAGGAAGACCAAAGTGTTGTATACTATTGGTCCTCAATAGCAAAGAACATAAGGATTTCCGTTGCAGCAAAGCACAGAATAAGGAAAAGAGTTTGATGTTTAGATGAATAGTTTTGATCCTTCTCCCCATACACTGAGAGGATTCACAACATCTAATAAGCTCTACACTAAACTAAAGATAGGGGAAACCCTATTGAATCAGAAAGCAAGAAAGGTGTCAGCATCAGAACCTCTGTAGATAGTCTTCAGGTACAGAATCATGTATAGCATGAAGCCACACAATCATAGATGTCAAGAAAGGTATGTACCTCTGCAAGTCTAGAAAATAACTTGGCAACTTGAACACTACTCCCATATTCCAGTCTCCGCTTCAGAAGTGTCTTTGGATTCCACCCTTGTCTGATAGTACCAACTGGTAACACTCCCTTTGTTCTTCATTAAAATTATTTGACCTTGCCTGCTTCATATTCGCCTAGCGCCTAGAACGAAATTGTCGTAGGAACTACTGCTCCCTAGACAAAGAGACTTATCTGCTTGCGCTAAAAGAATACCATAAGAAGATTAGGGTGGATCGGAAGGGTTTCTACACATATAAGATTGACGAGGCTAAGAATGCTCCTCAAGAGATTTTTAAAATTGTTAAATCTCTCACTTCCCTGGACACGGTATTAGCGATCAGTGCACCGAGTATGAGCAGCTGTAATGAGATTGCTCACTTCTTTGCTGATAAAATCTCATCGATATATGCTTCTTTTCCTGAAACGGCGAAGAATCATGGAATCAATTCCTTACATAGGAAGCTCGATCCACTCCCAGAAGACTCCTTTAAGATTGAGAGCATCTCAGTGGAAAATTTATGTTCCCTAGCGGATAAAATCAAATCGGGCTCACCGCTAGACACTGTGCCTCCGGATATCTTGAAACTAGGGCTAACTGCACTTGCTTCCAGGTTATGCTCTGTGCTAAATCTATCGTTTGAAGCCTGCTTACTTCTGGCTGAGTGAAAACACAATATGGTGATTCCTCTCCTCAAAAAAACATCTCTTGACTCCTCTAAACCTGAGAATTTTCGCCCTATTTCCATGCTTCCTTTCATGGCAAAATTGGCTGAAAAGCATGTGAATTCTCAATTGACGGAGTTTATCACAGAGAACAATCTCCTTCATGAGATGCAATCAGGTTTCAGACCACACTATAGCACAGAATCTGCCTTGCTTCTGGCCTCAGAGGCGCTACGCAGGGTGGCCGACGAAGGGAAAGTGGCAGCTCTCATTATGCTGGACCTTAGCGCAGCATTCGATACAGTATCACACTCTGTGCTACTGGAATGACTGTGGACTCAGGGCATAAAGGGTAGAGCTTTTGACGGAATTGCAGAATTTCTCCATAAGCGCTCTTTCCAGGTTACTCAGAAGCCATTTACCTCTGACATTATCCCCTTACAGCGGGGAGTGCCCCAGGGATCGGCACTGAGCCCTACACTTTTTAACCTATATCTTCGCCCACTGGCTGACGTTATTGAGGGCCATGGAGTGAGAATGGTGTCATATGCTGATGACACTCAGCTAGTGATCACACTAGCCAACGATGACGATAGGGCCGCAGTAAATTTCAAATCTTGTCTTTCTGATCTAGCGACGTGGATGCAGGCTAGCTGCCTGAAGCTAAATGCAGAATAAACAGAGGTGCTGGTGGTTGGGAAACAGCCCTCAATCTGGTCTCGGCGTGGTGGCCTGCTGATCTGGGCCCCACCCCTACCCCTAAACCTAAAGTGAAAAATCTAGGCATCCTCTTCGACGCTCAGCTATCCTTTGAAAAGAGATAAGGGCCACTGTGGGCACCTGTTTCGGGGTACTGAGGCTGCTAAGGAAGTTTTTGAGACTAATACCAGACTCAGCAGAAAAAACAGTAACACTGGCCCTGCTGGTGTCCCGGCTTGATTACTGCAATGTGCTCTATTTGGGGATTTCTAGGGGCAGGCTGGCTATGCTGCAAAGAGTACAAAATGCAGCAGCCAGGATGCTGTTAGGAATTCCGAAATGGACCACCATCCGCTCCGATGTGGCCGAACTTCACTGGCTTCCTGTAAAATACAGACTCTCTTTTAAAGCTCTGTGTTTCGTGCACAGGCTAATGAATCAGAGAGGTCCCAGTTATCTTTTCCCCCTGATCAGTGCTCACACCCCCTCCAGAGTACTTAGATCTGGGGAAGCAGGTTTGGCAGTGATTCCCAGAGTGTGCCGTGCACGACTGGGGGGTTGCTCCTTTGGTCTCCGTGCAGCCAAGCTATGGAATTCAATGCCACTCAATCTAAGACTTGAAAAGTCTGAGGCAAGTTTCTGAAAAAATCTGAAGACCTGGCTCTTTATACAGAGTAAGAAGGAGCTCTTAGCCTCTTGCTCCTGACCATTGCTGACCCTGATATGTGGCTATTGCCTAGCTCAGGGACACTCCTTTGGAGTAACCAGGCACTCTATAAATCATATTATTATTATTATTATTAACTATCTGATAAATACAATGTGCTTTTTACTAACCAGTGAATGCCTTTGGTCTGCACCTGCAGAAGAGAAAAACATGCAGAAAAATTAATTTCTTGCTAGTGTTAAATGTCTCAACTGTAGACTTAATGCCCACAATCATGCTAACTTGACATTTCTCTATAAAAACATATTAATTCCACAACATTCATATAATCCAATAAATGAATTCTTTTTAAAAAAGGGTCAAACTACTTTATACTGTACTCTTATATGCGGTAAAATAAACGGATGCATATCTTTTTAAATGGAAACGACAACTGGTCACAGTTTATAAACAAAGCATTAAACATATGTATGATTCAATCCCACTAATCCTTGGTGAATGCACTGCATTAAATGCATTTTAGCACACCACCTTACAATCTAAACCTATAGAAGATTAATATCAGAAATCCAAATGTTTCTGAAAAGTAAAACACTAATATGCACACACATATATCTATAAAACACACAGTGAATGCACATTCTATACTTTCAGTGCACCACATCTCATTGGCATTATTGCACTACATGAGTACATAAGCCCAAATGTAAATGTATATATGTGGCCTAGCCAGGCATAAACGGGTGGAGCCAAAATTATGCTACTCTAAGGTGATCTATACTATTCAGCCAGTAACATTAGCTAGAGTAGATTAAAATGACTAGTTTAAGGGCATGTGCTGAGCCAGTTGCAACAACCAGACATAGGCAAAAACGATTATTTATGTTCCACGTGATAGTAGTCAAGATAAAGGATCATGTGTTTCTAATGTCTTTCTTAACTGTGGCCAACTGCATTTTTTGACTTCACTTTACCACAAGTCAAACTGGTTATGACTGAAATATCCTTGCTGCTGATCCCGCTGTCAGCATTTTTCAGGATTCGAAATAATTTTTGTTGCCTTCAAGAACACATATGTGTCACATCCTGGCTGCTAAACTCACATATGTTAATGGGTATATTACATTCAGCCCAGTATCAATAGGTCGTACTTTAAAGCAAGCTGTGCTGCTCCTAAACTGAGATACCAGCAGGGGAGGGATTATTATTAATGGATGGATAATTTAGTTTTGGAAAAAAAATCTGTGTATTTGCATTGGAACAAAAAGTGCCAAGCAGGCCCAAGTCTGCATTAAGAGAATCCTGTAGAGTGCCGCTCTTCACCAGCAATGGAACGACATAATGCCGCTGGAAGCATCAAACGTGGCCTATTGTCAGGGAAAGGGAGGAGGGCACGTGTCACTTCACCTACAGTGGTAAAATCCTTGCACCTGGGGCCATTGGTTATACTAAAGTCAAACATGCAAGATGTATCAAATGCCTCTGTTAGAAATTGAGGGGTATATTCACAAGAACGTGCGATAAACATCGCTAAAATAGCTTACCGCAACTTCTCACATCGCAGTCCATCGCGGGAAAATAACGCCGTGTTAACGTGGCATTCACAACACGGCGATACCGTGCGATAAACGCACGATAACGCGGCGAATGTCCGGGAAACAACTAGCGCGACGGCGATAAAAATTCAAACCTTAACGCGAAAAAAGTTGTGATGGGCCCAATCGCGAAGAGACAATCCGCGATAAGGCGCGCACGGCCTGCAACACACACACGTCAGGCGGGAAAAACCACTACAAAAACAGAAAAAATATACACCAAACAAAAAAACACCAACAGCAAGCCTGATGGAGTCAGGCGGAGCAGGCACAGGGGACGATCGGAACCCCACAAGCCCCCCGGAGCCCCAGCTAGGGCCCTCGGGGACAGGGAAGGACAAGAAGAAGAGGAAGCCGCGGTTCAGTCTGCAGGAGAATCAGATCCTGGTCACGGAGGTGATAGGACATCATCAACAACTGTTCATCACCTCCACTGTGTTATTGGGCACAAGGAATGGAATATGGCAGTCCATCTTGGACAAGGTGAATGCTGTCAGAGTGCAGAGGAGGTCAATGGACGAGGTCAAGAGGCGATGGACTGATATCAAGCGCAAAACCAAGAGCAAACTCGCCAACAACCTCAAAGCAGCAATGCAGACTGGAGGTGGGAGTCCTGCGCCGCAGGAGGAGCTGGATGAGATGGAGGAGATGGTGTCGACAGTCATCAGTGTGGATACGGTGGCAGGAGTTGGGGGCCCGGACACTGCTCTACAGGACCGGATACAACAGCAACAGGGTGAGTAGCGACCAGGGACTGGGGGGACGGGGGGAGATGGGCACCATGGCACACATGCACAAATAAGCAGACCACCCTGCAAACCCACAATGACTATGGATCATGTCCCTGATCCCCTTGCCATACTGCAGCACACATAGGAACACCAAGTACGTCACCCTCGACCCTCTGTCCAGAGTGGGCCCACTCCACACATCACACAGCTCACATACAACCCATGCACATTTGCTGAACCCAGCCAAGCTGCTGGTCCATGAGCCACACTGACAACGTAAGTGACACTGCATGACGAATACCATGCCTGCAGTCCGATTACCATGACATGGTGCACGCAACGACACTGAGGTGGCTGAGTGTGGACCACATCCATAAAGGAGCAGGTCACACTCTGACACATCCACCTGCACAATCAACCCCTGACGTCAACAACACAGCTGCGGACAAACCATGCCCCAGGGTCCCCACTCCCACCAAGACACACATCCACCCAAGACTGGTAACGTTTCAACACTGCATGGACACAGAAGTCAAAGGCACACCGCCTGCAAGGGACAAGAGCCAGCAGGCTCAGAGCTGCAGGGGCGAGCCTCACGAAACTGCAGCACACACATATGACATTCAGAGCACTGCAGCATAGACAACAGTGTGGGTCAAACTGCAACACGTGAATAACAGGACAGAGGGCAAAACTGCTGCTGCATGTGTGAAGATACTGGCCAATGACATTTGGCATAGCAGGGGTATGTGAGATGAAACTGCACTAGTACAAACTCACATTCATGATGGTGTCGAAATGTCAACTGTCCCGCATCCAACAGGCATCTCCACCTACACAGCCACAATGTACCTCGTCATGCAGTCTGTATGTGAACTTGTACAATGCCTGTACAAACATGTCAACACGATGTAATGCAGCATCTCCCCTTAACATTGCAGAGGGACCATCAACACCACCTGCAGAGCAGACCCCACAACTCTACACTGATGACGAGGATGACAACCCCATCATCGACACCGAAGCCCTCAGAGAGCTCATCAGCCGCATCAGCTCCCCACCTCCTGGATCTGGGCAGCCCAGCTGCATCGAGGAGACCCCACCCCCTGCACAGACCACACAGCAGGCAGCACCTGCCACACCAGCTGTCTCCCAAGACCCCCATGCAACACACCTGGCCTTCCAAACCTGTGTGTTGGAGGCCCAGGAGAAGCTGGCTGAACATGTGCGGGTGGGGTTTGACCTCCTGGCAGCCAAACTTGATGTTATCCATGGGTGTCTACGTCCCTTCGGGGACCACCTACAGTCCCTGACGGACACCCACAGTCCACTCCATGGCCTCCAACGAGCCCTGGCCGACATCGCTGGAGTCCTGACTCGGAGACAAGAACACCTGTCAAGTCAGAGTGGCTCCAGCAATCTCAGCAGTGACTTGGCACAAATGCGGAGGCTCATGGAGGACATGGTGCGGATGGAGGCGGAAAGGTTGGCTGTCACTGCTGCACATCAGCAAAATGTAGCTGGGATATACCATGCCCTGCAGATCCTCATCATGGCATTGCTGCCACAAGGCCTGGCGCAGATGGATGCTGCTGCCCCTACACCATCCCCATCTGCGCCCCCTGGTGTGTCACTGCCTCACAGTGCGGCAGACAGTTCTACTCCTGCACCTGATATGTCACTGCCACACGGTGCGACCGACAATCCACCTCCGGCCCCTGATGTGTCAGTGGCACACAGTGCTGCATCCGGATCTGCAGCACCCAAAGGTGAGGCAGAGCACACATCAGAGGATGTGGATGATCCAGACTTCTTGATCATGAGGCAGCAGTAGCATTCCTCCCACCCATTTGGCCTGTTTCATCTTGGTTCTGCCCTTGGCATCATGACCTTCCACTGCCCCCCGATGCACTCATTGACTCTCACCTTGGACCTCGACATGGACTGCCATATTCTGTTAGATGACCGATGTCACAGCGATCAGACTGCAGTCTGGACTCTTCCTCTTCCGGTGTACTTGTCATGCCCTGAAGGACTCTGGCTGGGCTGCCACATGCCAATGATGTAAAGTGGGGTCTGCCAGGCCCTGTACTGCTCTAGCTGCAACACTCCACTGGATGACAATAAATCGTTCACTAATGCACAGTTGTGTCATGTCTTCGATCATTCAAGTATGTGAGTGTGGATGTGTGTAGGGCCAGTAATTCCCCCTGACGTCCATGTTGCACACGTCGTGGGACATGAGTCACAGGGTGCTACATTGCTGATTGCATTCCGTGCGGCGTAGTCACGACATCAGGGACACACGTATCCGTCACTTCCTTGTCCGGACAAGGACTGAACCAGCGCACACAGCCCAGGGATCATCCTTGCACGCCCGACGCCGGTCCGGCGTACGCCAGGCCAGACCACTGCGCTTACGCTCCGAGGGGGGACGACATAGCTACATGTCCCAGGATTCCACTCTTGGGATCTGCTGGTCACTGTTCTAGTTACCAGCATGCCACGGCCACTCCCTGAGGGCAGGTTTGCACACACACCACACCCATCCAGCAAATGCGTCACGGGCCATGTGACACTGCCAATAAAAGGTGCCTGTAACGTCACATTCCCCACTGCCGGAGGTGACCTGACGACGTACGCGAAATGTGGCTCAATCATGGAGGCTCCATGACTTGTGGCGCACAGGGTTAGTCGCCCCTGACGTCCGGCGGCTGCCATGGGCCTAAAAACACGTGGCGCTGGCTTGAGTTGCACAGCTACGAAGCTGAGCGGGTGTTCAGCCTGTGATGATGACGTGTGCACTGATGCGGTCTCTGCCATTTCTGACTCAAGACCCAGTATCAAGTGTGTTACCTGCTGGACCGCGGGGGGGGGGGTGCCGCATGATGTGGGGACTGCCAAGGCTGCGGGCCTCGGCCTTGGAGTTGGCACCGGCACGTGGTGTGCCCTCTTGGGGACACACCGGTGGCAGCAGGTGAGCAGTGGGGCCTGGGTGCGCAGGGGCAGACATTCACCGCTGGGTGGCGGGAGGGGCTGTGGTACAGCAGCATGTGTGCGCAGGGGCGGACAGGCGATGATGCCGTGTGCAATGATTTGGACTCTGCAATTATTTGTTGTGTACTCGTTTCAGATAGGGGACCTGGTGGACTACAGTGTTGGACGGAGCCTGCGTGCGACACGGGCCTACCGCCACGTGGCGTTGCCTCAAGGTCCACAGAGTTAGTGCCACCTATGGAGCTGAGCGGGTGTGCAGCCTGTGATGATGACGTGTGCACTGTAATGGACTCTCCCATTCCGAACTCAAGGCCCAGATTCAGGTGTGTGACCTAGTGGGCCGCGGGACGGGTCCGCGTGTTTGGAGGCTGCCAAGGTCGCATGTCCCGGGCTCGGAGCGTGCACCGACACGTGGTTGGAGACACACCGGTGGCGGAAGGTGAGCAGTGGGTCCGGGGTGCGCATGGGCAGCGGTATCTTTCTCTCTCTCCCTTTCTTTCTCTCTCTCCCTTTCTTTCTCTCTCTCTCTCCCTTTCTTTCTCTCTCTCCCTTTCTTTCTCTCTCTCTCTTTCCTTTGCTGAGCGCATGACACACCTTCTTATTTCGGTTTTTTCTTGCAGGCTGTGACTTCAGGATTGTCCGGAGTGGATCCGCATGGACTCTTCAGAATTGTTGTTTTGGGTTGTGTATAAATAAAGTTCTGTTGTGTGATTTCGGAGTTGTATGTTTGTTTCTCCTTATTCTGCCCACACATGTGGGTTTGTTGTTGTATTAGTGCGACATCAGGCTCTTATTTTTCTCGTGATTTCGTAAGTTGCTGTGGCACATCTTTGTCCGGGGTGGGTGGGCCGGGGGTGGGCCAGGGTTGTGGGGGGGTCCTGGGGGTGGTGGGGGTAGGTGTTATGGGCCTCAGGGGTCTCCGAGCTGCATGGGCAGTGGCTCCATGGCATCTGTTGTTCTTTAGGTGTGGCTGTGGGCTGTTCTCCCTTTGTGGTGCAGTTAGTCGTCCTGCTTAGCACCAGCAAAAAGCAGGTGTACAATCTCTGCTGCTACCGCGGCTTATCGCCTGTTTTTTGCCTCGCATCGCAGATCTGGCTGTCCGTTGTCTTTTCGTGTGTTTTTGCACGGACATGCCTATTCTGCATCTCATTAGCGTTAGTTGGCGGTGTCAACCGTGGCGATGTTTTTTGCGGCAGCTATCGCGGGTAATGTGGTGATGTGTGCAGTTAGCACCAGCTTGCGAAAGGGGCGGTAATTCTATCCCCACTTTTGCTGCGCTAAAGTGCCGATAACTTGGCGATAAGTCCTTGTGAATATGCCCCTGAGTATCTTAAGTATCTTTTTTGGAAGGCGAAGGAACAGAACTCACTCTACAAAAGTAGGTGTTGCACAAATGTCTCTTTTTTTTTTTTTTTTAATTGGTGATGTGGAATGTGTGCTGGCTAAGAAGATGTCAGGTGAGATTATTACCTTTTGGAGTAGCGGAGGTTCGAATGTTATTCTACTACATGAAACGGACTAATCTGAGTTTGAGTAAAGACATATTTTCTTCTGGATGGGTGTGGCACTCTCTGATCTTACCTTGAAATAGCATTAAGGACATGGATGTCCTAATTAGTAGAGAACACTCTAATGTCGGTTTAAGGCCCCAATATTGATGATCTAAGTTGCTATGGCCAGCTACCCATCTCTTGTATCCGAACTGGAGTATTCTCTATGGTGTTAGATGAACAATGGGACCAGTTCAAGCCCCAGTCACATACAAGAATGCTTAGAGCGAGGGCAAGCTTAAGGATTTATTGCTGGAGTTGAACCTATGTAGTTTGTAGAAACTTAAAGCTGAGATACATATTCTATGCAGGAAAATATGGGTATTCGCATGACTGTTTTTCTTCCCTCTAGATAGGATTTTAGTGGCGGCAGTAAATGATGTGGCTCATATTAATAAAAGTCTGATTTTTGGTGCTGCAATTATTTTACTATTCTTGTGAATCAAGGCCATGGTACTACTAGAGAGAACAGGCACAATAAAATGTACTGATGATAGCACAGATTTTCAAGGATATATTTTTGGATTGATGCATTCATATTTTGAATTTAATATTTAGTCATCATCATCATCAATTATCTTTGTTTCGAGTCAAATAATCATAAAAGAGCATGACAATAAAAAGTTCCATTCCACACAGAAGGTACATAAACAACTTTTAAAAACAAATATAATTTCACTAAAAGTTAAAATACATAAGAGATTATAAACATAAAAATGTTCAAATAGTCAGACGGATTTTACTGCATTAATCTTCTTGATTTTCAAATTTGCATAAAGTGCAAAGGCATACTAGAATAATACAGCCCGAATAATTTAGCTACTATTGTATTAAAGGAGGATAAAATATATAATTATACATTTATTAGGTTCTAGGGTATTCTCTTCAGGCCAATTTAGTTTCATTCAAGTTGTGCTGGAGGGAACAATTACATGTTAGTTAAATTGAAACTTATTATATTTTGGTAACCAATAGGTGGGACAAGGCTATGGTATAAGTACGTTAACATTTTAACCCTCTGTTTTTCCTTAGATAGCTAGCAGCCAGCAAGAATCTGCTAACACCGAAAACAATGGGTCGCGAGCTGTCTGATCTTAATATTCTCAACGCCTCTAGGTATCTCCTGATCTTCAGATTCAGGCACAGCGGCTTGATCCATTTTCTTCGCAGAATTGAATATACTGGACAAAAAAATAAAATGTGTGCAATGTCTTCATTAGTGCCTGACGAGCATAAAATACACCTGGAATCCCTTCCCATAGCCTGCGGTATAGACCACTTGGCTAAGAAAGAGTTAATCTGCAACGTCTCATATTGGAATTTAAAATTTCATGTCTTTGCTAACTGGGGTTCGATTTCGTCCAGAAATTATTCGAAAGTCAGGACCATTTTAATGGACAAGAATTGTGTGGTTAGTCTCCCTGATGTGCAGTCTAAAGTGACTTTGTGCAGGATGAAATTCGAAAAAGAGTGCTTAATCTCGCTTTTTGAGTCTGGCATCAGCAGGTTGGGGTTTGCCCAATACCTACTCAGGCCCAAATTCTGCAGCCATTTTCGCACGTGGGCAAACCAGGGGAATATAAGTTGATCATCAAGTTCCAATAGTTCACGCAGTGTCTGCCTATATGATTTTAATTCTTCAGTTGTCCAGATTCTAACCCAGTAAGACAAAGATCTCAATTTAGCTAAATGCTCCAATCTTTTAATACCCATATCATATGTTAACGGAATCACTGGGGTATTTTGGGGCAGTGACGTGAACATGTGCGTGATTTTATTTTCCCCCACTATTAAAGAATTTAGGGGCATATTATCAAGGGCTTTATCGCCGCTTTAGCGGCACTTTTTGCCGCTAAAGCGGCGATATTTTTATCGCCCTATTAGCAAGCTGTCGCTAACAGGCGTTAGCGACAGCTTTCAGGCGTTAGCAGCCGGGAGTTACATCGCCTTGCATGTCAGCGATATTTATCACTAATGACATGCAAGGAAGGCGTTCCCTACCAAAGCGACTGAAAACAGTCGCTAACACCACTACCCCTATTAGCAAGGCAGGCGAAGCGATAAAATAATTCCCGCTAAGCGCGTTTATCGCTAGATTTTAACACCTGCTAGTGAGGACGACTTACCTGTTTAGAGTATAGGAGGTGGATTCTAATGCTGAATCCACCTTAGCGTTAATGCGAGAATATCGCTGGTTTTCCAGCGATATTCTCGCATTTTGCCGCTATCGCTGGAAATATTATCGCTATGGAGATAAACCTTACTAATAGGGTGTTATCTCAGCGATAATTTCCAGCAATAGGCGGCGTTAACAAAAAACGCGCTAAGCGCGGTTAGCGATAAATATCGCTAATCCTTGATAATATGCCCCTTAGGTTTTCGACACCCCATAATTCAGATCCACAGAGAGCAGCAGTTTGGGCCCTGTATTTGTAAACCTCCAATGCTGGAGTGATGGCCTTTGACCCAGTAGATTGTTGTTTGTTTACTATAGGAATGGAGTTTTGTAATAAAATTGTCCTAGCTTTATTTAGGTGGGGTTTCCACGACAGTTTTGAATCGAGTGTGATGCCCAGATAAATAAAATTGGGAACACAGTCTAATGGGACTTGAGCTAAAACTATTTTCTTTTTTAAACTCCTATGTGGTCTAATGACCATATATTTCGTCTTGGTAGGGTTTACTTCTAGGCCTTTCTGTTTGCAGTAATGGTTGAGGCTATCAAGTAAGCTTTGTAACCCTCTATGGGTCTGGGACAATAAGATTGTATCATCTGCAAACATTAGTGAACAGATATGGGAACCTCCAAGCCTGGGGGAGTCATGGGAAGATTTGTGCAAATGCTGTACCAAGTCATTCACATACAATAAGAACAGGGTTGGTGCCAAAACGCAACCCTGCCGCACGCCCCTCCTAACGGGGATCTCCTCGGTAAGCTCCCCCCTGTGCCCCATCGGACTTTGGCAAAATTACCTTCATGAAGCCTTACTATCTGTTTTAAAATCTCCTCTGGCACTCCCTGCTGACGCAGGGTTCCCCATAAAAGATCTCTTGGTATTGAATCAAATGCATCTTTCAAATCAATGAAAGCAACATATAAATGTCCAGGTTTCAGCTTAGTATATTTCCAGGCCAAGCATAAGACTTGATCAATTGTACTTGTTTTTAGCCTAAAGCCAGCCTGACAGGGTGAGAGTACATCATTATCCAGTATCCAGTCATTAGGTTTACCCAGAATTTGTTTAGCATAAACGTTTTAAAGGGTATCTATCAGGCTTATAGGCCTGTAGTTAGCCGGATCAAACCTATTGCCCTTTTAATAAATGGGGACTATGTCTGCCCCCTTCCAGGATTCTGGAATAGGCGCCCCACTCACTACTGCACTACTTAAGAGGTTCATATACGGCACCCATATTTCTGGGGCCTGTTTCAAAAGGTCCCCTGGTATGTTATCTGGGCCAGGGGCTTTTCCTAGCTTAATGGTGGCTATGGCTAATGCAGTTTCTTCAATACTAAACTGGAGCGGCGAGTTTTGTATAAAGCATGGAGGCCCCTCACTGAAAACAGTGGGGTTTGGACCAAGGTCACTAGGTATGGCATATAAATCAGAGAAATATCTATCCCAAGTACAGGGATCCAAATAATGGTCTGTATCGGTCTTGCCGTGCACTATTATTCTCCAGAACGAGGACTGGTCCTTAAGTCTGGCGGCAGTAATAAGATCTTCCAAGTTGGCGTCTTCCTAATTCCTTAGTGCTACCTTCTGCGCTTTTTTGTATTCTACTCTGTGGTGTCTGATCTGAAATATGTTTTTGGCCTTAAGGGCCAATAAAAGCTGTCATTTGGCTAAGGGACATTCTTTATTAAACCAGGGGTTGGATGATTGGGTCTTAGATCTTGATTTGCGGTCTCCCAACTGTGGTTTTGTTAAGGAGGCTTTTATATTCTCTGCCAAGCGGGAGCGGATTTGCAGAATGGGTATAGACTCTAAGCTTGTGTCAACATAGGGGACGAGTGCTTCGCAAAAAGCATTGTAGATATTTGTAAGGGGTTCAACTTGGTCCACAATGGCGGACCATTTAACTGATCATCGGTTGTTACTTACAAGCAAATGCGGGTACTTGTTTCCCAAGTTGGTTGAGTAAGTTGAATGGGTGGCAATCAGCCTCCCAGACAAGGATACACATAAAGGGAATTGGTCGCTCTCCCCTCTACCATCTACTTAAAGTCCTGTATATAACCCCAGTGTGCTATGGTTATCATCACATAACTTATCCTAGACTTGGAGTTTCCCCTAGCAAAGGTATTAGAGCATTGGATGTCTGAGGGAAACCGGCCATTATTTGTTTGCCTTGTTAAGCGCCGAATCACCCCCGAAGGGGCATCTCCGCGCTACAGAGGTGCTACAGAGTCAGCAGAGGGATTCAGAAAAGCTCGGTTTTAAGAAACCTGCGGAATTGCAGATAGTTGGTACATTCACGGAGGTGTAGAGGGAGTTGATTCCAGAAGGAGGGAGCCAAATGATAGAAGGCTTTCCCCCCTATGCGGGATTTCTTTACACAAGGAACTGAAAGGAGCGATTTAGATCCAGATCGAAGAGTTCTGGAAGGCTGGTATCGTATGAGTATGTCGGCGAGGTAGCTGGGGGCGTTGCCGTATAGTGCCTTGTGTACTATGCAGCAGATTTTAAAGCAAATCCGCTTGCGGATAGGAAGCCAATGTAGTCTCAGGAGTAGAGGCAAGGAAGCGGTCCTGGCAGGGGAGTTAGAAACCAGTCGGGCCGCAGTGTTTTGGACCACCTGGAGTCTGTTAAGAGAAGATTCATTGGATGAGATCAAGAGGGCATTGCAATAGTCAAGACGACTTATTACAAGTGCCTGAAGTAGAGTCTTCCGAACTGTCATAGGAAGAAAAGGAAAAACCTTCCTCAAAAGACTTAGTGTGTGGAAACAGGAGCTCACGGTGGATGTGACATGCTCTTTCATCGTGTGTTTCTGGTCTAAATGTACACCTAAGTTTTTCACCACTGCTTTCGGGATCGGTGCTGGACCTAGGTTAGTGGGCCACCACTCTGGAGACCAGAGTAGGGGTACCTCACCGAAGAGCATGATTTCGGTTTTACTGGCATTTAGTTGGAGAAAGTTGTTCCTCATCCAGTCCGAGATGGCTGTCACACCTTCAGAAAAGGCAGACTGAGTATTATTGGAATTTTTGTCAAATGCCATTAGGAGCTGGGTATCATCAGCGTATGAAATGGGGATGAAGCCCAGATTCCTAAGGAGATCTGCAAGGGGGGCCACATAAATGTTAAACAGCGTGGGACTGAGGCAGGATCCCTGGGGCACACCTTTAGTCAACTCTGATGTTGGAGAGTGGAAGGTGCCGAGATTGACAGCTTGGGTACGATGGGTTAGGAAGTTTGACAGCCATTGAAAGGCAAGATTTTGGATACCAGCATTTCTTAATCTAGTTAGTAGGATGGAATGGGATATTGTGTCAAACGCTGCTGACAGATCCAGCAGCACCAACAATGCTGCCTGTCCATTGTCCAGGAAGTGCCTAAGGTTATCTGTGACTGCAATAAGTGCTGACTCCGTACTGAATTTGCGACGAAAACCGGACTGAGAGGGGTCAAAGCCCCCAGTTGCTTCCATGAAGTCTGAGAGGTATTTATTAACGTGTTTCTCCAGAAGTTTACTCAAATAGGGTAGTAGGGAGATAGGACAATAGTTAGACAGATCTTCCGGAGGAGCATTGGATTGGATTACATGCCCTTAAGCCTCTTTCTGTGGTCAGATGGACTAGCTGCATTGCTGCAATAGAGCACGGCACCCCAGCATTTGTGGCCAAAAGGGAAATCCCCTTAGCAAACTCTTCATCCTCGAAAATGGGTTCAATCCCTGGCATTGGCTTGTAACAACAGTTACAATTGACCCCCCCACAAAAATGGCTCCATTAGGTTTGATGGATTCAAGCATTTCTTCTAACCGGTAAATAAATGGTGATTCTTTCGAGAGCTTTTCTCGGTCCTATATACAAATTACAAAGATATAGCTGTGTCTTGTTTGGAGATTTCAATTTTAGCCCCAAAATATCTGGGGAGGCAGTGCTCATAACTTCTATGGTGGCATTTAGGTTGATTTTTATCCATAATATCAACCCACCAGAAGGTCTCCCTTTCTTTGATGGTAGAGCCTCTATACTAAATGTCCTGTAACCTAATTTGTGTAGTGGCTCTCTTTACCAGGTCTCTTGAAAGAGGCAAAGATTGAAGCTTCCAATGTATTCCTGCCGATCTGGTGCCAAAAGCTTTTGATTGATCCCGGCTATGTTCCAAGATATCACCTTCAGGTTTTCTAGAGATGGCTCAGTGATCGTGTCAAGAACATATTCTGGTTCAATCCCGCTGCTAGTACTGCCAGGTGGAAAAATATTGAATACCTGAGTGTCACAATCGATAGTGTCATATGTATCCAAATATCCTGACGCTGGTAGAGTACACGCAATGTCTGTGTTGGTTGGAGTGTTATTGACACTTGGATTCACTTTATCCAGCTCAATCAGTCAGTCTACTAGGTCTAGGTTATTAGTTTCCTTTGGTGCATGTAAAGGATTAATGCCCTTGTCAAAAGTGGTATGGTTCTGTCTGAAACTGATTCTAGACTCAAACAGGCAATGTGTGCACAAATTCAAAACTATCAGACTGTCCGCAATGTATTTTGATTGGAAGATTACCTTTATATCATTCAAGTTCCTAGACTCTTGGTGGAGGTGTTCAACTTGTATTATGTCGGATCTCATAACAGAAAGACATTGGCGCCTACTTCTAATCCAATGTATCACTTTGTTTTTTAGTGAATCCTTGTCTTCTCTGGCACCCTGCTTTAATCTGGGGACGTTTGTCATAAAAACATTGTAGGTGTTTCTCTTACCCTGGTTTGGGTTATTAGGATATTGGAGTGTCGGTTAAAATTTTGGTGGCTGTGGATTTCCTTTGCCCCCCCAACCTGTCCTAAGATTTTGCCACAGTCCTTCAAGTCACACGAGATTGGACCTGTTTGGGATATGGATATCTGGGAGAGTAGCATGGGGTCCCAAGTGTCTAGTCGAAGAAGGCATTCTGGTCCTCAGGCTTATGGGGTGTGAGTGGTTGCCATGTCCTGGTGTGGGTAGAAGATGGTTTAGGTTAGTACGGTGGTCATTCTTACTTTCACCAGCATTTGAAAAAGGAGGATGAGGCAGACTAGATGGGCGCTTGTCCTGAAAGCTGCCAATCTAAAGGGGGTTTGTTATCTCAGTAGAATGTTTTTTCTTTTTTTCTTGGGCTGTCGTTCTCACTCAAGGGGGTACTAATTTGAGATAATAGATCCCCAATTATCCTTTTCGAAGCCAAGACCTCATCTTGCAGAAGATTTAATTTTTGGAGCAATTCTGAGGTATGTTTGCATTACCCTATTCTGTCGGTTTGAACCCATATGTCCTTACTGCTATTTGATATTAATTTATCACTTCGGGCAGACTTTATTGATCTTAAAAAATCTTGGTCTTTCAATGTTGTTAGAGGTGCATATCTGTTAGAACAATCTACAGTTATGTCATTATTAGTGTGTCGTTCTTGACTAGATGGTAGAGTACCAGCTGTAGGAAGATTAGTTCGGGAAGAATCACTCATCACATGGATCGTTGCTGAAGTAGGGTTTGATGGACCTGCGTCGCCATGGCTATGGTAGATAATGATACTAGATATGGGAGATTTTGGACAATTAGGCTTTTCCTGCTTACGGTCACCCAAGCCCTCGTCAGCAGCAGGTTGGACTACGGCAACGCCCTCTACGCGGGAACCACGGCCAAACTCCAGAGAAAATTCAACGCATACAGAACGCCTCCGCTCGCCTCATTCTTGACATCCCCCGTCACAGCCACATCACTACCCACCTGAGAGACCTGTACTGGCTCCCTGTCAACAAGAGGATCACCTTCAAGCTCCTCACCCACGCTCACAAAGCACTCTACAACGCCGGACCAGCATACCTCAACAAACGACTCACCTTCTACACCCCGAACCGCCAGCTTCGCTCCGCTGACCTCGCCCTCGCCACCGTCCCTCGCATCCACCGAACGACCTCCGGTGGCAGATCATTCTCCCACCTCGCCACCAAGACATGGAACACCCTCCCCATCCACCTGCGACAGACCCAGGACCTGCTGACCTTCAGAAGACTTGTCAAGACCTGGCTGTTCGATCAGTAGCAGCACTCCCACCCCCCCCCCACCCCCCTTCAGCGCCTTGAGATGCTCACGGGTGAGTAGTGCGCTCTATAAATGGATTGATTGATTGATTGATTGACTGTAGTAAGAGGAGACATTTTTTGTGCCATTATTTGTTGGCTCCTTCCCATCAGCTAGTATCATCTCTACCTCCTCAATTAGATCATCAATTGCAGCTAGGGTACAATTGTCTGCTGCAGTTTTACTTGATTTAGTTGTCTTTGGTACTTTGCTCTTTCCAGCAGCAGTATCTGTGGCTTTTCTCTTTCCCATTTTCTAGGGATAGTGTGACATATTCACCGTCTTCACTTGCTGTTAGACCTGTGCTTGGGGCTAAGAGCTAGGGCTAGGGGTGGAAGTAATAGCAGCGTCTATGATTCTTATGTAACTTGACAGGCGTATATGCTGGGTAAGCCTACTCTCTCAGAGCGTAGAAAGCTATAGGGCCCTCAGAGGGTTGGAGAAATAGCCATAGTTCTATCAACAAATTCTCAGTATGTCCAAGTAACAAAAAAACACAAATATAAAGGAGTTTTCCCCAAAGTCATGGTTTCTTACATCCCTGCAGCGATAGAATTAAAAAATTTACCAAGAGTCTTATGTGGATCCCAAATAAATGTTAGTCACCTACAGACAAGCGTGGGAAATGTAGACGAAGCGGACGAGCAAGGCTAAGGGAGGAGGCTCTGTCCTGCCTCTTCCTGTCTCATGATGGTCCACCCTAGACTTCTGGGCTCCACGGGGGAGAGGAGGTGCTATTAAGCGTGTTGATGGCACTTCCCCCTCCTTAGCGGCTGCAGTGGAAGTCAAGAGTTACACCCTGGGATTTGAAATCCCACCATGGTCCAAAACTAGGCAGCGGCAATACCAGCATAGCACAGCGGGTGTAACCTCCTGGGACAAAAGACCCCCCAAGTTGCCCAGAGGATGAAACAAATGCCCCCAACAAGATCCCCAGCAGGTCGACGCGTTTGAAAGCCAAATGTTAGAGGGGGGCCCAGCCTCCTCTGTGCTTCGACGGGCGTGGACAGCCCTTGGGCCACCCTTTGCCCAGGTGCACCTGTGCGTGTCCTGCGCTGCGGGAGACCGGCGTGAGTTTTGAAGGCGAGCAGGGCTCCTCCCCATCGCAGAAAGCACAGGTGTTGGCTGGGGGACCGAGTCCCACCCCAGCAAAGGCAGCAAGCAGTGTCCGTGGGGTCTCAAGGACGCCCGGCACAGTCTTAATATTTAGTCATTCTCATGAGATACTTTTTTGATGCCTTTGAGGTATATTTAAGGGGGTTGTGACATAAGTTTAATCATAAAGGGTAGATAGGAGAACAGCTTTGATGCAGCATAGAAGGGAAATTAAGTTGTTCAAAGATGAACTTTGCTGGTCTGATAGAGATCATTGTGATAGGTAATCCAGGCTATCCAAGGACCACCCTAAGGATAAAATATGAGACTAACCTGGGTGAAGTAACCTGAAGAAAGTGGGAGTGTAGCAAAGTAAAGAATTATGAGTATTGAGAATGAACTCAGTCCATGCTACGATAAAAGTTGAGATTGAAAAGGTTACAGATGTTAATAGGAGCAGTTAACATGCTGAATTCTCACAGGTCACCTAGCACTGACAAGCAAATGCAGAAGTTGTTTAATAGTTTCTTTCTTTTAAGTCTCCAAAAGGACGACTCTCTCAATGATTCATGGCAGATGGAATATTGGTTGCAAGGGGGTCTGTTTGTTAGTTCTATATTTGGAAGGTCAAGGCTCACTGGAGAAGGACATATCATCACAGGAAGTAAGGAGTGGATAAAGAAACCTAAGGAGCACAAAGCAGAAAGGCTGGATGCTCTCCTCATGGGGTCCATGAGCGTTTGGTGGCAGTGTTAGCCACACCTATAACCTCCCTGCTGAACTCTGTTGGCATAGGAAGATTATTGCCTCTATTCCTGGACAAACACCATTATCTGTTTAATTTTAGAACTAGGGAAAAACCACACCCAACTCAAGACCTATAGATCAATTTTGCTTTTAAATATTTGCATAGATGATGGTGGGTAGGTGCCAAAGTTAGCTGCATGGTGTTATCTAGAGAGTTATTCCATCAAGCATCTACAGATCTAACCCAAACAATAATCGCTGCTACTCATTTGGATATAGACGATAAATGACACCCGAGATTCATATGCTTGAAGTGCCAAAAACCCTTGCCTGTATTATTTGGAATTGCTCCTTGAAGGTGCTACAGAAATCTTAGAAAGACAACAACATGATTCAATTAATTTACTATTTTTTTGTAAACCTTAAGGCAAGAGTATTGTTTTTTGTTTTTTTGTTTACTTTTATTTATTGAATTTGTCCAACAAAATCAGGCAAGAATCAACAAAAGAGGGGGAGGGAGAACAAAGAGGCATACAGGGGTATCAAAAATGTCACAGTAAAGCATCAGCATTAGCGCCATGAATAGTCCAAATTACATCATGGTTAGTATAGGGGTGGTTCTACACAAATAGAGAGGTGAGGAAAAGCCAGGAGACACAACCAATGGGGGAGTGTGTACCAGAGGAAGGTTATCACATCGTACAGTATAAGCGTGGTAGCCCACAGCTTGAGAATTACTCACAATTGTCTTAAGCATGCGTATACAGGCAAACAGAACGGGTCAAAACATCACATGTTCACTCCGTCTCCTCAGGATGAAGTAGTAAATAAGATCGAAGTGGCTGCCAAATATTTTTGGGCTTGGAGGTGGGTGGTTGCAATGTAGCATAAGTGTTGCTAGTAGTATCACAGTACATTAAATCCTGCATCCAGGTCTTCAATGTTGGGACTGTGCATTCCCCCCAGTGTATAGATACTTGCCTCTTAGCGAGGAGCAAAGCGAGCACAGCGTATCGACGAACACCAGTATTCAATGGCTTAGCATAACCTAACAAAGCCATTAATGGGGAAAGGCTTATTTCAGAGTCAGTCATCAAGGTGAGATGGCGAAAGACTTTCCCCCAATATGCCAATATTGGTGAACTGTTCCATGCTAAATGAGAAAAATCTGCATGCTCCACTGCACATCTAGAGCAGCCATGAGGTTTGGTAGGGTCTATCTTTGCCAGTAATTGTGGTGTGATGTATACTCTATGTAAATATTTAAAATGTAGAAGTTTATGTCGATGATTGCTAGAGATGAACTGAGTTTGTTCACAGCAATAGGCCCATGTCTTATCTGGCAGGGGGTGACCCAGATCTCACTTCCATGCCGCCCGCTCCCCCATCCTGACTGCTGGCCGAAGTGTCAGGGCTAAATGATATACTTGGGAGACCAAGTGGGCGCTACTGACTGCTGTAATGACTAATGAGAGTGGGGGAAAATCCACTTGTTCCAATAGAGTAGTTTGGAGTGTAGCGTGCGTGGAGGTGCATATTCTGTGCAGGATAAACCTGCCCATGTAGGACACGTCATGTCCTTCTGAAAGATCTGCAACAGAGTGCAGCTGGGCATCGCAGAAAAGGTCACCCATAGTGTGTAACCCACATCAGGTTAGGGTCCTTTTAGTTAATGTTTCTGTAGTCGGGGACAGCCAGGGGTTATCCAAAAGTGGTATGTATGGAGAATAGAGTAGGTCGACGTTCAAATAATGGTGCAACTTAACCCAGGCCCCATATGTAGCTTGAAGTGTTTGTATCTCTGCAAGTGACCTAGATAGGCCACAAGGTACGATAGTAGAGAGAGAACATAGGCGGAACTGCGACCATTCGGGTTTCAGGTATTGCAGTCTTGCATCTGAATGGTACCAATAATACGCAAACTGTGCCTGCGCAACTTAGTAGTACAAATAAAAGTCCGGGATGCCAAATACCAAAGCTAATAGGGCATTATCAGTGATTGCCAACTGATTCGCAGCTGTCCATCGGCCCAGACTAGTCTAATGAGCATGCTTCGGAGAGTATCGAAAATTTTAGAGGTGAGTGGAATGGGAATGTTAAGAAAAAGGTATAAAAACCGGGGCAGTGCCACCATTTAAATGATGGTAATTCTGCCAGCGATCCATAAAGGGAGCTTGATCCAACAGTCAATTTGTGCTGTTTATCAATTACGGGCCAGTAATTGAGACAGATAACATCCGCATCGTTACGATGTAAAAAAATATCTAGGTACGGGGTGGGGGTCATCAAACCAGAGCAATGGGAAGTCCAGAGTAAAGGGAGCTGTGTCAGTTAATGGAAGTATTTTTGATTTAGTCCAGTTTATAACAAGCCCAGAGAACACCCCAAAGTGTACAATTTCACGAAAGAGCGGAGGGAGGTTAATTTCGGGGTCCCTGACGAACAGCAGTACGTGATCTGCATATAGCGAAGCCAACAGAGGGTTGCGGTGAAATCTTAGACCACGCTGTAAATGGAGCTTCTGGAGATGACGCACAAGGGGGTCCATAGCGATAATAAACAGTAGTGCGACAGAGGACAGCCCTGTCTGGTTCCCCGTGATAGCATAAATTGATCTGTGAGCTCGCCATTCACACGGAGCTGGGCCAATTGATTCGTATACAGGAGACTAATAAGATCAGAGAAACTTTTTGGAATGCCCAATTTCCATAATGAAGCATATAAAAAAGACCATTCCAGCGAATCAAACACTTTTTCAGCGTCAAGCAGGATCGCTGCGGCGGAGAGTTCAAGGGTACTTTGATTAATAATCGCAAACACCATGCAAAGGTTTACGGATGTAGATCGATTCGGGAAAAACCCAGTCCGGAACGGGGATTTTATTTAGTCCACCAGAAGTGAAATGCGAGCCGCAAGGACCTTAGCCAAAATCTTATAGTCCTGATTTAGCAGAGACAAGGGTCTGTAATAAGCACATTGTAAAGTGGGTTTGCCTGGTTTAAATAGCAGGGAAATCACTGCTTCTCACATCGTAAGAGGGAGCGATCTGTCCTCCAGAGATTCTGCATATAACTCCAACAGATGAGGAACTAATAATGGCTTATAGATCTTGTAGAATATTCTGGATAGCCCGTCCGTGATGGGGGCACGGGTCCAACTAACATCATCGATGGCCTGTGAAATTTCATCCGCAGTAATGGGTAAGGCCAAAAACTCCCATTGATCATCCTCCAGCCAGACAATAGCCACCCCGGATAGATAATCAGCGAGTACGTCATCAGCAGGGGGAGAACGAGTGGCATACAACCGAGAATAGTAGGAGAGAAAAGCAGCTGTGATGTCAGCACTGCATGTGATCAATGTGCCATTGTCTAATTGAAGTTGTGTAATAAAAGAGGACTGCTATTGAGGGCAAAGTAGCCTAGCTAACATCTGACCCGGTCTCTCACCCTCGTCATATATATACGCTTTTGCGTATATACCGAGATAGTTGACCTCGCGGGCAGCAAGTTCTTGAAAATCTATGAGAAGTTTCGCCCTCTGATACAACGGAGAGGGGGGGATCGTCGGTCAGAGTAAGTGCATTGAGCTCCCTCAGTGCATTTTCAGTAGTCTCGAGTTCCAGGTGGAAGGAAGGAAGCACCCCAGACTGTTCAGCAATACATATTCCTCTAATATAAACTTTAAAAGCCTCCCAAAGTGTGGGATTGCGGGACACCATACCAATATTTAACTGGAAGTATTCAACTATGGCGTCCTAACCTCGCTTCTGAACACACTGTCCAGCAGAACCTCCGCTGGGAAGCGTCAGGGTGCATGTGATCGCACGACATTGGGAACAGAGAGGGTCAATAGCACTGGTGTATGGTCAGGGACAATAGCACTGGTGTATGGTCCGATAGAGTATGCTGGCGGTGTTCAATGGAGAGAACATTTAACAAAAGCTTAGGGGAAAGATATCAGTGATCTCTATGCGACCAGGTCCCCTGTGGGGCTGAGTAGAAAGAATATCCCCTATCAAGGGAGTGCTGAGTATGCCAAGCATCCACGAGGAGAAAGGATTGCAAAAGAGTGGTGAGAGCTTTCACAGAATGGGGTTTAGTCACCTGTCCAGAGCCCATCGTGTCTAAAGTTGGGTTCAGTGTAAGATTAAAATCGCCACCCAGTTAAAAAGTATCGGCAGAAAGTTGGGAGATATGTGTGGATATGCTAGGGAAACACTCTGGTGAGTCTACATTAGGGGCATAGATGTTAACCAGGAGCAGGCTGTCGGTCAAAAGGACGCCGGCCACTAACAGATAAGGACCATCAGGGTCCGCAACCACCTTGTGCACTTGAAATGGTACTGCTTTGTGGATCAGGATACACACCTCTCTGGAGAAAGTACTATAATTTGCCAAAAAAATGATTATCTCCCCAATTTGAGGCAAACCGATTGGTTGAAGACGGGGGATACTGAGTCTCTTGTGGCAACACCACTTGGACAGCATGCCTGGCGAGATAGGATAACACCTGTTGTCCCTTTCTTGGGTTGGACAGCCCCTTCACATTCCATGGCATAGATTTCAGCTCTAACACCCCAGGATTCTTAACTGGCAATGTCATCTGAACCATGGATAGGTGTGTGAATGTGGAACGATGTGCAGAAAAGCCTCAAGCATAACAACAGCATAATCAATGCCCTGTATAAAACAATCACTACCCAAAACCCCTCAACCCCCGCCGTCATTGGATAACAAACAAACCAGTATCTGGTGAATCCCTTCATTTCCCCATCAAAGAATAGGAGATCTCCTTGGGGGGAGGCAACACTCAAAGCAGACCGCCAAACAAAAACTATTAACTTTGATGAGATCATGTACAGCCAGTTGTATCGAAGTACGAAAAAGGAGCGGTGGAGGACCCAACATACTACAACAGGAGAGCACAGTGTCAATCAGTAGACCTATAACATGAAGGGTGATCAACAGTTTAGCGGCAAGAAGAGAAGAGATAAAACATAGTGGATACAGCGTTATTTAGTGCTCATGAGTCTGCGGAGAGTGATTGTGAGGAGGCAGCCACTCCCCATTAGTAGACGAGACAGAACCGGGCCGATGCTGCCTCCAAAAGTTATCCGCCTCTGTAGGCGAGTCGAAGACGCGGTTTTTGCCATTTAGGCGAATGCATAGCATGCCGGGTAGAGCATAGCATATTGGGAATTTGCATTTTGCAATGTTCGCTTTATGTCCAGGAATTTACGACAAGCCTCCTGCACAAGGGGAGTAAAGTCTGGGAAGAAGGCGACTGTCAGGCCCTGATGTTGAATAGTTCCTCTATCTCAGGCCAGACGAAGAGCGACGTCTCAATCATGGTAATTGAGGAGCCGGGCTATGATCAATCGTGGATCGGCGCCAGGAGCAGACCACGGGGCAAGCGATCTATGGACAAGCTCCAGTGCAAACGTCGGTGAAAAAGCGTCCCTGCCATTGCCAAATAAATCCTCCAGAAGCCGCTCTCCATAGGTACTCATGAGGCCCCTGTTGGTGGATTCAGCCACTCCGGCTGTATGGATATTATTCCAGCGTGACTGCATCTCCAAATCTTCCGCCTTAGCAGCAATCGTCTTGACAAGTCGCTCGGCACGTTCCAGTCTCTTGGCAGCAGCAAGATGGGCATCCTCCAGCTCAGACAAGCGCTGTTCAGTGGTTTAGATACAGGTCTCATGTTCCTCAATGCAACCATGCATATCTTCCAAATGGGCAGACAATGTGTCAAGTCGTGCATCAATGGATTTGAAGCCAGCTCGTAGCTCTGCCATGATGGCCACAGTTCCATCCACAAGAGGGGCTTCAGACTTAGCATGACCCGGTGGGTCTCCATGCAGAGGGCCATCACTCTACTCACGACGAGGTGTTTTAGTCGTATCAAAGGAGAGCTGGGCAAGCTTAGGGTCACTGCGTCCCATCCTATGGCAGAGGAGCACTGTGACGTGTATAAAGGCCAACACCAAGAACGAGGAGAGAGACGCAATATAGCAGCGCGGGCAATGAAGGTCAGCAGTCAGATCCCAAACTTTCAAAGGAGGCCAGTAGTATAACCCTAGGAGTAGCCACCAGAGAGGGCAGAGTGCAATGAAGGCTGGTATTGCAGTCGATGGGCATTGATCTGATGCCAAAATGCTGGCCCAGTGATATGCTCTCCAGAGTTTGCAGTTACCGGGGTTCCTAAGCCGTCTATGATGTAAATGGGCACATAAACAGCCACACTTAGAGGCGGTGCAGTCTGAATAGATGGAAGACAGTGCCGGCACTCCTCCACTAATATCGGTGGAAACGGGGAGCCCTCCCGAGGCTCACATCACCGTCGCATCCCCCAGTGATTCTCAGGTAGCGCTGAGCATTGGACCCAGCCGGGTCGAAACAAGGTAAGGCAGCACTGAATGAACAGGTAAGCACTCACTGCCGCAGCCCATCAGCCAAACATCATGCAGGATGGCAGGGCACTCCCCATCATGCTGAGTTCCAGGGCCGCAGAGCATCCCCGGCCTCAGCTACACCGCTGCGGCCTCGCCCGTCATCAGCCCCGCACTCAGACTTGCCCTCAACCCCTGTCGTCGTAGACAGTGAGGGATGCCGCGTCACTTCAGAGGCATCCAGCAGGCCCCCCAGCAGCTCAGGTCTCTCCGCGGTCCTGGGGGCATCTGCCAGCCCAGTCGCACCAGTGAGACGGAAAAAGGCTGCGTTTAGATTGCGGCGGCTCCAGAGCTTCATGGTCGAGTGGCCATTTTGGTGCTCAGCCTGGCCATGCCCCAGGCAAGAGTATTGGATAATAGTGAACTATCACAAGAGTTTTACATAGAGAGACTGTACAGGCTTCTTTTGCCCATCCTCTTTGAAATGTATAGTGAAATTAATGCATGCCACCACAAGAAGAACACATGCTATGTGACTATTGTTGCAGTGCGGTGTCTAAATTGCATGGTTTGTGTTAATATGTGCTAAATCCTTATACTCACTTGTGAGGGATGCGCAAGGGATGCTATGTTCCAAGATATTTATAGGAAAAGGATAAATCACCTCCTGAGATGAAAATGCATTTTACTACAAGAAACTGTAGTTACTGATAAGATGTTTTTTTTTTGTCTGAAAATGAAATGAAAAGATAAAAAACACAAGAAGAACAAGGTTTAAACAATTTTCATGTGGTTGGTACAAAAATGAAGGGTCTTTAAATGCAGATGACCATGTAGAATATGTGTTGTATCCTGAAGAGAGCATCTGTTGTCTTGATAAAGTGGTTAATAATTTTGGCCTAAGTTGAATAGAGGGAACTTTGGAGACACTGATTTAGTTGGAACCCAAAATATAATTCTCCCCATGTTAGACAAAAAAAATATATTATGGGGTAATTTTGACCTCCAGCTTAGCTTGTCTTGCTCAAGAAAACCCCTTAAGGCTGATGGAACAGGTTTAGCCTGTATTGCAGAAGTGAGACAGGCTACTCCTTAACATGGAGATTGATTTTGATTAAGATGGCCATGGAGTCGTGTGAGTGTGAGAAACAAGATGGCCGCCTCCCGTTAGCTGTTCCTGATGCCTGTGTTTTTGACGTTAACATAGCATTATTCAGGCTTGATTTAACATATTTATTGTGCATCTAGTAAATATATATCGGCAGCGCTTCATGAGGATGCCTTTGTTGGTGCATCACCTGGGTTTTCACAAAGTGTTTCCTCCTGGGCTCCTCACCGTTCTCTCCAATATACTGCAAATAAACTTCCTGCACATAAACAATCACTAATGGCGAGTTGTTGCATCTATGTGTGCTGCAGAATGAAGCCCAAATAGAAGTTGCAAATCATCATTTTTGATTATTGTTCACGTGCAGGACTGGACACCTTCCTGCACATAAATAATCATTAATGCATTCTGCTCTTTCTTGTGTGCTGCAGAATGCAGCACACATAGAAAAAGCAAAACGAGGATAAATAAAAGTATTTTTCCTCGTTTCGCCATTCCAATGCCTGCTCTTGCACAGTGTTAGTTTTGGCGCTCCCTCAGATTTACACCTCCTTGTTTGAGTAAATCCTTAACCGATCGGTCTGCCTTTTGGTGAGATGATTGCTGGGAATATGAGTACATCACTCAGGAGTGCATATTCATTACCGATCAGCTTACAGGCTCATATTGGCGAACCAGATATTATTTCCGCACATGGGTTACAGCGTGCGATACCACCAAACCCGCCATGGTTATTCCCGCCACATTTGGTAATATGCATTACATGTTTACGAAGTTCGCCATATACACAATATTAATCTGATATATGTGTAACCTTGATCTCATGTGTTGAAGGTACAGAGTAGTAATTTGAGTGCAATACCATGGAACTAATGGCAACTACGAGCCGTATTGGGGCCACTATGAATTCTGAGGTGACATTTGAAATATACGCACATGTGAATACGTATTTGCAATGAGATCATGATAAAAAAGACCATATATTAGTATTTGATTTTACGTGGGTGTTTTGCATTAAGTATCATTTGAATCAACTTTATTGAGATATCATGAACAGTATAACATAATCATGCCGTAAATTTTGCAAAAATGAATTAATTTGAGATGCCTATTAATGTATGATTTATTACAATGAGATAGTGTTAATAATGAATATTTAGAGGAAGTATCGTTTCTAACATCGGGACTTCCTTTTGTCGGGATGCACAGTATGTCTACTATGTTGATGAACTTTCACCTGTATTTCTAAGGGAAGTTGCTGACAAAAATTCACTCGAAAAAGGCTAACGCCGAAACGCGTCGTCTTGGTGCGCAATAAATCAATTGTGCAGTTTCCTGGTGTGCCGCTCCTTTGTTTTCTTAGTGATATTGAGGATATACACTGGACACTTTCTCGAATTTAATGGCTGCTGTCACCGCTAGCTGGCACCGACACCGTGGGAAGGTGAGCTGCTAAGTACAGCAACTTTGTGCAATATATATAGTTATAGTTAGAAATTAGCATTTAAAAAACCTTAGAAATTCACTGAAAAAACCACAGGTTTCAGGGACGTTACAGTTAGTTGGACATTTCACTCATACAAACCCAGAGATATTCGGCCGTTATAGTTAGTTGAGCTAACTATAACTCGCGCCCCCGCAATGCACTGCTGAAGACGTCACATATTACATCATTCATGACATGGTCAGTGACATCACTGATGACATCCCTGATGACATCTCAAATGACATCAGAGCAAAGCATCATGAGTATCCGGCATAGGGATCGGCTTAAAACGCCTCTTGGGTGAAGCTCGGTCCCCGCGTCAGCACCTACTTGGTATGCATCGGATCTCTGTGGATGCATACCAAGTAGGTGCTGACGCAGGGACTGCTCTGATAATCTCAAGAGTACAAAGCACAAGGGAAGCACCCTCTTACCCATATTGCACCTTAGCGAGTGCAACACATAGCGGGTCACTCACACTCTATTCCTGACCCTGCCTTTTTAAATCACTTCACGAGCACTGCACACATTCATAGGTCCTGAAGAAAGCCAGCTCACTACCGATGCCTGGCTGAAACATGTTGACCACACAGGATGTGGGAGACTATAGATAACTCCACAACACATCCATTGCCTTGTTTTTAACACTGCCAAGGGCCCGCTAATAAAATTACCTTGTAGAGGAATTGGGACCCAAGGACAGTTTTTAATTCACACTCACAGGCTATCATTGCACACTCATTCACCACAAAACCAGCTCCGCTGTAACACAGGCGTGGAAGCACACCCGGGACACATTCGGTGTCACCGGGTGGAGCCCGATGATGAAGCATGCCACCAACTAGGTTGGTGGGTGAGGGCTTTCAAAAGAAATAATATTTCTTTCTTCTGTACAAACCACACTATCTTATGCCCTTTGAGGCTAGTTCCCATTGATAATACATATACCTCAGGGGAAGTGAACTAGCCCTGCTGTTCCTCCCTCTCCCCTTGATACCTAATAAAAACATGATTGTGATCTATCAGAATGTATATATTAAGAGGCTTTACATATATTAAGGCAGTGTCTCCGTAGAACATTCCATTGCATTATTGAAACTGACATTTTCAATCCGAGTGTGTCTGAGCATCTTATAGCGCGGGGTAGAAGCACCATGATAAACATCACATTAGCTTTAACCAGCAACCCTGCTTGAAGGAGCTACATATGCACTGTGTAGTTAAGGATCTTTATGAAAGCGCCCTAGCCACTCCAGTGAAGAACCCTTTACTTCACGTCCACGCTGTGTGCAGGGGACGCTGACTGAGAGGTGCTAAATCTGTCATCTCACTGCCAGACTTTGGTCCTCTTGACAAGGCAAAAAGAAATGAGACACATAAAGAGAGGACAGATGACGTCCCAGAGAGAAAACTAAGACAGGTTTTATCTTAATCCATTTCAAAATCTACAGATTTATGGCAAGTGCTGAAAGAGGGTTTAAGACAGTTTTTGTTGTAGCCACTTCTTTAGCACCAAATTCTGCAGCACATCTTTTGTAGTTATAGTTAGGACCTCGTTTCTATTAAAAAAATTGTTTCTTTTGCCAGTATCTTTGGCGCCGTTTGACGAATCTTTGCAAAATTTTCAAAACTAATGGTTCACTCAGGTCAGCTCCTGTCTTGAAAGTTACAGGGTGATTCGTCAAGTGGTTAGATATTCGCTTTGTTAGCACTTCTGCTCATTTCCTGAAAAACGAAAGGCGTACTCCGTATTTACCTGGCGCAAACCTGTTTTATTTCGCCCTTACACCACCGCCATTAATATATACATATATGCAAAAAAAGAAGCAGAGAACTCTGGGTAGTTCTCAAGTTTAGGTGGAAAGCAGCTCCAGTATAGAGCACTCTCAACACCAGCGACACTCTCAGTTTGCTCACCTCAAATGTCTGCTTTTCTATCAAAGTCTTTAAGCATAGGATTAGGGCAGTGCCATCCACAACGAGATAGAAAGGGACAAAGTCTTTTACCATTTCGACAGCTTTTCTATCAAAGTCTTTAAGCGTAGGATTAGGACAGTGCCATCCATGCTGAGATAGAAAGGGACAAAGTCTTTTACCATTTCTACAGCAAAGTTTTTAAGCATAGGATTAGCACAGTGCTATCCTGGCCGAGCTGTAAAATGGCCAAAGCCTTTTACCACTCCAGGCACAGTATTACAGCTTTGGATTGGAAAATACCATCCAAGCCAACCTGAAATGAATAAAAGCAACCTCTGACACGTGTTTCGCTCTCATTAGAGCTCTTCAGAGAGGTACAGCTTTGTCCAGACTCAAGGGAGCACTCAGTATAAGTCAAAACAATTCTCTCTCAGGCATAAAGTGATGCATAAATTATGCAAAAAAAGAAGCAGAGAACTCTGGGTAGTTCTCAAGTTTAGGTGGAAAGCAGCTCCAGTATAGAGCACTCTCAACATCAGCGACACTCTCAGTTTGCTCACCTCAAATGTCTGCTTTTCTATCAAAGTCTTTAAGCGTAGGATTAGGACAGTGCCATCCACGCCGAGATAGAAAGGGACAAAGTCTTTTACCATTTCTACAGCAAAGTTTTTAAGCATAGGATTAGCACAGTGCTATCCTTGCCGAGCTGTAAAATGGCCAAAGCCTCTTACCACTCCAGGCACAGTATTACAGCTTTGGATTGGTTAATACCATCCAAGCCAACCTGAAATGAATAAAAGCAACCCCTGACACGTGTTTCGCTCTCATTAGAGCTCTTCAGAGAGGTGCAGCTTTGTCCAGACACAAGAGAGCACCCGGTATAAGTCAAAACAATTCCCTTTCAGGCATAGAGTGATGCATAAATTATGCAAAAAAAGAAGCAGAGAACTCTGGGTAGTTCTCAAGTTTAGGTGGAAAGCAGCTCCAGTACAAAGCACTCTCAACACCAGCGACACTCTAAGTTTGCTCAACTCAAATGTCTGCTTTTCTATCAAAGTCTTTTAGCATAGGATTAGGACAGTGCCATCCACAACGAGATAGAAAGGGACAAAGTCTTTTACCATTTCTACAGCAAAGTTTTTAAGCATAGGATTAGCACAGTGCTATCCTTGCCGAGCTGTAAAATGGCCAAAGCCTTTTACCACTCCAGGCACAGTATTACAGCTTTGGATTGGTAAATACCATCCAAGCCAACCTGAAATGAATAAAAGCAACCCCTGACACGTGTTTCGCTCTCATTAGAGCTCTTCAGAGAGGTACAGCTTTGTCCAAACACAAGAGAGCACCCGGTATAAGTCAAAACAATTCCCTTTCAGGCATAGAGTGATGCATAAATTATGCAAAACAAGAAGCAGAGAACTCTGGGTAGTTCTCAAGTTTAGGTGGAAAGCAGCTGCAGTACAGAGCACTCTGTCCGAGTGCATAACCCCAAATGCAAAGTATTTTCTTTATGTTTATGTGTGCCTCGAGTGGGAAGGGCTATATATACTTATGTGTATTTTGGTGCCAATTAGATTGACAAAGGCTTCTGCGAAGCCGAAACGCGTCCCTCTGGTCGCAGGGTCGAGGGAGACCCAAGAAAATAAATAATGCCGTATCCTTACAGCCTGTGTGCCTGCCTTCTTCAATTGGAGCAGGACTGAGTGTTCATTTAAATTCAGCGTTAGCGGTCCAAACGCTGTTCACGCAACACCAGTCGAGTGTGGCTCTCCCCTTTGACTGCATTTCTTTGGAGGAGCATGGTAGTGCTAGGGGGAGAGCCCCAAAGGAGTGCGCTGGGAAGAGAACGAGGATGACAGCAGTGGGAGCCATGGATACCGGAGCGAGGTGGTTTTGCCGACTGCCAGCACGGGGTCTGGGGGTCCCTAGTCTAGAAAAGCCTTGCTCAGGAAACTGGCGCCCCTTGGTGATTGGGCACCGCAGATGCAGATGCTGATGCAGATGCGGTGATGACTGTCTGGCATGCTTTAATTTTTTGTTTATCGTCTCCTCCGACCCTGCGTTGTGTGCCCATTTCAAATCCATTTCCAGTGCTGTGCTTTATGAGTGACATTGAGACATTTTCCCGGTTTGCGCATTTACCATCTGTTTGAAAGTGACTTTTGGTTACCAACACAATGAGCCTATGATTTCGCCTTGGACTCGGGCTGTATGCTTATGAACTCCAGACATTGTTGCAACCGCAGAGAGGCATTGTGGGACTAGTAGTTTGGTTATGAATTCAAGCATTCATCAGGTGGCTGGCATTCATGCCGAAATGACACATATTGTATTGTAATGTTTAGCCCCGGGATAGTTTATTAACCTGTGCATTTCCCTGCCTCTAACGCTGTTTAGTGTAGTTCTTTCTAAAATGCAGCATACCATTTTTCTGAGCCCAAAATTCAAACCACAGGTCATTTACGGGCAAATCCAATCAGCATCAGAGGCAAGATCACGGGGTCAAAAGGTCTCACCTCAATGCGAAGTTGGTATGTACAGCACGATTTTTAACTAATACATTTAGATATTTTGTTTTATATATTGTGGGCTTTATTTTTCTGAGGGATTGGCGCTGTTTAAATCAGTAACAAGCTTGTTATTTACTCTTCCCATGTGCACGTTCAGACAAGCATTTTGTTTATCCCTGGATCAGTGCAGGCGGAGGAAGCATGATGTTGAGACATGCTTGGTTGCACTTTGTAGTTTATTTACAACGTTAAATTTAATAACGTATGACCATTTGTACCAGCCGCACTGTTGAGTCATTTTGTCAGGGTAATGTTCAAATAACTTTATTGGTCTGTCCGAGTGCATAACCCCAAATGCAAAGTATTTTCTTTATGTTTATGTGTGCCTCGAGTGGGAAGGGCTATATATACTTATGTGTATTTTGGCGCCAATTAGATTGACAAAGGCTTCTACGAAGCCGAAACGCGTCTCTCTGGTCGCAGGGTCGAGGGAGACCCAAGAAAATATATAATGCTGTATCCTTACAGCCTGTGTGCGTGCCTTATTCAATTGGAGCAGGACTGAGTGTTCATATATATATATATATATATATATATAATTCCTTAAAATAGATCATTAGGTATGCATTTAAGAATGGCCAACTAGAAACAGTGGGATAGTCAAAGAATTTGGTTGAGGACAAGTGCAGGGGTATTGTTATTGATGGAATTATGGCTGACTGTTATTTTCCATTTAATTAAAATGTCTTTGAGAATCATGTGCCCATCCAGGGCTTAATTATAGAAGACGACTATTGAGTGGAATTGTAAATTGAAGTGCCATAATCATGTTCCTTGCCCATCCAGGGCATAATTATCACTTTTTCAATGAATTGTGTGAACAAATGCTTTACAGAAATGCACAAACATTATATGTTCACTTTAGGAACTTTGATCCTTTATTCACTACTCTGAGACATTAGCCTTAATCATACCACTCCAAGATGGCCGAAATGGAATCATGCACTATTGCAACTAAGAGAAGGACTTTCTCTATGTTAATTAATTATGCTGCACTGCTTTCCTTCCTTTGTGTTTACGTTACATTTTCTTTAAAAATGATTGTTTTTTGAAACCACACAGGCATTGAGAAAGGCGCAAGCCGAAACGCGTCTGTCTGGTGTTGTGGTCGTGTGGTGGAATAAATAATTGACTTTATCAAATTTCCCCAGTGTGCGCCTCATTCGTGACCGAGGAGGAGGGTCATGGTTTGGATATATATATATATATATATATATATATATATATATATATATATATATATATGGGGAAACACCCACGTGGCTAGCACTCCCGGGCAGATAGGATTCAGGGCCTTGCCAGGTAAGTGGAGATCAGTACACGACCCTTCAAAGCGTTGATCCGACGCGTTTTGGGAAAAGCATCCCTTAATCATGGATCCCAGGAAACAAATGCAGCAAACAACTGGGCTACATTTAGTCCACCTTTTATTTTAATTAAGCAGGAAGTCATATAGTCCACCTTTTATTTTAATTAAACAGGAAGTTTGGCTCAAGTGAGCCCCATTGAATCATGGAACCAGTAGTCCAGAAATATACCCCCCAAGTGGGATGCCTGCCGCAAAGTACCTTTTTATGCAAAGTTGTTAAAAGGGTCAAGAGAGCCAATGATCTCCGCTATGCTCCATCTGCAAGGCAGCCTCCAGGCCACCTGTTCCGCGATCCCGCCATGTGGACAGGGACGGATCCGCAAGGGTCCAGCAGCGGTGCCTGCCGTGGCCGGGTTAAAGCCACACATTTATGAAAAAGAGGAAACACTCACGTGGCTAGCACTCCCGGGCATATAGGATTCAGGGCCTTACCAGGTAAGTGGAGATCAGTACACGCCCCTTTCAAAGCGTTGATCCGACGCGTTTCGGGAAAAGCATCCCTTAATCATGGATCCCAAGAAACAAATGCAGCAAACAACTGGGCTACATTTAGTCCACCTTTTATTTTAATTAAACAGGAAGTCTGGCTCAAGTGAGCCCCATTGAATCATGGAACCAGTAGTCCAGAAATATACCTCCCAAGTGGGATGCCTGCCGCAAAGTACCTTTTTATGCAAAGTTGTTAAAAGGGTCAAGAGAGCCAATGATCTTCGCTATGCTCCATCTGCAAAGCGATACCAAAGGGATGATGGACGGAGCGTTTGAGCTAATCAAACACACACCCCCAGTCAACTGATCTGGGTTTAATCCATCATCATTCTTTAGCTCACTCCACCACCCCAGTTCAGACATGGCCATATGCAAATCAGTCTGACCCTGTGCCTCATGGGAACAGTCCAGCCCGAACTGCCAAGCCATGTCTTCCCTGGACCGGAAACAAGCATCCTGGGACCGGTTTCTGGCTATTCAGCCGTCATCAGCCAGGCTAGCTTGAATCCAGTGGCAAAGTGAGCAAGGGACCCACGTCTGGGCATACCCTGCCAACGTGGGGCGAACAAAGCGATACCAAAGGGGATGATGGACGGAGCATTTGAGCTAATCAAACACACACCCCCAGTCAACTAATCTGGGTTTAATCCATCATCATTCTTTACCTCACTCCACCACCCCAGTTCAGACATGGCCATATGCAAATCAGTCTGACCCTGTGCCTCATGGGAACAGTCCAGCCCGAACTGCCAAGCCATGTCTTCCCTGGACCGGAAACAAGCATCCTGGGACCGGTTTCTGGCTATTCAGCCGTCATCAGCCAGGCTAGCTTGAATCCAGTGGCAAAGTGAGCAAGGGACCCACGTCTGGGCATACCCTGCCAACGTAGGGCGAACAAAGCGATACCAAAGGGGATGATGGACGGAGCGTTTGAGCTAATCAAACACATCCCCCCAGTCAACTGATCTGGGTTTAATCCATCATCATTCTTTAGCTCACTCCACCACCCCAGTTCAGACAAGGCCATATGCAAATCAGTCTGACCCTGTGCCTCATTGGAACAGTCCAGCCCGAACTGCCAAGCCATGTCTTCCCTGGATCGGAAACAAGCATCCTGGGACCGGTTTCTGGCTATTCAGCCGTCATCAGCCAGGCTAGCTTGAATCCAGTGGCAAAGTGAGCAAGGGACCCACGTCTGGGCATACCCTGCCAACGTAGGGCGAACAAAGCGATACCAAAGGGGATGATGGACGGAGCGTTTGAGCTAATCAAACACACACCCCCAGTCAACTGATGTGGGTTTAATCCATCATCATTCTTTAGCTCACTCCACCACCCCAGTTCAGACATGGCCATATGCAAATCAGTCTGACCCTGTGCCTCATGGGAACAGTCCAGCCCGAACTGCCAAGCCATGTCTTCCCTAGACCGGAAACAAGCATCCTGGGACCGGTTTCTGGCTATTCAGCCGTCATCAGCCAGGCTAGCTTGAATCCAGTGGCAAAGTGAGCAAGGGACCCACGTCTGGGCATACCCTGCCAACGTAGGGCGAACAAAGCGATACCAAAGGGGATGATGGACGGAGCGTTTGAGCTAATCAAACACACACCCCCAGTCAACTGATCTGGGTTTAATCCATCATCATTCTTTAGCTCACTCCATCACCCCAGTTCAGACATGGCCATATGCAAATCAGTCTGACCCTGTGCCTCATGGGAACAGTCCAGCCTGAACTGCCAAGCCATGTCTTCCCTGGACCGGAAACAAGCATCCTGGGACCGGTTTCTGGCTATTCAGCCGTCTTCAGCCAGGCTAGCTTGAATCCAGTGGCAACGTGAGCAAGGGACCCACGTCTGGGCATACCCTGCCAACGTAGGGCGAACAAAGCGATACCAAAGGGGATGATGGACGGAGCGTTTGAGCTAATCAAACACACACCCCCAGTCAACTGATCTGGGTTTAATCCATCATCATTCTTTAGCTCACTCCACCACCCCAGTTCAGACATGGCCATATGCAAATCAGTCTGACCCTGTGCCTCATGGGAACAGTCCAGCCCGAACTGCCAAGCCATGTCTTCCCTGGACCGGAAACAAGCATCCTGGGACCGGTTTCTGGCTATTCAGCCGTCATCAGCCAGGCTAGCTTGAATCCAGTGGCAAAGTGAGCAAGGGACCCACGTCTGCGCATACCCTGCCAACGTTGGGCGAACAAAGCGATACCAAAGGGGATGATGGACGGAGCGTTTGAGCTAATCAAACACACACCCCCAGTCAACTGATCTGGGTTAAATCCATCATCATTCTTTAGACTCACTCCACCACCCCAGTTCAGACATGGCCATATGCAAATCAGTCTGACCCTGTGCCTCATGGGAACAGTCCAGCCCGAACTGCCAAGCTATGTCTTCCCTGGACCGGAAACAAGCATCCTGGGACCGGTTTCTGGCTATTCAGCCATCATCAGCCAGGCTAGCTTGAATCCAGTGGCAAAGTGAGCAAGGGACCCACGTCTGGGCATACCCTGCCAACGTAGGGCGAACAAAGCGATACCAAAAGGGGTGCTTAATTAAAATAAAAGGTGGACTAAATGTAGCCCAGTTGTTTGCTGCATTTGTTTCCTGGGATCCATGATTAAGGGATGCTTTTCCCGAAACGCGTTGGATCAACGCTTTGAAGGGGGCGTGTACTGATCTCCACTTACCTGGCTAGGCCCTGAATCCTATCTGCCCGGGAGTTCTAGCCACGTGGGTGTTTCCTCTTTTTCATAAATGTGTGGCTTTAACCCGGCCACGGCAGGCACCGCTGCTGGACCCTTGCGGATCCGCCCCTGTCCACATGGCGGGATCGCGGAACGGGTGGCCTGGAGGCTGCCTTGCAGATGGAGCATAGCGGAGATCATTGGCTCTCTTGACCCTTTTAACAACTTTGCATAAAAAGGTACTTTGCGGCAGGCATCCCACTTGGGAGGTATATTTCTGGACTACTGGTTCCATGATTCAATGGGGCTCACTTGAGCCAGACTTCCTATTTAATTAAAATAAAAGGTGGGCTATATGACTTCCTGCTTAATTAAAATAAAAGGTGGACTAAATGTAGCCCAGTTGTTTGCTGCATTTGTTTCCTGGGATCCATCATTAAGGGATGCTTTTCCCGAAACGCGTCGAATCATTGCTTTGAAGGGGGCGTGTATTGATCTCCACTTACCTGGCAAGGCCCTGAATCCTATCTGCCCGGGAGTGCTAGCCACGTGGGTGTTTCCTCTTATATATATATATATATATATATATATATATATATATATATATATATATATATATATATATATATATATTCAAACACCACAAGTTGCCTGCAATGGAAGAAGCCCACGAACAAGTAAGTATCTGCCCACAATCTTTATTGAAAGCAGCAACGGGAACGGTGTTCAGCCACAAAAGATACGTCCCGCCTGACGCGTTTCGTGCAGATAGCACTTTCTCAAAGGCACTGTACTCGGGAAAACAACAGCACATCAGTTTCTGGCACCACTAAATACGATAAAGTCCCGCCCTTGTGGGCGTGGCCACCCCCGTGGCCTGATGGAACTTGTGGTGCACATCTTTCTCCAGTGAGCTGCCATGCCATTGTAACCCATTTCAATTAATATCCACAGTGGGTTATGCAGCGGAGCACCATAACTCGTTGATGTGCTCTCCTTTCAATAACCGGCTACTTATTCCCAATTGCGGAGGCGTCGAATGGCGTCTCAGCTGGTGGACTGCAACCAGCCCCGGGGCTTCACTCCGCAACTCAGGCAAGCCGCTAAAATTCAATCACCACAAGTTGCCTGCAATGGAAGAAGCCCACGAACAAGTAAGTATCTGCCCACAATCTTTATTGAAAGCAGCAACGGGAACGGTGTTCAGCCACAAAAGATACGTCCCGCCTGACGCGTTTCATGTAGATAGCACTTTCTCAAAGGCACTGGACTCGGGAAAACAACAGCACATCAGTTTCTGGCACCACTAAATACGATGAAGTCCCGCCCTTGTGGGCGTGGCCACCCCCGTGGCCTGATGGAACTTGTGGTGCACATCTTTCTCCAGTGAGCTGCCATGCCATTGTAACCCATTTCAATTGATATCCACAGTGGGTTATGCAGCGGAGCACCATAACTCGTTGATGTGCTCTCCTTTCAATAACCGGCTACTTATATATATATTTTTTTTTTCTTCTTCTGTAAACCAAGTAATCACGTTCTCTCAGGATACTCCAAAAACTTAGATTTTATTCCAGTTACGCGTTTCAGGGAACACCGCCCCCTTACTCTCACACTGGATACTGGTTTTCACAACTACATTTGTAGTCTAACAAAATGGACAAAGGACAACTTACACGATCACATGGAAACAATTTCAAGGTAAAAATTGCATCCATTTTGGAGTGCAATAAATCATAATATGCATATATAACATTTGCAAAACCACATTATTAAACCCATAATATTGGAATGCATGTAGAACTGGTAAATAAATGAATTGTTTGTAAACTGCCTAAGATAATTCAACTCATTATATTAGATTACGATCGTGTTTTAGATAACACTTCCCATATTACATTAATGAAAGAAAATGTGTCCAAACATGGGGGAGTAGTACATGCGCTCTAGTGGCATTCTATCCCGTACATCAAAACTGTTACGCAAAGTGCGTTTAGAAAAATAGTGTCATGTCTGAAGACAAATGGTAAACAGTTCATTATTGTCATTCTAGTATATCATGGGAAGAAACAGGTTAGTCAGGTTATACATGTTAACACCTACATATATTTTATACACTAGTGCAAAATTCATATATGGTGATCGGTGTGTCTTTATGGATAATACCATCCTCTGGCAAGGTGTCTCACCACTAATTGTGAGGGTTATCATAGGAAATCTGTCAGTTGCAGGGACAATGCTCGCGCCATAGTGGCTTGACCCCCTTCTCCAAACTAGTGTCATGCCTATGGTGAACCCTATGTCACTCCCTGGCTATACTTTGATGTAAATTCTATCAAGGCCAATGCTTCTAATCAAGTACTGTAGACAGTTTGTCTCGTACGTCCCTAAGAAGACTACTCTCAGTGGTGATGACAGTCTTCAGCCCTGGAATCCCAGGTTCCCTCTCACCCCTACATATACTATGTGCTTGGCAAATTGAAATTAAACTGTGCAACTATAAGTGATCAATAAAAAGTGAAAACGTGATCTTATCTTCCAACGTGCAATGTGCAGATTCCTCCTAATGGCGAAGAAAAGTGTAGGTGACCTCTCCAAATTCGTACAGATGACAGTAGGTCCCTTCCTTTCCTCCTGTGAAAAGATAAAAATACACCAGTATTAAAAATGAAGAAAGATAAAAACTATAACATTACACTATGTAACACACTAGGCAGAGATAAAGTCTGTTGCCGTGATAGTCTGCATATCTACTGTGCCTCTAAAAAATGATGGTGAAATTCAGAAAAGTGATCTCAGTGTCCCCTATTCTTCCTGTAAATGTATAATCAGTTCCTCATCCTGATTCTGGCCCCATGGGTTCCTCGTTTGTAAGTCAATAATGTGCCATGATTCACGTTTTCCGAGGAGGAGGGTTCTGTCTCCCCCTCTTCTGTTCTGTTGGACTTGTTCGATGATAAAGTACCTAAGTAAAGGGCTATTAGAGAGATGGTACTCCTTAAAATGACGTGCCACCGGGTAGTGTTTGTCCTTGTTATTTATGTCCCTGAGGTGTTCGAGTATTCTTTTTTTAGCGGCAAAAGTCGTGCTTCCTACATACCTCATCCTGTACGGGCACTCTAGCACATAGACGACATGTGTGGTACTGCACGTCAGAAATTGTTTGATACTTTTAGTGGTGCTAGGTGTATCATAAGTCGTCACCATGGAGCTAAATCTGCAGGCCTTGCAGTGCCCACAGGGAAAGAATCCCTGTAAGCCATGTTGTGGTTCTCTGTGTACGCTAGTGATGTCTCCTTTTACTATAACGTCCCTGAGACTCCTCCCTTTTCTATAAGTTATCATGGGACGATTAGGTAAGTCCTTTCCTACAACTGGATCACTTTTTAAGATTCTCCAGTTGTCGTTCAGAATTTTGGCTATTTGTTTGGATTCTTTGCTGTATGTGAGGATCACTCTTGTAACATTTTCAGTCTCCCTGGTTGTTGGTTTTTCATGGAGGGTTTGATCTCTGGTGATTTGTTAAACTTTTTTCAAAGCTCTTTTGATAACCCAGTTAGGGTAACCCCGTTCCTTAAATCTCTTCTTCATGACCTTAGTCTCTGACTGAAATGCTTCTGTGGTGCTGCAGTTTCTCTTTGCTCTCAGCAGCTCCCTAAATGGAATACTCCATTTGAGTACATCTGGGTGGCTGCTGAGAGCATGCAGAAGACTGTTGCCTGCTGTACTTTTTCTGTGTAGTTCCGTGTTGAGTTTGTCTCCATCTGGCGTTACTACTACATCTGCGAGAAAGCAGTGGGGTGATGCTCCTCCGCCCTAATGGAGGAGCCGCCCCTGCTAAGCTTACAATTTAGATTGTATTGTTACTGCAGAAATGCACAGGATCTGCCTGAGCATTGAGGTAGATACAGAATCGCTGCTACAGATTTCTCATCGCAGTTATTGATGTCATAAGGCTTCCTGGAGTTACTAGGCTCCTTTACTTTACACAAATAATCTATTAAAGGAATAGTGCTGCTTGGACCTTATAATTAAATGCTCCTTGTAAATGATTTAAGTGCAAAATGAACAAGGTGTTGTGTCTCATGTTACCTTCCAAAGGTAAGCATGAATTGTTAAACCCGGCAACCACTTGAAAGTCAAAGTCTACAAATTAGGTGTTTTTCAATTCAGAGTGTGTGCAGTGGTGTCTGATACTGTGGTTCCAGAAACAGGTACAATATCTGTCACAAGGACTTCCTAGTTGCTCTTAAAATCCAGAGGCCTTTGAAAGTAGGCCTCACACATGGAATAATGATGGCCAAACTTGATAAAATGGTTGCCCTTGCACATTAGTGATACCTCATGGCATTTTGTGTGCATTCATAGCATGACAGTGCCTACCCTGTCATTGTTTTGCCCTTTGCATGAAGGTAGTAATTTTTAACATATTGAAGGTCAGTGCCCACACCTGCCATTGAACTGCCCCTGACCAAATGGGGATAGTTCTTGGCATATTGTGGGACTCCATTGGCTGATGGAGTCCATCCATGGTATAATGCTGACCATAACAGAAGGTAGTAGTTAGTATTATTGAAATATTGTGGGTATCTAAGACGTGATAATGTCTGACTCTGGTACTGTGCTGGCCAAGGCTAAATGGTGTCAATTATTGGCATATTGTGGGCATTGAAGGTATGATAGTGCCCATGACTCGGACAATGCTGGCCCGACATAACAGTGGCAATTCTTTCCATTGTGTGTCCATCCATGGCATGATGACGCCCAACCTTGGAATATTGCTTGCCCTGGCATATCAGTGGTAATTCATTGAATATTGTAGGCATCTGTTGGCTAAGAAGGTAATACCACTCATATAAGGCAAACTATACATGCGTGGCAGCAATATTTGTGAGCACCTACTCAAATACACAAACTGAATTTACTAGAAATGGATTTACTAAAAATGAAAAGCTGGTATTTCGGGAAAAAATTATGGGGCATATTATCAACGGCCAGCGATAATTATCGCTGGCCGTGCTTAGCGATAGATTTCCTATCGCAGGCTATCTCCGGAATTTATCGCCCTGGTAGCGCGTTATTAACAACGCATTTCTCCAGGGCGATAAAAATTCCAGAGATAGCGCGCTTATCGCCGTTTTGCAGGGAACATCGCTGGTTTTCCAGCGATGTTCCCTGCAAAGCGGCGATAACTCTGCTGATAAGACCCTGTGGTCGTATCAGCATAATCCACCCCTATGTCACACATAGGTAAGTCAGGATTTTAGCAGGCGTTAGATTTTGGCGAAAACTGCCGTTTCGCCAAAATCTAACGTATGCTAAAATCCTGTGAGCTGCCTTGTAAATATCGCGATGTGAACATCAGCGATATTTGCAAGGTAGTCCATCCGGGGTACGCCCAGTGACGCCCACTTTGCATCTCATTAGAGATGCAAAGCTGGGTGTTAAGGGAAAGGGCGCTACGGCAAGGATCCACGCGATAGCGTGACCTTGCTGATAAGGCGATAAAATTATCGCCGCTTTTTGGCTGAAAATGGACGCAAAAGCGGCGATAATTTTATTGCGCCGCCTTGATAATATGCCCCTATGTTTTTTCCTGATCATGAACACCTTTCTTTGTGATATGATGTAGATAATAATGTAAAGTTAATATGCATAATTATGTAATCTAAACAAAGAAATGGATAAATGTGTGGAATGTAATCTGCATGTGCTACATTGTTTTGTCCCAAATGCCTCACGTTCTCGTGTCCTTAGTCTGGTTTCAATTGAAGAACATCTCTCTCTCTCTTTCCTAGTTTAAGACAGTGTTAAGAAAAAGAGAACCAGGGGGCATATTAGCAAGACCCACGTTAAAATTATCGCCGTTTTAGCGGCAGGAAACTGCCGCTAAAACGGCGATAATTTTAACGTGGGTCTTGCTAATATGCCCCCAGGAGCCTTGGACCTGGTATCGAGTAGCCACTCACAAAACATTTTGCCAGTTGCAGCAACAGACAATTCTGCTTGTACCCCTCTATTAAGTACTCTTAAATTATAGACCTACTAGTCAAATATGCTACAAACACCCTTTGATATTACATTTCCAAAGAAGTTTCAGGATGGGCTGCTACATTCCTGAAAAGTAATATTTAAGTCCTATAGGTTTCTTACCATTTTTCCTAACCTAATCCGCTTACACATGCGCGCCGGGCCCTATGTTAACACATATCTCATTAGGAATGATTCCACATAGTTTGTCCCGACCCCTCCTCCGGCTCCTTCTGTATTGACTGAGCCCCTGGCCATACGATAACGTTATTATTATTGTTAGCATAATATGTTACTGAGCTCTAAACGTGTCACAATGATTCCTCATCAAATGTCATTACATACTTTCTCCTGTTCAACTGGACCATTTGGTTTTTGGTAAAGTGAACCTCCAGGGGGCCCCGTGTGTGTACTTTGCACACTCATTCTTCGCACACTTAAAATAAGAGTCGTCCAAAAAGGATCAACTTTTTTCAAGATAGAAATAGATTCTAGTAGGCTAAGTTTTCATTTCAGTCAAAATAATCCGATTTTGTATTAATAGCAGCGCAGACCTTATTAAATAAGGGAACAGGAGTATTGATGAGGTGTAACTCGACGAAGCTTTCGTTGAAGTGATGCCTAAATATACACAGTACTCGAGTTGCAGCTCGTGTTTGCAGAAAAGGGAGCCAGCCCTGCGTGTTCACGAGACCTCCGGGACTTGGGTAAACAGACGGAGCTTCTCTCTCCAGACCTTAGTCCTCCACCGCATCTATGAACACCGGAAAATGCTACCGCGAGGCGCTGTCTGATGTGCAAGGGCAGTCAAACAAAGAGAGCATTTAACGGCCAGGGCACAAGTCCTAAAAAAAGAAGTGGGGGGATTGACCAAGTTAGGCAGTATGCAAGTGACATCAGGGCACGTGACATCACGATGCATGTAGTCGCGGCCGGAATTAGTCGCGGGGGGGGGGGCGGTGGAGAGTAGTGCGAGGAGGTTCGCGTGGGGAGGTGTGGGATTAATTTAATAATTTTAAAAAAACGTCTGCAGGCCGGGTCCCGCATTTTCTCGGCGCCTGCTCCTGCTCTCCCTGCCTCCAGCAGGAACAGGAGGCAGGCAGCCTCCCTCCCGTCCCCTAAGTCAATCACAACACTGCAATGGCAGCGTTGTGTTTGGTGGGGCCGCCGCCCAGCCAGGGGCTTATGGGGAGGCCATTTTCTCCATGTAGGCTGCATTGCAGCCTGCATGGAGAAAGGGCAGAGTGCGCATGACTGGTTTGGGCAGCCTCAGAGGGCTGACCAAACCAGTCATGAGCAGTCAGGAGTGGGCACACTACTCCTCCCCTGCTCGTAGGGCAGCAAGCCCGCAACCAAACCCTTCTGCTTTCTCGCAGTGCGAGAAGCAGAAACATAAAATGGTAGTTATTACCATTTTAAGTTTCTGCTTCTCGCACTGCGAGAAAACAGTGGGGTGACGCTCCTCCGCCCTAGTGGAGGAGCCGCCCCTGGGTGCGTGACAACGCATCACATCACACATGGTATCACAGGAATTGACAACAAAGGAAGTGGCATCACAAGCCAAAACTTTACAGGAAAGGGCCTCACAAGAAGTGGTGAGACCACTCTCCTGTCAGAAGTATTCTTACTCAGCCTTATCCACTTGCACTCATTTTAGGAGATTGTTTTTTTTTTCGCCAGCAGACCACGACCCAAAGCAAGAGAGAAAGACAGAAAGGGAAGAAAGGAGATAGATAAGAAAAAAATGATGAATGCAGAAAAGGGAATAAAAAAAAAACCTGCAAGAATAAGCAATTTTAGGGTAGTGAAAGAAAAGGTTTATTGCACCCTTGGCATTCAGCGATAGGACCCTAAGAAAAAGTTTGGGGCTCTGCATTTATGTTTTCACAAATTACACACTGCCCTCAAAATGTCACCTCAACATTTAGCAGCAGCTATCTTTCATGTTATTATTGTTGGCATAACTATATCCAAACAACTCTCACATTTACCAGCGCAACCTGACAGCTCACCCTGAAATCCGTACCACCAGAATGCACATACAAAGAATGCACCATAAATTTCACTGTAAGAGGTATCATTTGCACATCAAAATTAGTACAAGCCACCCAGTATCCAAGGATGAGAAGGAAATAGTGACAAAGGTAACTCACAAGAAAAAGGCACATGCAATTCCAGTCCCAACTAGCACTTTAAAGAAAATATTGGCGTTCCGAAGGAAATATTACTAGTTTGCATAGAACAACTACCCAAGTGGGGAGATGTAGGAACAGCAAGAGACACCACAAACTATCGTCAGTAATCAGAATCTACACTAGACTTGGCTCGCTAATTAGACCTCTGCATATTCTAGACATGTTACACTGCCAACATGGTACACCAAAGATGGCCTACTTGTTTACAGTAACACTGACCTGTAGGCTCACCTATTCACTGTAACCTCATCCTGAAGGAACTAGTCCTAAGTAAGCACACATGATCTTTTATTTCATAGATAGCATAACTCTGAATTACGCCAGTCTTCCAATCCTAGGAGCATCATAACATCAAAACTAACCTGTGTTATTGTGTTTTAACCCCTTGTCCGCGATCGGAATTCCGCTCGTGTGCTGGACATTCCGATCGCGGGTGCTGTCGTGACGAGCTCAGCTCGTCATGCGCACAGCGCTACCGCGCAGCATGACGAGCTGAGCTCGTCACGCGCATCGAAGGGGTTAATACAGTACATTGCAAACTTTGTAACATCGCTGCAGTAGGTAGGTGTGAGAAGGGCAAAACAACAAAACCACCCATACCTTGGCAGGGTAACAACTTGACAAAATTTAACACAGCCATAACCAGTGCTCTTGAATTTCCAGAGTTACAAAAATATGACTTGCCTTCCTTTCAAGGAAAACAGCTCTTCAACATTTAGTGATTGGAACTGGTAAATAAAGCACACAATTTCAAATATTTGGAAATAATTTTTTGTTGTGGTGTGACAGATTTAGATTCTGGACAAAAGTGAAATATCTGGGTGATGAAGGACAAGCAGGATTATGCAAGGCAGTCCTTATTTGGAGTGAAAAGTGCATGGTTGGGGCATCTGCCTGCAACCCAACCTTCAACTAATTTGCCAAGAATTAAAGACAAAGCATTAACATTTGATGTAAAACAGGAGAAATAGGAGAAAAAAAGATATGTCCATCTAATGTCTGAAATGAACAATGTGAAAGCAGAAAACCTGGGAGTAATCCCGACTTCCCAGCTTGACCAAATTATGTGATCCAAGCCAAATCTCTCTCTTGTGTATGATTTAATAGGCTGTAATGTTGCACCATGTAAAATAAGAATCTAGTATGTGGGGAAAGGAGGAACCAACTAGGTTTATGGCCAGGAAGAGACCTGTGATGAAAGTTTGACTATAAGGTCCACCTGCCTCCTTACCCTCATGGAGCTCTAAATGGGACTCTACTAAATTAATGCGAACATAGCTACCAAATGGGTCAGTATGTAACGCATGTATGAATGGTGAATGAAAGTTTCACAATTGAATGCAAACAAATTGGATGTTAACTGGATCCTTGTGAGGTCCTGATGAAGGTCAACTAGCCCAGAGATGGCTGAAACATGTTGGCCTGGGGTTACAGAGGATACTAATTTCCTTAGTGCATCCCCCCATATTTTAACTTCATCAGGATACCCTTTGAAAATAAAATTAACCCTCACGACACCCTAGATTATTTTAAATCTAGGATCCCACCCAATAACCAAAGAGCTTCTTTGGCTACCAAGGTTGAGCTCACCCAGATACACTAGCTATCTGGACGAGGACTCTATGATGAAGCATGCTACTTGGAATTCCAGTGGGTGAGAGCCCTTTTAATACCATAGGGTGATCCCCTTGGGCTGGTATGGAGAGATAGCCTACGAATGGTAGAGGTTTGTTCCTGTTGTTTTTCTATGGTTAAGTGTTTGGGAAGGTGAGCAAATCCTGTATCACTTCTCAGTCACTCCTTCTTGGAATATAGTAATAAGAATCCAAGCCAAATATATAATACATTTGACACTTGGCTTTCATGTGGCTTCTGCCTGCCACCCACACTCTAACCACATGCACCATGAATTGAAGACAAACATTGACCTTTGATGTGAAATAGGAAAAATAAAGAGATGTCCATTTAGTGGATAAATTGCACAAAGGGAATGCAGAAAACCTGTGTGCTGTCCATGACCTCCTTATGCCAGCTGGTGGCTGCGGTGATGATTGAGGGCTGTCGTCCTGGTGCAAAGCTCTATTGAGAAGAGGGCAGTTAATTGTGCAATGCTGTGACCTGAAGGGGCTGTTTTACTGTGTGCGCTGACCCAGATCCCGTATGCCAGGAGGGGGCTGTGGTTAAGTGAGAGGGCTGTCGCCCTATAGCAGCGTCCAAGAGGACCCAAGACTTGCAGCTGGATTCAGGGGGTCTTACTACATAGGCAGAGGAAGGTGTGGACACCTGCTGCCACTACTCTAGCATCCAGTCTTCTGCTCACCACCAAGCCGCAGACGCGAGACCAGCCACTCAGACCCTCCACTCCAGTGAAAGCGGGTAAGACTGAATACTGTACCGCCAATACTGGGCTTGCTCTAACTGACATGCTACAGCGTGGAGGCACTTTGACTTTCTCAAAGCCATCATGGAACTTCTAACACTTAAACTCACTAGTGGGCCTTAGCTGAAATGCAGCCTCACATAAATAGGGAATAACCTTGATTCTTTTACAGGGAAGCTGAACTTGAGAGCTGATCCAAGGAAAGCTAGTGTGCCTCCCTTTAGAAGACTGCATATATTATTTGTACACAAAATACATGGGTGGATGTACAGGAGCGCCAATGCACCACTCATGTAAAACCTACCTGACGCACAGTAATGCAAGGCAGCGTAATGGGCTGCCTTGCATATTTTTTTCCCCAAAGCCACGCAATAAATATCCTATAAGGCTATTTCCTCTTTGTATGTGTGCTACTGAATGCAGCATACGTGCAAAGAGGAAATAATGAGGAAAAATGGATATATTTCAAAATGCATTGATGGATGCACAGGAATACCCTAGCACCACCCATGTAATGCCTACCTGACGTAAGGTAATGCAAGGCAGGGCAAGGAGTGGTACTGAAAATCACAAACAAGATTTCGCGTCAGAGTTGTGCCAGAAAAGTGACTTAACCCTGACGCAAAATCTGGGCCTCAACGTATACAGTTTCTTTTAAAACTCTGCCACAAAGAAAGTGGCAACAAGAAGAAACCTGACAGTAAATCTGTTCTGGTTAATTGGTTGTAAAGCCTGTATTTAAAATATCTTATGGGGTTAAAGCACCTGCTGCAGATATCTGTGTGTTCCCAATAAATCAGAGTGAATAATAATTGTAAAATAACTCTGGAGGTTAATGCACTTACTGGAAAGATCTGTGTTTTGTCTAGCCTCAGTACTCAAAGTAGCATAGTGGGTTAATGCAAAGCACATCATGTAAAATGCAAATGACTATTTATTTTATGTAGATAGGTAAGGGGGTTACTGCTTTGAACACAGAGATCCATATGTTACTGTGATTTTCTAATATGGTTTGTAGTTGATTCCTGTTAAAACAAAAAGAGGCATTTTATATAGTTAAAGTAGTTTGCCTCGCCTTAGTAAGGTTCCTTTGTTTGCTTGTTTGTTCTTTTGCTGATATAGTTTTGTTTCATCAGCTGTTTCTGCTGATTTCATTTTGTCCCTTCTGGGCGATGTTGGGTAGTTCTAAAAGCAAAAGTTGATTTTTACTGATTTATGTCTGCTTGGCCTTTTGCTTTGTAAAAAGAAATGTTTTTGTTATTTTTGGTTGCAACATTAGGTTTTCCAACTATTTTACCTGTGAAAGGTCTTTTGGCTGTTGAACATCTGCTTGAGATGATGTTTTGCAGTCCAGTTGATGGTTTTGATTGTATCGGTTTTTAGATGTAGTTTATTCAGCTGTGCAAAACAAAAAGTATAATGACTGTATGTTTCACTTTTTATTGATTACATTTAATAAAGCAAGAATTGCCCAACACCTTTCCTGAGGCAACCACCCGGCGGAGTTAGAATAGTAATGTTGCCCCCCATCACTGACCAGCACCTTCCCTGAGGCAAGCACCCTGCGGGGTTAGAATAGCAATTTTGCCCATCACCATTGAACAACACCTTCCCTGAGGCAAGCACCCAGCGGAGTTAGAATAGTAATTTTGACCCCCACCACTGACCAACACATTTCCTGAGGCAAGCACCCGGTGGACTTAGAATTGTAACTTTGCCTAATACTACTGACCCTTACCTTCCACAAAATAATTTATTTAATAAAAAATCTAAATATATATTTTTTGTAATAAAAAGACTTTCCAATAAACTTACAGAAGATTTTCTTCAGAAATTTCTTTCAAATTTTATTGTTGCATGTCTATGTTTAAAGCCTGTGAATGTATTAGAAAAACACAATTTAATTTTCTTTTTGTTGCTTAAAATGAAATTAGATTTATTTTAAACATTCTCTTACTTTCGAGCACAAAATGGTGAACGGCTTAATTTATATGTTTGTTAGGGGTTACTGAAAATTTTGAAGAAAATATGTTTTGCAATCAATTTTCCACATGATTCAGAACCTGCCGAATGTATATTTATTATGTTGTGTGTGAAATGTTGGTTTTTACGTTCCATTTTAGAATGGCAGCCATTTTGAGTAGATGATGGCTTGGCTGTTGTAGTGGAAATGAAGGACACTCGTTTCTAATGCTTTGTATGTGGATGCTGCTTTTGCTACTGAGTATAGAGTGTTTTTTGTTCAATGCAATGTATTTCCTGGGGAAAAAAATAATATATATATATATAGATATATATATTCTGTCTGCTTCTCCCGTCACTGACTGCCGCTCTCGTCACCGCGGTGCACCAGCTTACGAGGACGGACTCGTAAAATTTGTGTTTCCAAAAGAAGACGATGGGCACTCCAGGCTTAAATTCCAATAGGTTTATTCAAATTCATACGTGCAACACTCTGCTGACAAATGCGTTTCGGCACCTTGGCCTTCGTCAATGTCAGCTACCCTTCATGGGGTGAGAGTCCTCCACTAAGGTGAAATGTAACAGTCTGCAAAATCAGATCATCATGGTTGGATTGATGTAGGGTCGTCTAAACATTCAAATAAAAATTGTAGGAAAAAGTAAGATTCCACCACGCAGAATCTCCCCACTTGCAGGAGCAGGCAGTTTAATGAATTATTTTAGCGAAGGCAGATCAATGTAAATAGTAGTCCTATTCAAGGCTTGGTGCTTTTCATTGTTGATACACCACTAGATGAATGATATGGGGGGCCGTATTGAGAGAAAATTGATAGACAAATCATGATATTTAATAATGATTTTTATGATGGAGCCACTTCGAAAATAATTGACGTGATTGAGATGCAGAATTTAATCTTCCATTGTCATGTCAAACAGGGTATAAGTGATCAATTGTGACAACCAAATGTTTATGTTGAAAGTTTAAAATGGCCGCCACCTTTGCAATCATACTTGAATGATTTTTGAAAACAGTCCTCTTTCACGTTACTATGTGATGAAGTCTGCCAATCACAAATAGGATTAATTAATTTAAGGGATTTTCACATGAAGGGTAGCTGACATTGGCGAAGGCCAAGGTGCCGAAACGCGTTTGTCAGCGGAGGGTTGCACGTATGCATTTGAATAAACTATTGGAATTTAAGCCCGGAGTGCCCAGCATCTCTTTTGGAAATATATATATATATATATATATATATATATATATATATATTATCTACTGGCGGTCGCCAGTAGATAGTTATAGTTAAAACCTATTATCCATAGGAAATCCGCGACATTCTATTTGAAATAACGTTGGCGCCGGTTAACGAATCTTCGCGAAAGTTTCCAACTTGTTGGGGCGCTCCGGTCCGCTCCTATCCTGAAAGTCTCGGGGTGATACGTCAAGCGGGGGCCGAGAAAAAAGGGGGTCCCAAAACGTGTTTTCCCCATTCATTTTTCCATAGGAACCTTTAGTCGCAGCTACAGCCCGAACTGCTGAACGGAATTACACCAAATTTGGCAAAGAGGTAGCCCTTGGTTCAGTGTCGTGCCTTTTGCTTAAATGGTGTAAATCCGTTCAGTAGTTCCTGAGAAAATCAAAAGTAAAGTCACATATATATCTGGGCGGAGCCTAACCACACATGTCATCGTGAGATCTGATTGGCTGTCAGCACTTCATCCTGGAATTTCTGGCAGCCATCTTGGGACCAATATAAATGATAGTACCTCATTGAAATGCATTGTAGTGAATAGAAGATTTTGAGGGTCACCAAAAGGAGAACTATAAAGGGTGATAACAGGCTTTAGTTACATTAGAATTTATTTGTTGACGGTACCATACTAATTTTAGGAATTGTGGTGTATTCCAAGGTGATTTTACCATGTGAAAAACCTTCTGCTGGGATATCATGAATCATGTTTGAGAGAACACTATTTTCTCATGCTTGTCCCATGGAGGTTTGGAAGGTGCTCCAGAAGCTAAAATGAGAGCATATTTTCTGTAAATTCACATTATCTTTCTCACTCATGTGAGAATGAAGTCTGACATTCTCAGTAAAACATGTACATCCAACAAGGGCAGAGACTGTCAGTTGATTCCTTTGTGTTCTACTGCAGCTTCCCAGAGTGTTCTAAAGAACAACTAGAGTGCTAACAGCCTTACTTATGACAAAAGTATGGCACACCTGAAGCCATCTTGATTGGAATAAACTGGTAACACTTAAAACATTTAATTTAAAAAGGAACAAAACGATGGGGTTCATTTTGTCATAGAAATTATGGTTAGTGCTGTAGAAAGAAAAATTAGGACATGTTTCAAGTGTGATCTCAAATATCTTCCTGTTATATTTCAACAGGAGCAGCCTGCCAGTTGATGCCTTTGTGTTCTACTGCAGCTTCCCAGAGTGTTCTAAAGAACAACTAGAGTGCTAACAGCCTTACTTATGACAAAAGTATGGCACACCTGAAGCCATCTTGATTGGAATAAACTGGTAACACTTAAAACATTTAATTTAAAAAGGAACAAAATGATGGGGTTCATTTTGTCATAGAAATTATGGTTAGTGCTGTAGAAAGAAAAATTAGGACATATTTCAAGTGTGATCTCAAATATCTTCCTGTTATATTTCAACAGGAGCAGCCTGCCAGTTGATGCCTTTGTGTTCTACTGCAGCTTCCCAGAGTGTTCTAAAGAACAACTAGAGCGCTAACAGCCTTACTTATGACAAAAGTATGGCACACCTGAAGCCATCTTGATTGGAATAAACCGGTAACACTTAAAACATTTAATTTAAAAAGGAACAAAATGAGGGGTTCTTTTTTAAATAGAAATTATGGTTAGTGCTGCAGAAAGAAAAATTAGGGCATGTTTTAAGTGAGATCTCAAATCCTCTTCTATTTCATTAGAAAATTCTGACATGCAGACTGAAACAATCACTTTCAATACCAGCAGCAGTCTACCAGTTAACTCCCTGGTGAGCAGTAGCTTTACTCCAGTGATCTAATGAGCAACTAGAGTGCTAACATTCTGAATTTATGGCAGATGTGAGACACATCTGAATGCCTTCTTGATGGAATCAAAGTAAAAAACTGAAAGCATTTCCTACTGAGGAGACTGCAGTAAATGAAGAAATTAGGAAACTTCATAACAAAGAAGTCTTCCAAGATGGCCACCAGTGAAAAAAGAGCCCAAATGTAGCACAAATATTACCCAGATGTAGCCCACATATAGCCCAATGACAAAAGTGTGCAAAACACTTTTTATTTTTAGTTTTTTTGCAGTTTTATGTAGTGCAGACTGGTCAGGTATTGGAGCATTGCATCTTAAAACATGACCCCCTACACTACAAAAACACCACTGCACTACCTTAAACCCTAAAACACTACCCCCAGCACGACCCCCTACACTACACAAGCACCACTGCACTATCCTAAACCCTAAAACACTACCCCCAGCACGACCCCCTACACTACCCAAACACCACTGCACTAACCTAAATCCTAAAACACTACCACCAGCACGACCCCCTACACTACCCAAACACCACTGCACTACCCTAAAACATGACTCCCTACACTACACAAACACCACTGCACTACCCTAAACCCTAAACCACTACCCCCAGCACGACCCCCTACACTACACAAGCACCACTGCACTACCCTAAACCCTAAAACACTACCCCCAGCACGACCCCCTACACTACACAAACACCACTGCACTACCCTAAACCCTAAAACACTACCCCAGCACGACCCCCTACACTACCCAAACACCACTGCACTAACCTAAATCCTAAAACACTACCCCCAGCATGACCCCCTACACTACCCAAACACCACTGCACTACCCTAAAACATGACCCCTTACACTAAACAAACACCACTGCACTACCCTAAACCCTAAAACACTACCCCCAGCATGACCCCCTACACTACACAAGCACCACTGCACTACCCTAAACCCTAAAACACTACCCCCAGCACGACCCCCTACACTACACAAACACCACTGCACTACCCTAAACCCTAAAACACTACCCCCAGCACGACCCTCTACACTACCCAAACACCACTGCACTAACCTAAATCCTAAAACACTACCCCCAGCATGACCCCCTACACTACCCAAACACCACTGCACTACCCTAAAACATGACCCCCTACACTACACAAACACCACTGCACTACCCTAAACCCTAAAACACTACCCCCAGCACGACCCCCTACACTACACAAGCACCACTGCACTACCCTAAACCCTAAAACACTACCCCCAGCATGACCCCCTACACTGCCCGAACACCACTGCACTGCCCTAAACCCTGAAACACCACCCCCTTCACGACCCCCTACACTGCCCGAACACCACTGCACTGCCCTAAACCCTGAAACATCACCCCCAGCACAACCCCCTACACTGCCTGAGCACCATTGCTCTGCCCTAAACCCTGAAACACCAGCCCCAGCACGACCCCCTACACTGCCCGAACACCACTGCACTGCCCTAAACCTTGAAACACCAGCCCCAGCACGACCCCCTACACTGCCCGAACACCACTGCACTGCCCTAAACCCTGAAACACCAGCCCCAGCAAGACCCCCTACACTGCCCGAACACCACTGCATTGCCCTAGACTCTGAAACACCAGCCCCAGCAAGACCCCCTACACTGCCCGAACACCACTGCACTGCCCTAAACCCTGAAACACCAGCCCCAGCATGACCCCCTACACTGCCCGAACACCACTGCACTGCCCTAAACCCTGAAACACCAGCCCCAGCACCACCCCCTACACTGCCCGAACACCACTGCACTGCCCTAAACCCTGAAACACCAGCCCCAGCACCACCCCCTACAATGCCCGAACACCACTGTACTGCCCTAAACCCTGAAACACCACCCCCTGCACCGCCCCCTACACTGCCCAAACACCACTGCACTGCCCTAAACCCTGAAACACCACCCCTGCACGACCCCCTACACTGCCCGAACACCACTGCACTGCCCTAAACCCTGAAACACCACCCCCTGCACCACCCCTACACTGCCCGAACACCACTGCACTGCCCTAAACCCTGAAACACCACCCCCAGCATGACCCCCTTTACTGCTCGAACACCACTGCACTGCCCCAAACCCTGAAACACCACCCCCAGCATGACCCCCTACACTGCCCGAACACCACTGCCCTAAACCCTAAAACACCACCCCTGCAAGACCCCCTACACTGCCCGAACACCACTGCACTGCCCTAAACCCTGAAACACCAGCCCCAGCATGACCCCCTACACTGCCCGAACACCACTGCACTACCCTAAACCCTGAAACACCAGCCCCAGCACCACCCCTACACTGCCTGAACACCACTGCACTGCCCTAAACCCTGAAACACCACCCCCAGCACGACCCCCTACACTGCCCGAACACCACTGCACTACCCTAAACCCTAAAACACCACCCCCAGCACGACCCCCTACACTGCCCGAACACCACTGCACTGCCCTAAACCCTAGAACACTACCCCCACCATGACCCCCTACACTACCCGAACACCACTGCACTACCCTAAACCCTAAAATACTCCCCGCAGCACGACCCCCTACACTACCCGAACACGACTGCACTGCCCTAAACCCTAAAACACTCCCCCCAGCACGACCCCCTACACTACCCAAACACCACTGCACTGCCCTAAACCCTAAAACACTCCCCCCAGCACGACCCCCTACACTACCCAAACACCACTGCACTACCCTAAACCCTAAAACACTAACCCCAGCATGACCCCCTACACTACCCAAACACAACTGTACTACCCTAAACCCTAAAACACTCCCCCCAGGACGACTCCCTACACTACCCAAACACCACTGCACTACCCTAAACCCTAAATCTACCCCCAGCATGACCCCCTACACTACACAAACACCACTGCACTACCCTAAACCCTAAATCTACCCCCAGCATGACCCCCTACACTACACAAACACCACTGCACTACCCTAAACCCTAAATCTAACCCCAGCATGACCCCCTACACTACACAAACACCACTGCACTACCCTAAACCCTAAAACACTACCCCCAGCACGACCCTCTTCACTACCTAAACACAACTGCACAATTTGTAACAGGCGTTGCAACGCAGGCCTGTGGTGCTTACTGGAAGTACCTGGTGGGCTGGTTGGGCCCCAGGGACTCTCAGGATTCAAGGTGACCTAATCCCCCAACTTAAAACGCACCACGGGGCGCGTTTGCACAGTGGTGAAGGGAGGGGGCGGGGCCTCAGGTGACATGTGCGCAAACACGCCCTGTGGTGCGTTTTAAGTTGGGGGGGTTAATTCCCTTTGAATCCTGGGGGCCAACTAGCCCACCAGGTACCTTCAGTAAGCACAACAGAGTTGCGTTGCAGAGAGGTGAAAAAGGTGCGTGGCCTCGGAACGCCTCTCTGCAACTCAGCTCTGTGGTCCTAACTGTAGGTACCTGGGGGCTAGTTGGGCCCCAGGGACCCTCAGGATTCAAGGGGACTTAATCCCGCAACTTAAAACGCGCCATGGGGCGCGTTTGCACACATGTCACCTCAGGCCCCCTCCCTTCACCACTGTGCAAACGCGCACTGGCTCTGGTTAGTCAGAGTCAGTTACCACCAGTACCCGTCTGAAAAAGTTGTGGGCACAGGATGATTTTGCAACAAGGCCTCTTTCTGCTCCTCTGTTGGTTCTTTCTGCACATCTTTTGCTTCTTTCTGTGCGTTTTCTTCTTCTTCTTCACATGTCCTACCTCTGTTGGCATAGTTAGAAACTAGCATTTAAAAAACCTTTGAAATTCACTTAAAAAATCATAGGTTTCAGGCACGTTATAGTTAGAAATTAGCATTTAAAAAACCTTTGAAATTCACTGAAAAAACCATAGGTTTCAGGCACGTTATAGTTAGAAATTAGCATTTAAAAAACCTTTGAAATTCACTGAAAAAACCATAGGTTTCAGGCACGTTATAGTTAGAAATTAGCATTTAAAAAACCTTTGAAATTCACTGAAAAAACCATAGGTTTCAGACACGTTATAGTTAGAAATTAGCATTTAAAAACCTTTGAAATTCACTGAAAAAACCATAGGTTTTAGGGACAGTTATAGTTAGTTGGACATTGCACTTGTACAAAACCCGTGAAATTCCCCTGTTATAGTTAGTTCAGCTAACTATAACTCGCGCCCGCAATGCACTGCTGATGACGTCACATATTACATCACTCATGACATGGTCAGTGACATCACTGATGACATCACTGATGACATCTCAAATGACATCACTGATGACATCATCCATGTGATAATTTCATGCATCTTCTCACACCCTAATATAACTTTTGATACACCCACTCTAAATTACAGACTGCCATTCTCAAAACCATAGACACTCCAACACCAAAAACTACATACCCACTCACTGATTCTTAGGTCTACACACACATCCACTCACTCACCTGTACAGTCACTCATACTTACAGTCACTCAGTACAGGACTATCATATGCACTCATACACCTATATAAACACTCACACACCGCCACTCATCCATAGAGGTACTCACACACCTAGTCAGTCATGCAAAAAATTAATCACACACCCATTTACTCACCTATACAGTTATACACACACCAGCTCACTTACTCATACAAATACTAGCACATTCTTACGCTCTTATACAATAACTGATACAAGCACACACGCATCCATACAGCCACTCTCACAATAACACACTCTCACTTATAGCCATTTAAATACTCTAACACACATATATACTGCCTTTTACATATGTAGTTACTTGCACATGTACCACTGAGATATACATTCACTCACTAACACACCCATACACACACTCACCCACCCAAGCAGTCCATCACAGATGCACTCTTGAAATCATGCACCCAGTGAATCACCCACTCACACATCTATGTATAGAGTCACACACACCCCACCCACACAAACACTCAGGCAGCCATACAGATACTCAGAGAACCAATCAATAACCCATATAGACACTCATGTAGCTATTCGCAAATCCATGCATCCACTTACACACCAACAAACAGACGGATACAGACATTCACACAGTTTAGTCACTAACCCATGCATTCAGTAAGATACGTTTAATCACTCACTTGTAGAGTCAGTCACTCACGTACTAAATCATCCATTCAGACACTTATACACCCACTCATTCTTCAATACGCCTTTCCCTATATATATTAAACATATTTAAACTTTACAGAAACACACAGTCACTGGATGATGTCATCAGTGATGTCATCAGTGATGTCATTTGAGATGTCATCAGTGATGTCATCAGTGATGTCACTGACCATGTCATGAGTGATGTAATATGTGACGTCATCAGCAGTGCATTGCGAGGCGCGAGTTATAGTTAGCTGAACTAACTATAACAGGGGAATTTCACGGGTTTTGTACAAGTGCAATGTCCAACTAACTATAACTGTCCCTAAAACCTATGGTTTTTTCAGTGAATATATATATATATATATATATATATATATATATATGTATATTTTTTTAATTTTAAGATATAATAATTTTGGATTAAATAGATGTTGTTTGTAGGTTTTTTTTCAGTAACATTAGTCTTAGTTTAACATAGGAGAATTAATATGCATTGTAATGGTATGCGTTGTATTGGTATAAGTAGTAATGGTATGCTTTGCAATGACACTTTCTATGTATCCCAATGAACATGAGTTGTAATGGTTGGCATTGTAAAAACATGCGTTGTAATTGTAGTTGTGTTGTAAAGTCTGAGTTGTAAAAGTATGCGTTGTAATGGTATGCGTTGTAATGTCCTATATTTGTTCCCAAGCACATTCACATTCCAGGAGAGGATTCTAACGGAAGTACATTTTTCTAGTGGTTGAGAAACCATCTGCACCAGTGTCTGTAAGCGATCTGAGTGTTCCATTTTTTCCCTATCTGCCACTTTATCTCCATTCTACATACAGCTGCCGCAGCTCCCTTCAACTGTTTCACCTACCCCCTCCCTCCCACCCCATGCAGCGAGTATTCAATGACCCAGTCCCCCAAAGCTTGAGGTGCCTATTGCCCCCCAACTTTGTGTAGTGCTTATCATTGTGTCCAGTTTGTCTGATAGGTGTCCAGCATGGCCAGTCCAGCTGCTTCAGGCTCCATATGGAGCACAATAACCCAGCTTATACACCACTCTCCATCCCTGAGTCCCACAGGAGACCCTCTAGCGGGCCCCCTATCAGGTGGCTTGTCAGGCAACCTCATCCTCTGTCATGGGGGTGACCTTCTGGAGGTCCAGTTCCTTAGCGCCTTCATTGGAGCCTGTTGATCCATCATCCAGCAGACCCAGGTCTCTGTCCAGGGTTTTCTACCGGTTCACTAAGGGCTGCAGGAGACCCAGTTATAGCTCTATGACCACCTTGGATCTTTCTGTCTGTGCCTCAGCCTTGTTGGGGGCCACCCTCTACCTCCAACGTGGATGTCGCCACGGTCCCCAATTCTTCCATACGGGGGAGTGCTCCCCAGATCGATGCTATGGCATTGGATGGCCCTGTCTCTCCAGCTAGTTCCAAACCTCCTTCGTGTCATTAAACAAATGTAATGCAGTGCCCACCATAACCCTAAGGCGAGTCGGAAACAGCACAGCATATTTGAGATTGAGGAGCTGCAAATATTTCTTGACAGCCAAGAAGGTCTCACGTTTGCATTGGACCAAAGTAGCGTAGTCCGGGTAGATGCTCACCTGGCTGTCCTCGATCCGCTAAGGCCCGTGAGAACGTGCCAGTTGCAGTATTTTGTCCTGGTCCCTAAAGTTTAGCAATCGGGCCACTATTGGTCTTGGTGGTGCTCCAGGTGCTGGGGGCCTACCAGGGACTCTATATGCCCTTTCCACAGAAAACAGTGTCATCACCTTACCCCCTAGCACCTCCAAGGACAGTCACTGCTCCACAAAGAGTTCTGTCAAGAGTCCCATTGCCCTCTCTGGGACCAATCATATGTTGTTGCGGGAGAAGTGCCCCTCTGCGTCTTCTAGACTGGCTGATAAAATGTACACCTCCCGCTGTAGCCTGGTAAGCCTGCCCTCATGGTCCGTCATGGTCCGTTGAAGCTGGACCATAGTTGACTCCACATCCATGATCCTGTCAGCCAATTTGGTGCAGTCCACCCTCATTAGATCCACAGCATTTACCACTGCATCTATCTTTTGTTTCAATGTGTCCTTGGTATCTCGGATTGCTGCAGGGAACATTGCCTTGTGGCTCTCCAAGTCCATTTCGGACCCCACCTGTTTGTGGCCTTCAGCGGCCATGTCCCCCTCACAGCAATTTCAGGCTGTGACCATCCGTTAAATCCTCATCCAGTGGCACAGTGTCCACACAGCCCTAAGATGTCACCTTTGTGGGGTCCTACACCATGGGTCAGATTGGGGGCACCACTGCCAGACCTCCTCCAGCACCACAGAGGGCCGACCTCCCGCTGGGCTCACAATGACTCCAGCAGGGATCTGGTCCTTAATTTTCTCTCAAGGGCCCGCTCCGAAGACCCGCCACACCAGAGGGAGGGGGATTATATAGCAGAGGCAGGCCCGGCATGAGTAATCACCCGAGGGGTCCTTCAAGCTGCTTCCTGGCTCACATCAAAGTCACCAGGCCCCCGGATGAGGAGCTGTGTCTATTGTCCCACAACACCCTCCCCCACACTCACCGCTTCAGGCTGGGGCTGTTACGGCCCCTGCCAGGTTCTTTTTGCTCCTCCATGCCCTCCTGTGCTCCCTCGGGCTCTCAGCCGACACCTGTCCCGGTGGTCGTTAGGCTGAGCTGCCGCCTGGCTTAACTCACTTAGACAGCTGCAATTTTGCAGTAATTCAAGGCTGGCAGGTGGCTCCTCTGACTCTGCTTCCTGGCCCATCTTGGAAATCGTAGCACCTCACAGCAGACCCCTGATGTCCCCACGTCCCTGCTCAACTTGATAGAGGCACAGGGTTGGGGTGGATTGTCCAGGATGCTCACACCAGCAGACCAACGGCATTGGAGCTCCGGGCTACACGTCCTACTCCATTGCTGCTGTGGCCACGCCCCAGACTCAGTCAAGTTCAATTTTAACTGCAAGTGTGCATGCTGATATGATCTGATAAGTTTTCCTATATGGAAGAAGAGGGCAGTGTGTTGGTTATATTCAATGGTGTCAGTAGGGAGGAACCCACATTGAAATGGATGGAGTAATATCTATTTGCAGATGTTTGATCAAGTGCAAGTTTTCTATATTGACTAGTGTGATGGACTCAAGGCTTTTGAAGTGGATTAGATTGCTTTGTGCTTGAAGAACCTTTTGCTATAATGTTGCCCCATTAGCAAGGCTGGACTGCCCATTTGGGCGAGTGAGCTACTCATGTGTCATTGTCATGTGTCATTTCCTGATGAGTTAGAAGCTACAAGGTTTCTTTTAGGTCCTGGGGTGCTGCCATGATTCAGTTCTGAAAGTGCTCATTTTCCCACTCAAGGCATACTCTTTGGCAAAAGCACCACATCTGGTTTTCTGACAGAAGGCACTCATTACAATAACCTTATTTTCCGAAGCAGGAGAAGCAGCCTTTAAATTATGGTGCATCACCATTGCATGCACATGCATAAAGGGATTAATCTGTGAATGAACCAAGAAGAGACATTAAGCATGCTGCTCACTCATTCTCCAAGCAGGATCAAAAGCAGAAGCACAGCTGAAGATGAAGCAAGTGCTGCTGCCATCTTCCTTTGCAGGGACAATTTGTGGGAATCACTGGCCATGTAAACAGAATCACGAGTATGCAGCTACAGCCCCAGATATCTATTGGTGAATAGGCCACTGTGAGGAGGAGGACAAGGAAAAGAGGAATTAATAGAAATGGAGGCTTTGAATTTAGGAGCAATTTGTTTTCTGGCATGGCGATGGTGCTGGACAAACTGGGCCAATGTGCATACTTGTGTTGCATTGGATATATACATACACGAAAAATATGGATTCTGGCATGGTCATGGTGCTTTACATCCTTGCACATTGTGGATTCTTAGTTGACAATAGTGTATTACGTATGGGTAATATGGATTCTGGCAGTGGTGCCTTACATACCTCCACAGTGTTGTTTCTGGCATGGCAGTGTTGTTTTATACGCATGGTGAATGGGGAAAGAGACATGACAAGATTTGGTAATGTTGGTGTAGTGTGAACAAAGACATTATGGCAATAACAGCAACTTCCTGGACTCCAGTAATGCAGAGACCTGAGCCTATGTAATAAATAGTCTGCATTGTTCCAGCACTCTCATCAGCACCCCAAAGACCATTGCCACAGTGTTTACTGGCACATGAACAACAATTTACGTTAAAACCTGGCACAGAATTTAAAATTCATATTATTCCGCTAGGCATCAGATCTTGAATGACCATTTACACAGAAGAGAACATTGTCTCAGATAGGCACTGCATCAGCTGTGGCACTAATATTTGTCAGCAAAGTTGGTTTTTGCATTTGGAACATAATTTCTTTCAGATGTGAATTTTGGAGTGACGTTCTGGGAACTTTCAGGCCTTGACAATACTTCACTAGTTCCCCCTACAGAACTGGTTGTAAATCCTGTTGCTTTTTAGTCATCGTATTCTAAAATGTGCTCTTTAGTAGACACCATTTCGATCTAATTTTTGTAAAACTTGCCTACGACACACTGAGGATGGATAAGTGTGCTTGCTACGCTCATGGGCATAGTACAATATAAGACTGGCTTGGCAGTTTTTGCCAGGGCTAGCTGTGATGCCCAGTCTGGTTCTATTTGTAGCACGGCGTCTCTTTTGGTTAGCAGAAGCATAACCATGCGGAATTCTTTAGACATTGAATTATCAGGTCGGGTTTTCGAATATGCTATTAATAAATGCTGTTTGCTTTTGTTAAAAGCCTGTGACTTCACTGTCAGCGTATCGCCCTGAGATGCCCTTTGTCCCTCAGCTGGAGGTGAGTTGTTGACACAAGTTGTGTAATGCACAAGGGTGTTGTTTTCAATAGGTGCCAGACCCTGGGTGATAATATTACCCTGATGACGAATACTGTAAACAGAGAGATGCTGTGATACAGGAAACCTTATCTGCTTGATGATGCTAGATGGACTGTGAAGAAACAAGCTGTGATAATCGTGTTCACAGATTTCTTGGCTGTCATCTTCAGTCGCACAGGTCTTAATTGCAAATCTTTTCTTTAGGACCAGATGACAAGAGCATCATTTTATTTAAAACCATGCCAAATAAGGACTGTGCATTAGGATTAAAGATGCTCTGAAAGAAAGAGAAGCAGAGCGGTCAGATATGCAGCTGCAATGTCTGGGCGCTCTTGTTGGTTCTTGGATCACAGTAATGGCGCCACGCACTGTTAATGGCCTCTCTATATGATATTGGGTCCTCTTGCGTAGCAAGGATGTCATGGGCCATGGAAGCAAAAGAAAATGACCCCTTTGACTGCTGTTTGGGTAGTAAATGCAGAAATTATCAGGGTTCAATGAGCCCCTCAGTGCTCTGGGCCCTGGCGCAGCTGCACCTGCTGCACCAATGGTAGCTAGGCCTCTGATTGAGCAGTTGTTTTAAATTGGATAAGCAGGTTTACAATCTATGAGGCCATTGTGTTCTACTTCATTTTAGACTACCTATAGAAAAACATTTTTGACAGTAGCGTAACTATTAATGGTGCAATAGGTGCTGTGGTACCAGGGCTAAGATGCCTAATTGGCATACTAAACTCCATTGCTTTTTTTTCCTGCCTAAATATGTGCAAGTGGGGCATGAAGGAGAAATTTCCTTTACTGCACTAGGGCCCATGGTACCCTTCCTATGCCAAAGGTTATTAGCTCTGGCCTAAGGACAGCTGTAGCTGTCTCACCAGCTTAATGTTTTTTTTGTCTAATAACATACTCAAAAATAAATATATATACATATATACTTAGAAGAGTTTTCAGTCAGCACGCTTTGTTCCTTTGCCTGTTCAAATGTCATCCACATTCTGCATTCTCCCACCACCGCCTACAATATGAGACAGTGAGTGAGTCCACTTCAGCTGTTAGCTCTCTTCACTATGTGAGAGACATATTTTCTCTTGCACTTTTGCACAGTGCAAATCCATGTAAAAAGCGGTCAACTTTAGTGCCAGGGCTGTTAGCCTAATCTCTTTTTTATTCCCACTTTAGTTTAATTTATTTATTTTTGTGGGGGTGTCTATTTTAACTTATTTTTGCAAACATATGCAATCCACCTTTAGGCGGCATTTTTTTAACCTTTTTAATACTTCTACACTTTTAATGTTCATTATCTATGCTTGTGAAAAAACGAAATCAAAAAACACATGCTTGGTATATCAGGCCTATTGGCTTTGCCAAATACATCTGAATTTTCGTGCTTTGTGCTCCTCCCTATTAAGGCTGGAAAGCCATTTGCTGATAACATTATGCACACCATCTTAGGTTAGTTGTGACAGCTTTAGTTCCTGTACATGAAGAGCTACTTTCCATCCTAAGGTGTATTATACTGTAGGGCCTACACCTACAGCCTGAGCACATCCTGGGTTTAAAGGTGAATATATGTCTAGTGCCTTCCGATTTGGAACCTCTTTGCATCATTTTTAAGTTTCTTGGAAATATTTTGGTGATTGTATATGCGGTGGCTCACTAACTATAGCTGCGAGGCACCACACGCATATTTTGCTTAACACATTCATAGGTATACCCAGTAAGATTCCATAAGATACAATAATTAAGTAATGTGCTAATGAGGTTCTGTGCCACTGTTTTCCTGCGTGAAGTATACAACGGTGGACTGTGACGTGGCTGAGATTAATTCAAACATTCCATATTTCACCTTTGGTATAATTCAGTGTTTCATGCTTAGATATTGGTTGCTGCTTTGATGCTGACTATTTCCTAAAATAAAGTAGTCGTTTGTCATAACTTGCCTCCATTACAAAGATAAAGCAAACACAAGGAGATGATGCCACTGGAGTCAAGCCAGCCTGGCTGATGAGGGGTGATACGCCGAAACAGGTCCTAGGATGCTTGTTTCCTGTCCAAGGAGGACCTGGCCTGGCAGTTCAGGCTGGACTGTTCCCATAGGGAACAGGGTCAAGACTGATTTGCATATGGCTGGGTCTAAACTGGAATGGCATGGGGAGCAAAAAATATGATAGATTTAGACCCAGATCTCAGTACTTGGGTGAATGTATGACATTGATCTGCATTCTGTCCATCAATTGTTCTTTTTGCATTTGTCACCCCGAGTGGGACGGGTATGCCCAAACGTGGGTCCCGTGCTCTATATGCCACTGAAATCAAGCTAGCCTTGCTGATGAGGGGTGATAACCCGAAACCGGTCCTAGGATGCTTGTTACCAGTCCAGGTAGGACCTGGCCTGGCAGTTTGGGCTGGACTGTTCCCATGGCGAACAGGGTCAAGACTGATTTGCATATGACTGAGTCTCAACTGAAATGGCATGGGGGAGCAAAACAATGATGGATTTAGGCCCAGATCTCTGTACTGGGGTGAATGTATACCATTGTTCTGCATTTTATCCATCAATTATTCTTTTTGCATCTTTTACAAAGATGCTTTGTCCTATTTAAAACTAAAGCTGAAAGTTTTCCATGCCAGGGGCTGTATTACACATTTTCATTGTTTGCGCCGATAGCCCCTTTTAAAAGGTGCGGCGGGTGCAAACAATGAAAATGCACTCTATTACGATGAATGTGCTGCCACAGGGCAGCTGCGAACTCGCGCTGCCCTAATCATTCATGTGAAAACACAGAGCGGCTGCTTGCAGCCACTCTGTGTATTCACAATGCAGGCGGCAACCCGCCTGCAATTTTGAAGGGGATGGAAGATCCCCTTGCAGGCAGGTGCAGTCAGTGATTTTTAAGTGGTACACTGTGAGTGCACCTCTTGAGAGTGTCTTTGCCTCTGCACCTGCGTCTGTAATAGGGTCCGGGCGCAGAGGCAAAGGGATTCCCTCTTTTGCATGGGGCACGCCCCTATGCAAATAAGGGAGCGCCCTTTAAGGTGGAGCTGGCGCTTAAAGTGCGCCAGCGCTATTGGTATTACAGAAGGGGCCGCTCAAGTTTCTGCAGCCCCTTCTGTAATACCAAAGTGCCCCGGGGGCATGCAAAGCGGGCGCAAATGCCCGTTGCGCCCCTGAGGCACCTTCTGTAATACAGCCCCAGATGTCTTACCCCTTTGTTGTATAAAAGGTTCTTTTTTCCATCCAGATGGTGTTCCACATCCAAGTGTCAAACATTTATCACCCCGGTATCCTTGCACAGAGTAGATCCTAGCCAGACATTGGCTCCAACAGCTATTCGTAATGATAAATCCAGATTCAGGGCCGGCAAGTAGTTCCATCAGTGTCCCAGTGTAGTGTGCCAACAGCAGTACGCATGCTACAGTGACAAGGAGCGCCAGCGCAAATTCAACGGGCCTCCATGAAGCACAGTTACCTTCCTGAGGTCCAGGGAGTTCTGTAGGCTACATTACTTCGTCACCATCCAGCTTCAAATGTATTTCTTAAATGTCTTTCTTAAATGTCTGTCTAAAATTACTTTTGTCCAAGTTTTGGCCTGGTTAGAAACATCTATAAAAAAAACAAAGGAGCACTGCTTGATAGCTTCACGACAACCAGATTTAGCCCCAATTATGGAAACAAAGGCATAGTATGTGACTCACTTGACAAGGGGAATATGATGTCATACCGCCCTCTCCTGGAGAACTCACGCTGAACTCTCTGGAGCACACAATGTGGTTACAATTTTTATTATACCAATTTATGAACCACTCCTTCCAGGAGACAGTACAACAGTATTTCTCTGTCAGTATTATTAAGCATGAAGTGTTGCTAGCCATTCTTGCTTACCTATATTAGATTAGATACCGACAAAAAAATGCTTAACAGAAATAAAAAAATCATGCTCTTTTAAGATGTCTTTGAATCGTAAGGGCATTTGAAATTCGCATCATTTGCTTTTGCTATTAAAGTGAACTTTGGGGAAAATTAAGCAAAATTATACATTATTATGTGAAAGGCAAATCTGTTACTTGCCTCTAATTTTAAAGCAAAACGCGTTGTTTCAAAATTTGATGCAAGGACACATTTCGAGCTGAATAAGTGAGCAAAACACAACTGCCAGGAAAAGAGTCACTTACATTTTGGTTGTTCGCGTTGTTTCCTCTTTCTTCCCATTGTCTTGTGCTGTACTTTTACTGCAAACTGTGACGTCGTTATGTTAAGTGGCATAATTTCAGCAATTTTGTGTATTAAGCATAACGCAAAATTCCGAAAATTACGCAAATTATGCTAGCATAATTTAAATTTGCTGGCAAATGGACCTAGAATTAAGTTTAACAGTTTTACTAGAATGCAGCAAAGAGTGCCAAATATACACATAACACGTCTCTCATTTTAAATTTTGCTAAATTTGATCATTTCTTGATTAAAATGCAATATAATTTCGGCTGCATTGTAAAACAGATACATTGGCGATTTTAGCCGCCTCTTTCTTGAAATGTTCTAGAAATAGATATAAAAGTAACAACACAACCACACTATTCCACTTTTAGGCGTAAAACAAATATAAACACATTTTAAAGTCAAAATTACATAGCAATTTTCAGGCTTCTTAAACACACCCACCAAAGCATTCTTTTGGCTAAAACAACTTATCTACTATGAGATTGTGCTGTTGAATACCACAATTAAATTTGTTTTTGGATTCTTCTGGCCACAGTAATGCCACAGACAAATCCTTTTAAAAGATGGTGGCATTTCAATCAAAAGTGTAATATAAAAATGGATAAAAGAGAAAAAAGCATTTATGGTTGGCAAAGTGACACATAAGAAGTGCACAGTGACATTATTGACCGTGGGTTGTGAAAAGGAACATTGACATATCAAGAGGGAAACTAAGGGGCAGATTTACAAGGAAGTGCTTCAGCGCGGCAACGCGAGCCCTTTGGCTGCGCCACGCTGCAGCACTTCCAAAGCACAGGAATGCGACATATTTACAATAATATGTCGCATTCCTCTGCTCTCCCCTGCGCTGGCGCACAAACAGCTGCCATGCGCCGGCGCAGGCACCCTTGCACCATGGTGCAAGGATGCCTGCCTCATGGGGAGATTGTTTTGTGCAGGAAGGGGCACCTTCCTGCACAAAAACAATCGCTACAGGCATTTTCCTCTTTCAATGCATGCTGTAGAATGCAGCACACATTGAAAGAGGAAAAATCGAGGAGAAATAAACATTTCTCTTTGTTGCGCCTCGCTACGCCTTCCCCTGGGGAGGCGTAGTATTCTAACGCATTTCCAGATTTACGATTCCTTGTAAATCTGGAAATGTGCTCTGTTCCATGGGTGTTGCGTGGGAACACCCACAGCAACACCCATGGAACGCCCATTTCACACAAAGTGCTGCGTGTAAAGGGGCCATATTTACAAGGACAGGAAAAGTCACACAGGGTGGCTTTTCCTGTCCTTGTAAATATGGGGCAGAGAAATACACCACCAGTTCGTCACAATAAGTGACGTACTGTTGGCGCAGGGGGCTTGTAAATCTGCCCCTAAATGCGCCAGGAATAATATTTCTCGCCAAATGACAACAGCTTCCATTTCTGAACATGTTCTAAAACTGATTGCACACTGGCAGTATTTATCAACCAGAATTAAGCAACATTTCTGGATCTGAATTAGAGGCAACTGCGCTTAGTAGAGTCACTGACCAAATTTAGAATACACAAAGCATTTTAGGCAAAAGGTCTGGTTTATATGTGGAAATTTGGTGAAAAGGTCAGATTTACTAATATTTTGCATTGCGGTTTCAGCACTTATGTGGCACAGCCATGATGTAAAATATGGGCGTTGCAGTGCATCCAGCCATGGATTTCTCGCAATCTGACTATTCCAGAGGCTGGTAAATCTGGGATTGCATCAAATCACTACTTCTCTGCAGCACACATAAAAAGAGGAAAATGCCTCAAGGGATTGTTTTTGTGCAGGGAGGTATCCCTTCCTGCACCCAAAAAATTCTCCTTGTAACGCAGGCACCCTTGCCACATTATGCAAGGGTGCCTGCATTGGCGCTAGGCTGCCTGAAGTGCTCCAGCGCTATAAGAGAGCAGGAGTGAGCCTTGTTGCACTGAGTTGCGTGAATGGTTAGTAAATCTAGCCCCTGGGTGTATATGCGGAACCGTGTCTCCATTTCACGAATTCCCGAAATCAGTGTATCAAGGAGGCACAAGGACAGCCCCCTCTCCCCTTTGTCTCTGTGGGGCGCAATGTCATAAGTGTGCCTTCTCGATGTCCCTGTTTCCTCTGGACCATGTTTCCTGCATTATGCTGAACCTAAAAGAGAATATTGCATCTTACCACCTCGCAACTCACAAAGGGAAACCTTCTGTGCACATGAAAAGGAACTTACCTTTGAATACATTTGGGGAGAGAATTATAAACCTTCTGAGCCAGCGCTATCGTGTCATTTGAAATGTTACCTTAACCACTCGCTTTTCCATTTCCCTTCATGTGCTGCTTGGTATCTCTAATGCCAAAAAACTGTGAAATTCATGAGGAAAAACGTCTTCAGTGTTGAGATCACAGAATTTACTTTCATACTCTGTCATCTAGTGGTCAGTCATTACTACTGCAGATTCTGTGCTAGGTTAATGAACATTTCACTGCTGTTTGTGTTTTTTTAGCATTCCCTTTGGTTTCTGGACTGTCTGATCTACCCATCCTCTTTCCATAATTTTTGGAATATATTCTTGTCAGTACCCATTCAGGAAGCCACAGTGCAGGCAGGGCTACTAGGTACAACCGTAGAGAATGAGACCTTTTACCTCTGTTGTCCCAGGCTGGCCCTACTATGGCTTTGAAAACTGGGCCAAGTGCAACACTTTCCGCACCTCACTCTTAGTAGTAGCTTTGGTGAGCAGTAACAGGTGTCCCAGGAGGTTAGTGTGGGGGTTACTTAGGCTCAAGAATTAATAAGCCCCCTCACGCAGTGCAGTAAATCAATGTCCGGCTCAGTGCTTCTCTTTTCAGAAAAGACAAGCACTTTTATTACACAAAAACATATAAGGTCACTACAGATTCTGTTAGGCATGAATAATGGATTATCGGGTTCAGGGCTTGGTGCTGTTAGTGGCCTCCACTGAATAGACTCCCACCTGGCTTTAGAGGGACCCCCTTCTGATACTGGGCTCTCCCTTGTAGCAGGCTCAGGGTCAATCAGAAAAAAACTGTTGGGTGTATCTTGTGGGTCTCCACTCCCTCACATCTAGGTTAGCATACTGTCGCCCGGGCCTTTGCCTGATCAGTCTCTCACCTAGTTCAGGTTAGCAGCTCTGGGCCGCACTCAGTCATACCAGTCTCTCACCAGTCCGTGGTTGCAGTGGAAGGCCACATTTGGCCTTCTGTGGCAGCAAATTATTCACCGGCAGTGGCACGATCCTGTTGAGGTTAAAGGCAGTCCAGGAGAGGTGCAGGGCCACGTTCACACTTCCCATGGCAATGGGATCTCACCAGCAGCAGGCAGGAGCCTCCTGGCAGCAAAGTGGCAGTCTTCTTTAGGCGGTGCGGCAAAGTCACAGCAATAGTGGAGACTTCTGATGCTGGCCATCTTCTAGGCGAAGGCTGCAGATCTTGGTTTTCTCTGGCCCTCCAGTGAGTACTCAGTAGTTCTTCCTTGGCACTCCAGACAAATGCCACAGATGGTGGTTCTTCAGCACAGCAATTATCTGGCACTATCTTTGGCACCCAGTGCGTGGATACGATGACCTAGAATCTTCGCTAGGCACCCCGCCCCCATGGTACCTCTCTAGTTACTTAGTCTCAACACAGTGATACACTTGGCAGTGTTTCGGTCACACAGGACTAGTTTCAACTCAACAACACACTTGGCAGTGTTGTGGTCACACAGTCCAAGTATGGAGCGCATGGGCCACCATCAGGAGTCTAGCCTGGCTTCAGTTAGGCCCACAACACAGTAACACCACTCTAGGGGCCTGGTGACACTGACAAGGATAAAATGACAATCAAACTGCCTGACCCAGAAGTACCACAATACTCACAGCGCTATTGCTTCAGGAGTCTCTGTCAGATGGACCCTACACCAGGATCAGTTACTGCAGTTCCTTCCACAATCTGCTCCTGCTGCAGGGTTGGTGTGTCCTTCCTTCGTTCCCAGGCAGGATATCTTGGGTCCCAGGACAGTCAGTAATTTCTCCTTCAGATCAGATTCCAAGCAATGTTCTTTCACCTTGAGGGAGTTGACTGTCAGGGCAACACCAACCCTTGGCTTCATTGGCTGCTTTGTAGTCCCTGAGTACTGTGCAAAGTACCCCCTCCTCAATACAAGAGACCATAACAATGAACAATGATGGGTCTTGACCTCCCTCTCTGTATCACTTTTGCATACAGAGGATGTGTATGCCATGTCGCATCCTTGGAACCGGTTTATTTATTTTATTTATTTGAAAAGTTTTATATAGTGCTGGCTAGACCCGGAGGTATCAGAGCGCTTTACATGAGGATCAGCGAGTTACAGGTTACATAGTTACATCAATTAGATCAAAGAATCACGGAGGGAGGAGGAGGGGGAGGGAAGAAAACACAACGGGGAAATGAGGAAAAACAATGTCAGATGACCGGCTGGGTAGGTGACGGCCGAGGGGGTGAAACCAGGGCCAGACTCCTCTATCGCTGCATGTGACAGCTCCACCGGGCATCGGCCAAGGTTGCTCGTGCACCCAGGTAAGTACAAACAGTTTTGGTATCCTCCCAGAGTTACAGGTTACATAGTTACATCAATTAAATCAATGAATCATGGAGGGAGAAGGAGGGGGAGGGAAGGAAACACAACGGGGAAACGAGGAAAACAATGTCAGATGACCGGCTGGGTAGGTGATGGCCGAGGGGGTGAAACCAGGGCCAGACTCCTCTATAGCTGCATATGACAGCTCCACCGGGCATCGGCCAAGGTTGCTCGTGCACCGAGGTAAGTACAAACAGTTTTGGTATCCGCCCAGGGGGCATCGTCAAAGGTCCATCGAAAGTTCTATCAAAGTTCCACTGGGCATGGGCCATGTTGATCCGGCTCCGAGGTGAGTACAATGTTCAAGGCTCTGGACCTTCTTCGGCTTAGGAAGACCAGGGGGGGGGGTCGCCCCACATCGTTGTCACCTGAACGTCGGACCGTACTGCTTTGACAACCGCCGTCGTGACCCTTCCCCCACTTCCGTGGCTGCTAAGTTCTTCACCTCTCGGGGCAGCCCCTATTCAGCTGTGCGCACTGCAACCACTCGCCCAACAGGTCATTGCTGGTAGGGCCCGCTATTCCATAAACTCACAAGATCTCGGGCCTGTGCACCGCCCCTGATTGTACTCAAGGCCCCTCAGGATAGCTGCCCTAGTCTGCAGATAGTCAATTTGTGGAACTTTTCCGGTCTCGCTAGGCTAAGGTTAATTCCTTGGGTGGCTCCTGCGTTATACTTTGATGGTGCCGCCTTCGTCCGCAGCCGCCATCTTAGGGTCAGGCATTGAGCTTTTATTGCCTCTCCCCTCCGGATCGTGCTGCCAGCCGTAGGCCCGGTATCTTGGCCGCACTCAACACACGCCAACAGATCTTCCTTAGTCAGCGCCATGCTGGATTCGGCGTTCCCTGCTCTGGTGATTGCTTCTTCTCCGCGGGTGCAAGAAGTGTGACACCTTGGCTGTAGCCTTTTTGGTGGCATAGATGCGGTCTCCACCATCTGCGAGGGCTTCACGGTCCCCTCAGCTCGCCGGTGCTTTTAAGGCCAGGTTTCTGCATTTTAAAATGCTCTCTCGGTATGTCCTCAATTGGGTCCTTTGAGGTGGGTCCTCTTGCATGTGTCCTGGCCAAGCCACTTTTAGGCCTGACCTTTGTCTACAAAGATGTTCTGCACAGCAGGACAGTGTCCAGATGGAGCACACACCACAAAAGTACAAAGAGGTGAGAGAAAGCTGCACCCAGTTATTTAAGATCCCCCTCCACATAGAGATCAGTAAGAGAGACAAGAATCTTTGCCCCTTCAAGGGGATCCTTTCCCTATCAACTAATCCTGCAGGCCTCACTCTGACCCCCCTGCAATCAGAGTCATTTCAAGCCTCATGTAAGAAAAATGGCCCTGGGACATCAAAGAAAGCCTTTCTCCTTTTTCCTCACCACAGTGTCTGGGGCCCCGCCCCCCACATCTTGGAGATGAAAGCAATACACATATGCTGCTTGGTGAAAAGCAACTTCTCCTCAATCCTGTAATCTGGTGCAGGCTGTAGGCTTTCAAAATGAAACCGACAGGTCTAAAACACCCCTGCACTGCACACTACTGCTTCAATCATACATTCACATGCACATCACATTGCATGGCACATTACTGATTCTAGCTTACATGCACACATACACAACACACAGGATGTCACAGTAAGGATTCTGGGTTCATTGCAACTGGTGGAACTTTAGATGAATTGGCCTGTAGGCATGCATTCATACCTACCAGGTAAAAAGACTGTCGTTATAAATCACTAACTCTGTATTTGGCCACCAATGCACTCCATGCATGAAACCTCTGACAGGAACAGTAGTCCTCTATCACTATGAGGGTGTGCTTGGTGTGACTCTCATGGTTTAGACTAGGTCCAGAGCCTAGTAGAGCTATTAGACCAAGACTAGGTCAATGCCCACACAGGATTAGTGTGTGGTATGACCAAAATCAAAAAAATAGAATCATAGGTACACAAGTTGGGAACACCGGGCAGAGGACATGACTGTACTTCATGCAGGGGACATTCCCATCCCAACAATTACCCTTTTTTATCATCACCATGACAGCTGCACGCATTGTTCCAGGCACCTCCATTCTTAAAGGTCTGTAGTAAACCTAAACTATCTTGGAAACAATGGTCTGTAGTGAACCTAAAATATCCTGGAAACAATAGAAGAACTTATTCAAATCTTATTTTAATTTCCCTAGAAGGCGAAAATCTTTCTCCTTTGCACAAATAACACATATTTATTCACAGACTGAGTTTTCAAAGAAGGAAAGCTATTGAACATGTATTGAACTCTGCTGTTAAGGATGAGGCAAAGCAAGGTGATATTTTCAAAATTGCTTAAAAAAACTTGAAGGGTATTTTGGTAACCAAATTAATGTAGTCCCAGACCGTCATAATTTATTAGGTTGCACTCAAGAAGAAGACAAAAACAAAACAAGTTATGTTGCGGCTCTTATAGGACTAGCTAACAGATAGGAGTTTGGAGATCTCTGTTACTCACATATATGTGAACAAATTGTAAGATGCACTAATAGTGCTAGAATTCATGTTGTCTAAGAATCCCAGTTTGAAAGACACATTTATATTGCCAAATGTATTTCATACACTGCCTCCTGTGTGAAGAAGATGAAGACATCCAATGAGCAAACTATTTGTGTAGTGACAGATTGGACAAAGACCGAGGAGACCAACAAATTCTCTAATACATATAAGCAAAAGTCCTGGCTAGAAATGGTAGAGGCAAAGAAACACAACTGTGTATCAATTACAGAGGGCTCAAATCTATGATATGGGTAGAAAGACATCCCATTCTAAACAAATATTTGCAATGCAATAGGTCTCGCATTCACGCGAGTTTGAGCTATTGGCATTGTAAATGACAATGCCTTTTATTTATGTTTTGGGTTTGCGAGACCTATTACATTGAAATAAAGAGCCTTCTCGACCACTTAATAGATTGTAAATATCAGAGGAAGAGACCGGCCTGCGACGTCTTCAAAGTAGTGATAAATAGTGCAGTGAAGAAGATGTGTAAGTGTTGTAAATTACACAGACACAAAGTGTGAAGTGAGAGTTACATATGATCCAAGCTATAAACACTAACAAAGCGCTCCAACACCTTTCGCTCTGTGATTACACTGTCACGGCTCAGGAAGAAGAGTGGGAGGAGGGGCTATTTCCTGCCCTCTCCATGATTTGAGTGTGCAGTGTGGCATTGCGTAATGTCATTGCTATCTTTGGCCTAATAAAAAACACTCCAGCTGTAGTAGGGCCCTGGCTTCACCTCCTGGTGCAGGGCGGGCTGTGCTTTATGGCAGGCATGGAGGGAGGGAGGGATGGTCTTGGCTGCAACTCCGGCCTCGTACAGTGCCTCTGCTATTACTAGTGAGCGAGAGGCGCTGAGGTGGTGGTATTGATATTGGTGGTGGTATTGGTGGAATTGGTGGTGGTGGTATTGGTGATGGTGGTGGTACTGATGTTGGTGGTATTGGTGGTGGTATTGGTATTGGTGGTGGTGGTATTAGTATTGGTAGTGGTGGTGGTATTGGTGGAATTGGTGGTTGTGGTATTGGTGGTGGTGGTGGTATTGATGTTGGTGGTATTGATGGTGGTGGTATTGGTGGTGGTACTGGTATTGGTGGTGGTGTTGGTGGTGGTATTGGTGGTGGTGGTGGTAGTGGTGGTGGTGGTGGTATTGGTGGTGGTGGTAATGGTGGTGGTGGTATTGGTGGTGGTGGTATTGGTGATGGTATTGGTGGTGGTATTTGTGGTGGTGGTGTTGGTATTGGTGGTGGTGGTATTGGTGGTATTGTTGGTGGGGGTATTGGTGGTGGTATTGGTGTTGGTGGTGGTGGTATTGGTGGTGGTATTGGTATTGGTAGTGGTGGTATGGATGGTGGTATTGGTGGTGGTGGTGGTATTGGTGGTGGTGATATTGGTGGTGGTGGTATTGGTAGTGGTATGGGTGGTGGTGGTATTGGTGGTGGTGGTATTGGTGGTGGTGGTGGTGGTATTGGTGGTGGTGGTATTGGTATTGGTGGTATTGGTGGTGGTGGTGGTATTGGAGGTGGTGGTATTGGAGGTGGTGGTATTGGTGGTGGTGGTATTGGTGGTATTGGTGGTAATGGTGGTGGTGGTATTGGTGGTGGTGGTATTTGTGGTGGTGGTGGTATTTGTGGTGGTGGTGGTATTGGTGGTGGTGGTGGTATTGGTGGTGGTGGTACTGGTGTTGGTGGTGGTGGTATGGGTGGTGGTGGTGGTATGGGTGGTGGTGGTGGTATTAGTGGTGGTATTGGTGGTGTATTTGTGGTGGTATTGGTGGTGGTGGTGGTGGTATTGGTATTGGGTGGTATTGGTATTGGTGGTAGTGGTATTGGTATTGGTGGTAGTGTGGTATTAGATGTATTGATGGTGGTGGTATTGGTGGTGGTATTGGTGGTGGTATTGGTGATATTGGTAGGGTCTTGGTGGTGGTAGTGTTATTTGTGGTGGTGGTATTGTTGGTGGCATTGGTGGTATTGGTGGTGGTATTGGTGGTGGTATTGGTGGTGGTGGTGTGGTGGTGGTATTGGTGGTAGTATTGGTGGTGGTATTGGTGGTGGTATTGGTGGTGGTACTGGTAGTGGTGGTGGTGGTTTTGGTGGTGGTGGTATTGGTGGTGGTATTGGTGGTGGTGGTGGTGGTATTGGTGGTGGTGATATTGGTGGTGAAGGTGGTCTTGGTGGTGGTGGTATTGGTGGTGGTATAGGTGGGGGTGGTATTGGTGGTATTGGTTGTGGTGGTAGTATTGGTGGTGGTGGTGGTATTGATATTGGTGGTGGTGGTATTGGTATTGGTGGTGGTGGTGGTAGTGGTGGTGGTGGTATTGGTGGTGATGGTATTGGCTGTGGTATTGGCATTGGTGGTGGTGGTATTGGATTGGTGGTGGTGGTATTGGTGGTGGTGGTGGTATTGGTAGTGGTATTGGTATTGGTGGTGGTGGTGGTATTGGTGGTGGTGCTATGGTGGTGGTATTGGTGGTGGTGGTATTGGTGGTGATGTATTGGTGGTGGTGGTGTTGCTGGTGGTATTGGTGGTGGTGGTATTCGTGGTGGTGGTGGAATTGGTGGTGGTATTGGTGGTGGTGGAGGTGGTGGCATTGGTGGTGGTGGTATTAGTGGTGATGGTGGTGGTGTTATTAAAAAAACAGCTTTTGAAAACAACCCGTCAGGTGGCTTAGTGCAGATGACATGTAACACAGATGTGCTGTTGTCAGCTTCAGCCCATTAGCACATGATTATGTGCTACCTGGAATTGACATGAATTAATTCGCTAATCATTTCTAAATCCATTTTACTTGAGGGGGGTTGAAACAGACACAAGATAATGCCGGGTTAAAGTGATAGAATGCGGGCGCCAGTGTTACAGGGGTGACTGTGCTGCGCAAAAAAACACAAGCGGTTTCAGCTGAAGCAGTGCATGTCTGGCCTGCAGTAAGAGAAACTCAATAAAGTAAATAGCGCTTACAGACTAAATAACAGGTTCTGTGTAACAACCGAAGTAAAGGGGCCAGTCGCCATGGGAGGTTACAAATGAAGGCAAGGCTGTACTAAGGAGAGACTAACAAGCCTATTAACGAATCTGAAGGCAGCATTTACGAAAGACAAAGACACAAGCCAATGAAAAATCAGATTGCCGGGACCGAAGGATGCCCATCTGCCCATCTGAGAAACAGACAGTGAAGAGCAGATTTATCACCACATATACAAACAAAGCAGGTGATGTGAGGAATATCCTTTGCAGACATTGGTCCATACTCTCAGTAGAAAAAAGCCTTGAGGGATTTATAGATGAGTACCCTAGGGTGGTCTTCAGAAAGGGCACCATGTTGAAGGGCAGATTGAGTCAAAATGATGTTGGGAGAAATTCAAGTTATTTGAGCAAGGAAATTAAGAGTTTCTTCTCTTGCCTCAATTGTAAGGTACATACAGCTCGGCTGTTCAAGATTATCTGTCCCCACTTACATATTCAGGGCCTGATTAGGGCAGGTTATGTAGAGAGTTCTAAACACCCACCAAAAAACGGATAGTGGAACATGCTAGGGCTATTGCACATGCAAAGAAGCAATATCCTGTGGCCCGGCACTTTAATATGGTTCACAACAGTGATGTTTCAAAGGTAAAATTATATGTGATTAACCAAGTTCCACTGAGCAGGAGATGGGGTGATAGAGTACATAGACGTAGGTAACTGGAGTCCAAATATATTCTTGAACTCAACACTAAAACCTCTGATGGTCTGAACATAGATGAAGAGATGCATATTCATTTGGGTAAATTGTTTAAATATTTATGAGGGTGCTGTTAACTAGAGTGTGTTTTCTTTGTCTTTTTCTTGCAGGTTTGGGAAACCCAGGAAATGTGTACTTGTCGTTCCAGGGCAACTAAGAAGCTAAGATCATGTTTGTTTAACATTTGGCCACTTGGGCTTAATTTTTGAAGAATTTTGTTTTGATGTAATAACATTGATGTGTAAGATCACTTACTAGCAGGACAGTCATTATTTGGTGATGATATATAATTATTGGTGTGATTAATATGCATTGAGCATAGTTTGTTATTTTTGTGTTTTAAAGAGATTATGTTAGTTATGGAGGGTCAGATATTTCAATTATTGTATGCGATACTGGCCCACTTGGGCGCAATTATGATGCAATATTATTCAGCATGGTGATGGGCACTGGAGGAATACTCAGCAACACTGTTGATTAGAATGTACATTCCCCTATTGCTGCATCTGACAACTGGTTTACAAACTCTATTTTTGCTACTGACATTATTTGTTATTGATATCACCACATATAATACAATTCTACAATCATGAGTAATTGATTGGCATATGAAATCGTTTCATTTGAATGTCTGCTTTCACACACTGTATGCTTTGCTTTATAAGTTCAGTGAATGGTATTGTAAGCTAAGGTGGCCACCGAAGTAATTCTGCGAGTCCTTTCTTTATGTTTTGCACTTGGTGTGTTTTAAAAGTAAAATGAAGGGGCGTGGCCCGGACCTCGATGGAGTAGGACGATCGCGGCTCGAGCTCCGTCCTCCAGGGTCGGCCCAGGGCCTTAGCTGAGCATTTTCAGGCACGGGGGCACAGCCGGTGTCCCCCCCTCGACAGCTGACCGCCCGTGACACGCTCCGAAATCATCACGGGAGCCCGGGCACCGAGTCTCACCCTGAAACGCTGAAGAAGAGTGGCCGCGGCAGCTCCGCCCGCCATTTTGCTGAAGACCGCGAGGCGGCCCTCTACTGCGGGAGAGGCAGAGACATGCACTTCGCCAGCTGACGGGCGTGCGGAAAGCCCTGACAGACGGCCTCTGATCCCGTGGGTCCCGCGCTGGAGGACGAGCTGCGAGGGGTACCCTGAGAGGCCTTGGGAGGCCCGGGGATCCGACAGCGACACCCGCGGGACGACCTGCGCTGCCCGCCGGACCGAGTGGAAGGCCAGAGGTGAGGAGCAATCAGCACTGGCCCCGGGGGGGCGGAGGGGCCCTGGGGGCTGGAACCGTCATTCCTGGCAGTGGACACGTAGCTGGCTACCCCTGAGGCCTCACATCCCGCTCTGCACGGGGGCCCCTCCCCTATAGAAGATTGGAGTGGCGCCGGGAAAAGGCCGGCCGCCTGCATCTTTGGGCCTTGCTGGTCCTGAGGCCTGGCTGGGCCGGTGGTACTTGAGCCTTCGTGCCGCTCCGGCCTGCCCCTCCAGGTGACGAATCAGCGCCAGCATTTCTGGATGGTGTTCCAGGCGGGTGAGGAGCCCAGAGTCCCTTGCTCCACCGCCTCTCCCCTGCATGTCTGGGGATCTTCCTGCCTGAGAGACGGTGACTCTGGGGTGTGCACTGGAGGCCGGGGCTGATCACGGGCTACCACGCTGCACATTGCTGCTACACGCTACTGCTGCTCTTCACGGAGCCCCCTCGCGGTAGGAGGTTGCCGCCACGTGTGCAGTCCGCCATCCCTGGTGAGGGCTCGGATCCCCGGGGACGAATCTGCTGCGCCTGCACACCCGCCTGATCCTGAGGAGATGGGGGTCTGGGGTGCTCCTGGGAGCTGTGTCAGCGTTGCTGTCCTGATCTGCACTACGGGGGATACTGCCCTCGACGGCCACGCCTGCCTCCTTTAGCCTCTTCCCCAGTCGGACCCGTCTTGGTGGAGGGACCATCTGACGGAGTGCAATCCCGGCTGGACGTGGGCGGGCACTCATAGGGGCTCCCCCCTTACCAGCAGTATGACCAAACCCAGAGCGGGGAAAGCCGCAGCACAACCAGCACCTAAGGACGCATCGGTGGCGGACCTATGGAGTAAACACACCCCGGCGCCCTCGCAGGAAAACTCAGCGATGACCTCCCAGTTGGAGGCCCCAGAGACTGGCGCCATTACGCAGGCGTTTATGACTAGCTTCCTCCAGGAAATAAAATCGGAGATATCCTCTCTCAAGACGGAGGTCAAAACCTACCTCACGGACATTCGCCGCGATGTCACCGAAATCGGCACCAGAGTGGATGACCTGGAACGCACCCTTGATTCCCGCACGGAGGATCAAGAAGACCTGAGGCGACGGGTCTTAGCACTTGAAGAGCAACATGTAGAGCTCCAAATCAAGCAGGAGGACTTAGAAAACAGGAGCCGCCGGAACAATCTCCGCATCAGGGGCGTGCAACGGGGAGCAGAAGGGCAGGACATAATGACTTATGTCGCGGACCTCCCCCACACCATCAGGGGGACGACGACTCCTCACCTCCAACTTTAGATCGCGCACACCGGGTTGCCCCCCCACGTGGCAATCCCCACCTGGTCCCTGACATCTTGACAAGGGTGCATTTCTACACCGAGAAAGAAGCAATCCTCCGTTCCTCAAGAGCAACTGCGAAGTTGGAGTATGAGGGACATTGCATCCAAATTTTCCAAGACCTATCACCCCTAACTCTTCGCCGCCACAGGGACTTCCAGCCCGTGACTGCTAAGCTGAAAGAATCCAATATTAAATATCAATGGGTCAACCCCTTTGCTTTGATCTTCCAATGGGAGGGGAAGCGACGATCTCTGAGGTCTCTTAGGGAGGCCCTCCACCTACTCCACATTTCACCAGGATCACGAGCCTCGTCCCCCACGCCTGCCGACTCAGGCTCCCAGATCTCTCTACGGCCCGAGTGGTCGAGGGTGGGATCTCCCCGCTCGAGGCCCTCCACGGCCAACTCGATGGCCCGTCAAGCCAAGCAAGACATCATTCAGCATTTGAAAGCGCTGGAAGCCTCGCAGTCGTCAACGGGGGGACCGAGGTCGGGCCCCCCCTCTCCCTCAGGCTCAGGCACTGGAGACTGACTCCCTGTCAGAACTATCCCCCTTGGCAGGAGGGAGACCTAGCTCTTCACTTCGTGCAGATGTTTGGACTGGAGAGTATGCTAAGGCGCCATACTGTACCCGCTCTAGATAATCGCTTTAGGAAGTGATGTCAGGCCAAGCTGCTTCTGGGTAGGTCCTCCTTGCACGGCTAAGTAATTTGTTCTTGCGGGACATTTGTATTTGTTATGTATTGATTATTTGTGATGCTTACCCGTACTGCTGGTTGTTAATATGTATGCTCCGGGCCCAATAGGCCCCGTGTGCGACCCATATCCCGCAGCCTTCCTCCCCCCCTTCCCCAGCCTTCTTTGCGGGATCCGCCTCCCCCGGCTGCTCCGCCGTCCCTGGGACTGGGCCCCCGGTCTCATCGCGGTCCCTGGCGTCCAATTAAGAGAGGGCCCCGGATCCTCCCCGCTGCCCATGCGCCGGGCCAACCGCTGGGGGGCGGACGGCGTCCGCCCCTTGGACTCTCTATGGCCCACCCCACCATTTCCTTAGTCCCTAGGAGGAGTGACTTCCTCAGAGCCGCCCTGGTTCCCACCATTGGGCTGCTCCTGGACTGGAAAGGTCCCTTTTGGCCCAGTTGGCCTTTTTGTTATTCGCTACCTTCTCTGTTCTCTGACTATCTCTCTGATCTACCTTCCTCTTCTCTTTCTTTCGCTACCTGGACTCGGGGGGAGAGAGCCTGCCCTCAACTGTACGGCCCAGCTCCTTATCTGGCTTCACTGGGGTACACTGGACATGCCCTTCATGCCTCCTGCCTAGGGGGAATCCCAGATCTCCCACACGCCGTTCTACAGTTAATGCTTCTGACTATGGCCCGCCGACCGGCTAGGGAGAGAGGTGTGGCTTTACACTCCAGCCATCGCATGCCAATACAGGTGCAGACCAATGACGCAGCTTAAATGTCTATCCCTTAATGTCAAAGGCCTAAATGCCCCGAATAAGAGAAGGCAGATCTGGCGCTACCTTCAACTACAAGACCCAGACATTATCTTCCTCCAAGAAACCCACCTCCTACGTACTGACACTTCTCGTATGTCTCATCCTAAGTACCCTTTACAATCCTGGGCATCCGCGCAATCTAAGACAGCAGGGGTGGCTATCCTCTTTAAAGCAGGGCTCTCTGTACAAATCACACGCACCACGCGGGACATGGAGGGTCGGTTCCTCAAGCTTGTGCTCTTGCTGCAGGGTAAGCCACTTACCTTGCTTAACGTATATGCGCCCAATCAGGTGCAGGATGCCTTCCTTCGTGATCTCCTCAGGGCTTCGCTCGCTCGGGAACCCAGCCCTATCATCCTTGGGGGCGACTTTAACTTAGTGTGGGACCCCAATATGGACCGCACCACCTCCTCTTTTCAAGGAACAGGGGCTATGTCCGCTGCTCTCAAACGTGATATGGACGCTTTAGGCCTAGTTGATGCTTGGCGCTACCGGGAACCGGACACGCAGGACTACACCTTCTATTCTCATGTCCACCGTTCACACTCCCGGATCGATTACTTTTTCTTATCTCACTCTCTCCTTTGCTCCCTGGAAACGGTGGGGATCTCGGATATATCCATCTCAGACCACGCCCACTTGGAAATTACCCTGTCCGCTATGGGTCGACACCCGAACTCCGTCCCGCGGTGGCGCCTGCCTCCGCATGTCCTCCGTGACCAGGTAGATGTGGCCGAACTCAGACAGGCCATACAATCATATTTTGCAGCTAATGACCTCCCGGAGACTCCCGTACACACCCTGTGGGATGCTTTTAAGGCCACGATTAGGGGCGCCATTACCTCTATTTCTATAGCCCACAGGCGGGAATCCCGTTTGGTGGAATTCAACCTTACCCGTGATATTAAAACCTTGGAGCAACAAAGTCATAGCACGCCCTCTCTTGTCGTGTGGTTTGTGGCCTCCTGGTCTGCCTTGCTATGTTGGCCTAGGCCTGGCTGCCATGATGCTTTTTTGCGCACGTTACTTAGTGCCTTTGTTTTTCCAGCCTCTGCTTCTGCCCGGCTATTTTAGAACTGTCTGCATTTCTGTCTTTCACCTTTTCTCCTGTTCCCTTTGGGTTACGTCTGCACAACATGTACAAGGTCGAAAAACAACGTCCCTTGTTCTTGCTGATCTGGCCAGTCCCTCGCACTTAGACATAACACTAAGTACAGCTGCCTTGGAGAAATTTGTGTGCTTTTAATATTGTGATTTCACGGTTAGAGGCACTTGGAGAAAAACCTTTCCAGAGAGAAGAGCTGTGCTTGTCTGATGATGTAAACCTTGCATCTAGATATTGAGGTATGGGGGTTCGCCAGACAATGCCCAGAGGTCTTCTGTTTGTATAATAAACTAGCTACTAGCACGGGGAGGGTGGTATGGTCATTTAGCCCTATATCCACTGCTTTATGAAATGCTTTCCCCGTTTGTATTCTATGGAATTGTAACTATGCTGATTATATTATCCTTATGCATTATGCTGATAGTACTGGCACGTGTACTGTATCTTAGAGCACTGTAGTTGAAATAAACATTTTAAACTATACAGTGACTCTTTTTACGCACGTTGTGGACAGGTATGAGTGAGTTATGAAAGGGTGTTCTTGCTCCCGTGAGTCCTGAGAGAGAGAGAGATACCGTGTTCTGGGTTGGCTAATCATTGGTAGCATCGCTGCTCATGAGACGCTAAAGCTAGTCGGATTGGGATTGTGGGTACTAAGGTTTATGGTTGGCTCACCACTATATTCCGAGGTCCTATTATCCTGTGCATAGCTCTGTGTATGTGCAGAATCCCTACAACATGGCGCAACCAACGAGTGGGCTGCTTATCTGCGAGACACTTGAGTAGTACTTGTGCTTGTCCACAACCCCCTTCGCAGACGCTTCCGGAAGCGTGTGTGAAGGTGATACCTCCTATATTGATGTTTTTATAGGTTCTTTCAAGCTTGAAGTTGTTAAAAGGTTTTTACATAAAACCCTATATTGTGCTGCCTCATATTAGGTTGTCGAATATTGTTAGCCTTAAATGGCTGTCCAAATTGCGGCACATAGCCGCGCAGCGCTCCGGGCTCACTTAACAGTGTATGGAGTGTGTCGATCTGATCTTTGTGGTACAAGCGGATCCTGCTTACCACTTTGAGGTGTTTTACTCTTGGGTCACCTTTCCGGCGGTGGATGGGACTGATAATTTGTTCCATGAATATACAGCCACCACTGTTCCTAATCTCTATAGACCGTATAGGAATCTTGAAGTACCGCTCACGGCATGGCAACACCGTGTTTGGTTTGATGGCGCCCTCCCCCAACCGGTTACCGCGGTTCGTTTAGGCCCCTTATCGATTGAAGGGGCCACTTGGCCTGTTTTGGCCGGGTACACCCCACATCCGCGTTATATGACGCTTGCAGTCGGTGAACTGCGTAATTTGCATTCGTCTTTGATACGTGTGCATAGAGCTTTAGTACAGTTTGTTACAGGCAACATCCAGGGAGCCCCGCCTGGAGTTGCAGCCCATCCAGCTGGAGCAGGCGGTGTAACCATAAGTCCCGTCATGGTTAATTCGGTGATGGGCAAGCACCCACAAAATAAGGATGATTTTCCTTATTGGCTTGCAGAAAAATTTGACCAGCTGAAGGCAGTTTTTCCAAATACCTCTCCCGTGGAAAAACACAGGATTCTGACGATTAGTTTGCCAAAAGACTTGATCCCCAAGTTGGCAGAATGCAACAACTGGGGTAAGGTATTCGCAGCAGTATATGCGAAGTGTTTCGGCACTCCTTCCATGACGGTTCTCCCTCTGTAATTAAACGAGTGCAGGATGAGCATGGCCCTGAAGCGGCTGTGGAATTAGGGATGAGACTGGTGGGAGTGTTCGACGTAGTAGCTGATTTGATCCTTGCAAATGTCAAGGGCGATGCAGTTAACTTTCAAGTAGCTAATGCTTTGGCTTTGATCCCAGAACCGGACAAGCCGCGCGAATTACCGAAAATTATTGCACAGGCTTACAAAACAATTGGCCGCAATAGCCTGGGAGTCAAGCCTTTTGCTAAACCGCAAACACAATCGCAACAACAACCAAAAACTCAATCTGAGAAAGATGAGAAACCGTTCTTTACTAAAAAGAGCTGGAGGTTGAAAAAACAGGGTAAGCAACAGAAGAAGCCTGGGTCGCGAGGCGCATCCCCTGTTTCCGTCTCTTCTGAACGCACTTATGATTTGCGCGATAGGGCGAGAATTAAATCTCCAGAGAGATTTCAAGACCCTGATTCGCGTTCTCCTCGTTCTTCACAGGCACCAACAACCTCCCAGGCTGGTGGAGGAGATCGCCAGGATAGAGGCAGGGGTCGAGAGGCTCCACAGGGACGAGACCAACCTCGACAACAAGTCTGAGGGAAATCAGAAGAATTTCCACGTTCTCGCCCACAGTTTCAGAAGAAGAAAGTTGCAGCTGTAACAGCGAGGTATGCCACAGACGGTGAGAACGAGACTCCTGAATTGGACGTGGGCAGTGACGCTCCTAGACAGCGCCGCGGAAGTTACCATAGTGCGGGAGGCGCTACGTCCTCATGTGGAGGCGACAGCAACTGAAACATTCATTACTGTCGAGACAGCAGACACCAGAGTGACAGCCCCTGACAGACTATATAATATTGTCATTCAAATTGAAGGTGACATACAGCGTGTTATTAAAGGGATTTTTTGGGAGAATCTGACCTCTTTGTACGACATTCTGTTGGCAGAGGCGGATTGGCCGCCCCCATTCGTACTTGCTGCGCGTAGAGGGGAGGAGGTAATCCTTCCGAGCGTTTCTCATCATGTCCCCAAGGACAAAGCGGAGGCTCTCGCAGCTGAGTGGGCTGTGTCCCTGGCTCCAGCGTTATACCGCAACCACGTGGGCTGGGATGAAGACTCTCCCCCCCATGATATTCCTTTGCGGTCGCTGCCACAGCCACAACCCCAATATCTCATCAAACGGGAAGCTAAAGGTCCCGTTTCCGAAATTCTGACACAGTTAGAATATCAAGGAGTGATTGAAACATGCGTGTCACCGATGAATAATCCCATTTTCGCGGTTTCTAAACCCGATGGATCGTACCACTTAATTTTGGATTACCGACATTTTAACTCTCATTGTCGGACCTTTGCGGTGCAAAACACACACAGTTCTGCGCTTGTAGACAGTCTTGTTCGTAAAAAATATAAAACTACACTTGACCTATCCAATGGATTCTACACGCACAACTTGGCCCCGGAGAGTAGCCAATGGAGCGCTTTTACCTACGGTGGTAAACAAATCAAATTCCGGCGTTTACCTATGGGCTACAAGAACAGTCCAGGCGTATTCGCTGCCCGTGTTGTCTTTGTTAGACGGCATAGACCCAGATGCATGTTCGTACGTCGATGATATTTATCTGACAGACGACGAATTATACCCGCATCTTACCCGAGTGCACCGCATTATTCTTGAATTTGCGGTTTTAGGTTACAAATTTAACTTTGCCAAATCTCACATTGCTGAATTTACCGTTTTGTTTTTGGGCTATGAGCTCAACAATGAAGGTAAGGGCTTAGCCCCCCATTTCCTGGAGAAATGTGCACTTTTGTGCCCTCCAACCACTCTGAAGAAATTTCAGTCTTTACTGGGTTTTCTAAACTTCGGGCGTTCTTACATTCCCGAATATGCCCAGCGTATCAAGCCACTGTATGCCTTGATACAACCTAACTTTTCGAAGTCATGCTGGCTTCCGGACCATTCCTCCATACTGCAGTCTTTGCAGACAGACCTACTTGAATCTAAATTCTTGTTGACGCGTGACAACCACACAAACCTGGTGATTAGAATCATTCCAGGGGCAGTGGGTTTCACGTACTTAACCTTTAACGAAGGTGACACAGTACCGATCGCATACAAGTCACATCTTTACACTTCCGCAGAAATGCGCTTTTCATCTGTGGAGAAAGTTTTGACTGCAGTGCAAATGACGATTCTAAAGGAACGCGCACTGGCACAGGGAAAACGCATTCTGGTGGTAACACCATATCCTGCCGTAGAGGCAGTGACGAAAGCAAGTGTTCCGAACTCTAAAGCTTTGCACCCCGTTGGATACAATGGGCAACATCTTTGACGTCTCCGGATGTCACTTTTATCTTTGATTCTTCTCTTCAGACTCAGGAGTTTTTACAGTATGAATTCGCTCATCCTCCTCCTCTGTCCTTGCTACCGCTTGAGGAATACGAATGTATTATCTATACCGATGGTTCGGCACAACCGGCCACGGGTTCCAAGCATGCTTATTCAGCAGCATGTGCTATTGTTGCAGGTACCACGGTGAACGGTAAGTTCAAATCAACTGTAGTGCACACTCAGGCACTAGGAGACAGTACTGCTCAATTGGCCGAGCTGCGCGCATTGGTGCTCGCACTTGAGTTCGCTAATCCGGATGTGACCACTCTAATTGTGTGCGATTCTTACTACTGTGTTCAGTCTTACAATGACAATCTATTCTTTTGGTCGCAAAACAACTACAGGGATGCCAAAGGTAGCACAATTAAGCATAAAATGCTTTGGGTTCGAGTGGCAGATTTGAAACAACGTCTGCCACTCACACAGGTGATTCACACTCTTGGCCACCAGCGTGTGGGCGCACACGCTGTCGGTAACGGTTTGGCGGACGAAGCTGCCAAATCAGCAGTAGCCACGTGCTCTGTCGCAGCAGTTACAAGATCCATGTCTAAAATAGATACTGATATTTTGGCAGCTATTGCTGCGACGAAGGAAGGTGCTAATTACCCACGGGGTTTCCCTTCCAAATACTCTTATCAATTAGGTCCCGAACAGGCTCCTTACATAAGAATTCCAGACGTTGGTGATCGGCTGATTCCCAACACGGACCGCAGACTTTCCTTGATAACGGCCGCACACGAAGGCATGGCTTCGGCTCAAGCTGGCGTGTCTGCGACGGTTTCCATCTTGCAGCAGCGTTACTGGTGGCGTGGTTTATACAAACAAACCCGTACTTATATGCTTTCTTGTGACGTTTGTCAGCAGATTAAGCCTTCCACGGTTACACAGCCACTACAGACCCCACTCTGCATTTCTCGTGTTTAAAAAGCTTTATTTCGAATAAAGGTAGTACAAATAACAAGAAACCAACAATACAAATTTACTGCAATCTGAGAGAAAAGAAAAACCTATCAAATAAGAGGTTTATGTAAAGAAGAAAAGAAAGCTATTTTAAATTTTGAAGGGAATAAGGGGGAGGGAATAAGGGGAGGGAAGGAGAAGGGGGGAAAAGGAAGGTAAACATTTCAAAGCTAATAAATTAAAATTTAAGAAAATTGCATCTTACATCAGGATAAAAAAGATAAAACTAATCAATTTAATGTACATGGTGATCAAAGAACTGTAAAAGGTAAGGAATGAAGAAAATAAACGTTCAAGGAGGCTTGAAATTTTCAGCATTTAAACGAGTATTATCAGTTAATACTAAATGATCTAAATAAGTGACAAGAGGTAGCCAAAAGAGATCTCTATTGAGCACAGGTTTACAAGAGGAGGCGAAAGCAATATCAAGTCGATGCATATGACAGAGGCTGTTCCACCAGTGTTGAATGGAGAGTTTTGTTAGTGTTTTCCAATTGAGAGTAATGTGTTGGAAAGCCAAAGCGAGCATAAGGTCAAAGAGACCATTTTTATGAGAGAGAAGGTCTATGGAATCAGAGAGACTTCCAGAGAAGAGTAGGGGAAGGGAATAGGGAATAGAGATATTAAATAGGCGAGACACACAAGACCAAACCTTCTTCCAAAAAGAGGAGACTGAAGGGCAGAGAAAAAGAAGATGAAGAAGGTCGGCACTAGGGGAGCCACAGGTCCAACAGTTTGTATTAGTAGAGTGAGAAAATTTAGCAATAGATGTGGGAGTGTGATATAGTCTATGATAGAGAAAGAACATAGATTGAGTAAGAGAAGCGGAACGAGAGATTTTGAGAGAACGCAACCAAAGTTTGTCCCAAAAATAATAGACCACTCACACCCCAGGTCAGATTCCCATGTAAGTTCCAACTTGGTTTTGATACGTTCTGGATTAGGAGCTGAGAAATATTTATATATAGGAGATGCTTTAGGTGCTAAGAGAAGAATTTTGAGAAGAGAATGAGAGGCAGGGGGAAAGGGTGAGGAAGGAAGAGAATAGAAAGTATCAAGGATGACCGTCATTAGAGCAGTAAATTTCTGTAGAAAGGAGCGGGGACATTGAAAAGTGGATTGAAACTGGGGAAATAAACAAGGAGTTAGACCATCAAAAAGGTCCCTGACCCAGGCTATACCCCGTGATCTCCAAGAGTGCCAAAAAATAGGTCTACCATTAATAGTAATGAGGAAGTTGTGCCAAATAGGAGATTCTAAAAAGGATTCTCTAGAGATAGGATTGGAATGTAATAAAGGTTTCAGTAGAGAACAGGTATGTTTAAACAATGGGAGAGAGGTAAGAGGAGTCTTGGCAGAAAAGGCCAAGACTTCCTTTAAAGAGAACGGTAATGACAGGGCTCGCTCAATGGAAAGCCATAAGGGAGTGAAGGGGGAGTAGACAGAGAGGAGCCACTTGGAGGCCTGTCGAAGGCAAAAAGACTTATGATATAAACGAAAGTTAGGAAAATTTACACCACCATTAGATTTTGTTCTACGAAGAGAAGAGAGAGAAATCCTTGATTTTTTATTTTGCCAAAGAAATTTAGTTAGACGAGAATCGATTTGTTTAAAATAGCAGGCGGGAATGTGAACAGGAAGCATAGAAAGAGTATAAAGCAAAATAGGAGTAATCATCATCTTGATTGAGTCCAACCGACCCCACCATGAAAGAAAGAGAGGATTCCAAGAGGAAAGTAATTTGTCAATCCGAGACAGGGTCGCAGTCATATTTAATTTAATAGAAGAGGCAATAGAATTGGAGAACCATATACCTAGATATTTTATTTTGCAACTATTCCAAGCAAACCCAGTGGAAGAAAAGGAATGAGGAAGACAGAATTTAGTGAGGGGAAGAATTTCTGTTTTGTCAGAATTAATTTTATAACCAGAAACAAGAGAAAAGGAAGCAAATTCTTGTAATAAGGAGGGAATGGATTTGTCAGGATCAGAAATAAAGAGTAGGATGTCGTCTGCGTAAGCAGAGAGTTTTAAATGTTGGTCACCGTACGAAAAACCAGAAATAGAAGCATTGTTGCGGATTGAGGAAAGAAAGGGTTCAAGAGCAAGAACAAAAAGAAGAGGGGAAAGAGGACATCCCTGACGGACACCACGCTGGAGGTGAAAGTAGGACGAGACACAACCGTTAACTAGTACTGACGCTCTGGGGGCTGAATATAACAAAGATATAAGAGAAATAAATTTGGGACCAAATCCATGCCATTTCAAGGATGTAAATAAAAATGACCAATCTACTCTGTCAAATGCTTTTTCAGCATCAACAGAAATGGCCGCTAAAGATGTGGAAAGAGAGGGGACTTTGTTTAAAACATTAAGAAAAAGACGAGAATTATCAGAGGTCAACCTACTTTTGACAAAACCACATTGCTCCTTACCAACCAAATGAGGTAAAAGAGGATCTAAACGTAAAGCAAGTGTCTTGGCAAAAAGTTTGTAATCGACATTAACCAAAGAGATCGGCCTATAATTTTTGCAAAACATAGGATCTCGTCCCTCTTTATGGATAAGGCAGATTGTGGCTTCTTGAAAGGTACCTTCTGTCTTGCCAGAGAGAAAAAAGAAATGAAAGAGATTTAAAATCTTAGGAAGGAGTAAGTTAGAGAAATGTAGGTAGAATTCAACAGAAAAACCATCAGGGCCAGGCGTTTTCCCTTTCTTTAGAACGGACAAAGCAGAGGAAAGTTCATTTAGAGTAAGGTCAACCTCAAGACCAGACAGATTTAGATGAGAACTGGATGAAGATGGTACTCCATCAAGATAGGATTGAATGAGGGAACTAGACGGAGGGGACTCCGGGGTGTATAAATCTTCATAGAACAATTTAAATTCGTTAAGGATATCTTGATCCTTATGAAGAAGAGAGCCGTCCGCAGAATAAACAGAATCAATCAGCGTACGATCTTTACGAGATTTAAGATAGTTTGCTAGGAGTTTTCCAACTTTATTACGACCACCATAATACCGAGCACTACTGCGGAGAAGTATGGAAGAAGCGTTGTCAGTCGAAGTTTTATTGAATGCCAATTTAGCGCGAATCAGGGCTGGAAGGACTGCGTTGTCCGATGCGGTATAGAATTTGTGTTCTAAAGCCTTGATGTGGGCCAGGGTGGCTTTATGTTGATGGAGAAAACGTTTCTTCTTTTTTGAGACGAAGTCTATAATGAAACCCCTTGCAGTAGCCTTAAAGGAGTCCCAAATTATATAAGGGGAGGAAGTAGAGACATTATTAATGTCAAAAAATTCGTCAGCAAAGGTGGTGAAAGAAGAAGAGAAAAAAGGGTCAAGTAGAAGAGAGTTGTTGAAACGCCAACGGGAAGACCTGGGATGTGGTGGAAGTAGGTCAATTTCAGTTATGATTGGGGAGTGGTCAGAAATAACGATAGGTTCAATAGAAGAGGATAGCAAGTTTTGAGATAAGGATTGAGAAAGAAAGATATAGTCTAAGCGGGAGAGAGAGTTGTGGGGGAGAGAAAAAGAAAAGTCAAGAGAATCGGGGTGAGTGAGCCTCCAAGAGTCAACAAGATGTGTTTGGGAAATAGTGTCCAGAAATTGTTTATGAGATCTATGGGGTGTAAAGCGTGTCTGTGATTGGCGATCTAGGAAAGGGTCAACAACTTGGTTACAGTCACCTCCTAAAATGAAATTTTCATCTCTAAACTGAATACATTTTTGTGTGATCATAGGCCAAAAGGAACAATCAGGGTGGGTGGGGCCATAAACATTAAAAACGGTCAAAGAAATATTATTAATTAACAACTTAGCTAATATCCATCTACCCTCTGTATCGATTTCTTGCGAAATAATTTTGCAATTTAATTTCTTATGACATAGAATTATTACACCATTTTTCTTATTAGAAGTGGGAGAGAATAAAACTGATCCTACCCAGCTCCTCTTCAATTTTAAAGCCTCAATGTCTGTCAAATGGGTCTCTTGCAGAAAAACCAGATCAGGGTTATAAGAGGCAAGATGCGATAAAATTTTCTGCCTCTTAATAGGGTTAATAAAACCCTTCACATTCCAAGAAATAACTCTGAATGTAGAACCGTCAAAAATATATGAGAATCAACAACAACAACAAAACGTGTAATATTAATAGAGATGCAATAAATACTGTACTTAAACTCACAATCCAAATATGAGTACAACATTAGAGAAAAGGGGGAAAGGGAAGGAAAAGGGAAGAAGAAAAAGGAGAAGGACTGAATAAAGGAAAAAGTGGAGAAAAAGACAGTAAGAAAAGACAGTACATGACAACCACTAATGCAATAAGGGAATGTAAATTGAAAAAAAACAAGGAGGTTGACGACTGTGATACGTACCTTTTAGGGGAAGACAAAGAGAGAATACGAGGAGTGGCGACACGAGGAAGACGGCACAACTAACCGGGGAGGGAGCGTCACAGCGGAGAACATATGCGATAAACAGGAAACAGAGAGAAAGATGCGTTAGAGGATAAAAGAGTATCTATAAAACAAAGAAGGATGTAAAAGAAATGATGAAGAACCAAATAAGACAACATAATGTTACAATATAACTATGAACAGTAATCTTAAAAGATGAAAAACATTGAGTAAAACCAAGCTGAGTAAATCCAAAACAGTAGAGAAAAAAGTCAAGGTATAAAGGACGAAGAAGAGAGAGGGCCAGAAACATCCATCGACGATGTAGAAAGTGACTGGATGAAATTCTTCAGCTCTGCTGGTTCCTCAAAGGTCGAAGTTTTATTCTGATAGGTAACCTTGAATAAACATGGGTGAAAAAGTCCATATCGGGCTCCAAGCATGCGTAAAGGGGGTCGAAGATCCAAAAACTCTTTCCGCCGTTTAGCCGTTGCAGAGGAAACATCCTGAGATAAAAATAACTTAGTACCCGACCAGACAAGTTGTTTTTTGTGCTTAGCTGCATTTAAAACCAGTAGCAAGTCCGTGAACCTCAAAAACAGAAAAATCACACCTCGTGGCTTGGAGGGAGCAGCTGAAGAGGACAAACGAGGGCCTAGCCTGTGTGCTCTCTGTATATTCAGATTTGTAGAAGCAGGAAGGTCCAGAAGTTTTATGAGAAAGTTGTTAAAGAAGGGAACTGGATCATCACCTTCTAAGTTTTCCGGAAGGCCGTATAAGCGCAAGTTGTTGCGCCTATTTCTGTTTTCCAAGTCCTCCGCTGATTTCTTCAACCAAAGGACCTCCTTCTCAAGGACAATTAGTTTTGTAGAGACACTTTGAAGTTCATCAACCTGCTGTTCCACTGTGGAGATGCGAGTGTCCATAGAAGCCCACTTGGTGTCCATAGTCTGTAGGCGTGAATTAGTCTCCTCGATAAAGGGGCGCAAAGCGCGAATTTCCTCAAAGATAGTGTCAAGAGAAACCGGGGAAACAGGCTTTGGTGGAGAAGGAGGGTCCTGTTTGAGGCGTTTGTTAGCGGAAGATGAGGCCTGCGGTTTAATTGTCGCTGGTGACGCAGATGTCGACCTTGAAGAGCTGGATTGCGCCATAGTGGTAGTATTCCTAATTACAGGAGCAGAGGAAGAAGATACTGACACTGGAGATTGATTAGTGGATCTCTTCCGTGTAAGTAATAGCTTCTTGCTCCTGCCCATAGAGCAGGGAAGGAAAAACTACGTGTAGTAGGAGGAAAACACCAGTGAGGAAATGAAATGTCTCACAGTATGTGAGGTAGGCTCCACAGGTGTATGCGCAAACAGTTCAAAAGTACAGCATTATTGTCACCAAAATTCAAAATATGTCTGGTCAGGTAAAAATTGATAGAGAGATTAATAAGTATCACCCATAAATCAGGAAAGCAGCATAGCAACTGAAGTAAAATGCGAGGAAAGCCTCACAGGGAAATCCAAAATGGCGGCCGCAGAGGAGTCAGAGCAATAAAGAGAGGTTTTACCTCAAAAAACAGAGAGGACACCCATATCAGGCATATGAGGCTGTTCAGGAACGGTTCCGATGTCTGAAACTCACTGTTTCGATGTCTAAAGGTAATTTTTTGCCGCGAAATTTACCGCGACATTTCCGCCGCGACGCGGAGCTCCGGAGCTTGGCGGCCATCTTGTTTGGCGCCGCGCGCGCTCCCCCCCACTCTGCATTTCTAACAGACCTTTTGGGTGTGTTTACCTGGATCACTGCGGTCCATTTTCTTCTGACACTGCATATAAATACATCTTAGTTGCAGTTGATTCGTGCACACGTTTCATCTGGGTTTGGCCACAACGGAGTGCTGACGCTCGAAATGTCAGAAGGGATTTGCGTGTCTTTGTGGGAATTTTCGCCTGTGGCACCTTCCATTCTGACCAAGGTCCGGCGTTCGCCTCTAAGGCTTACAAGGACGCAATGGGTTCACTGGGGGTGCGGGTGAAATTTTCGTCTCCATATCGGCCTGAGGGCAATTTGATTGTTGAACGAATGAACCGTGACTTAAAGCAATCCTTGACAGCTAGAGTCTTAGGTACTGGCAGGAACTGGCTGGCCCACTTGTATACCGTACAACGTGCACTTAATAATCTCCCTAGAAGACCTCTGGGTGGGCGGACCCCATATGAAATGCTCTTTGGCATACAAATGTTTGTGCCCGACCTTGATGGTCTAGACATGGCGGCGCACTCCACCATCTTTGATGTAGATAACCATTCTACTATGTTACAGGACTTACAAGAAGCCCGAGACAAACTTGCAATCGAACATTTACCTTCAGCCACAGATGCTGCGCTGCAGATTCCGGTTGCCGGCTGGCTTCCGAAGATTGGAGATCTGGTTCGAGAGAAGGTGGAGAACAAAAAAGAATTCGGCCCCTCTTATCGTGCACCAGTTCCAGTCCTTGGCTTGAAGGGAACTCGTACAGTCATCTTACCACCGCTTCCTGGTCGCAAAGAGAACAGATACATCTCAGTGGAAAATGTCAAGCTACAACATCTGGCCGATCCTGAATAGTGTTACACCGGTGGTCTCTTGTCCTGTCATTTCCCGGACAAATGTTTGTGGCTCTCCGGCCCGAACGGTCACTGATGTTGCTATCGAGATGGTAGATTTGCCTGATTGCTTACTCGACGAACCGGACTCCCCCTGCAACGAGGAGACTGAGTATACCTACCCCGCCAACGAGTCGGTGGCTCATCTACCAACAACGCCACTGAGCCCTGCACGTTATTCCTTTGACTCGGATTCCACCTCATCACTTGTCCCGTCCAAATTCAGTATTTTTGTATCCTGGTTCAGAGACAATTTTTTGATTTCCCCTTGGACATACATCTGGTTGGTACTATTCCTGATTTTTCTGTTCATGTCCATTGGCTTTGTCACAGTGTTTTTTCTACTCATCAATGGTCACTATTTGCCAGAACGCTCTGCAGTGAACTGTGTCGCTGGAACTTTGGCTCCACATTCTTCATCTCACATCATGAAGCGTGACCACACATTTGTGAACATTTCAGCTTTTCCGGTCGCTGATGGCATCGTATGGGATGCGGTAAATTTCCAAATTCATGGACCAACCGAGATTATTAATGTACCAAATGTCCTGCGTGTTTCAATGGGTGATGTCGTTAAAAGTAATATTCATTCTGACGATTGGGATGTGCATGCAGTTGAATCCTTATTTACTGATTTGAAATATTATGCTGCTTTTAATGCTGAAGATTTGTACATGAATTCTGCAAGTTATGCAGATTTGTATTGTTACCAGCATTGGGGCAACCACTTTGTCCATAAACCAAGTGCACTGCGTGGTCCTTTTAACTACACCCAATGGGAACATTGTCCAACCCCTTTGCCAGGTAGCTCCCAGACTCTTAGAAATAAGTTTACTTACTTTACAGACTTTGATAGACCGAACCCTGGGTCCTATTATTTTAAATTAAACACTTCATCCACACAGAAAATCATGTTGACCCACACCAAATTGTTATATTCGGGTTCCTTTTTAAACGCCTTAGCTGTGGGTGGTTATGAGTACTGGAAGGACAACGTAGACTTAAAATCTATCTGGGGGACCAGATCATGGCAGGTGCAAGGCACAGAAGCCTTGCACCGTGCTTGCCTTATCCCGGCCCAAATTTTATTTTTGAATCATACCATATATCAAACTACGTGTTGGGGTTTGGCTACTTCCAAACAATTGAATGCACCTTCCATTCCTGTATTGTCTTCCGCTCCCAACACAAGCTTGCATTTCAATCTTTCCCTAACAGATTTGCAAGCTTTGTTTCAGAACAATTCATTTAATATCTCCACGTTTGTTCAGTCTCCCTCGTTGGCTTGGCCGACGGCGGCAGACACATGCCAGCTGCGTTTTCATGACTCAGCTCCTGGGTACAAACAGGATAGACCAGACCCGAGGTTTTCTGGCTCTCGTACTGTTACGACATATTCTGTTGGTAAATAATGTAAACAGTGGTTGCAGCACTCTTCTTTAGATTCTGTAAAACAGCATTTGTCCCTGCTATCAGGCAACATTGAACTGTCCGATTTTGTTCTGGGGCCTCGTGGCCCTCGACATAAGAGATTAATTTATGAGACCTATTATGAACTCTGGAAGCTTTTGCAAATTGAAGCTGCTTCTCTTCTAAGGGAAATAGATCAGGCAAATTTGGAAAAGGTGCTTGCTGTTGTTGACAGTAGTATTAATACCCTGTCTTCCCGCATTTACACGTTAGAGAATATTGTGTCCTCTGTTGTTGATATTGTACAAGATGATGTTTCTGTGTTATATCATGGTCAGAATCAATTGCGTTCAGTTATGCAGTTTGCATGGACTTTGCAGACACTTAAGATGGGTAAAGTTCCTTGGCACTTTTTGAACACCTCTGCCTTATTCCTGCCTTTTAATTTAACTGACGAACAGCAGTTCATGTCCATGAAGGATGCAGCGTACACTCTGTTACATATCGAGAAAATAGAGCCCTTATCATTCTCTGTGGCGGAATTGGATTCTGCCGTGTGGCTAGTGCATGGGGTTATCGCCTTGCCTTTTTCTTTATTTGAATTTAGTTTGTGCATGAAACATTATCCTGTGGGCCGTTTCCAGCCCTTGGGCAGTGCCTTCCTGCATGAACTTTGGTCCCTGCCTTTCATGTGTAAATGCCTGAGGAACGGGAAGGAGGTTTTTCTCACAGGGGAGTCATGCGATTCTACTGTGGGTCATTCCCTTATTTGCAAGAACATTAAATTGCACGGAGCTTGTAACGTTTCGGCTCCGAATCTTGCTTGTGTTTTAAAGGCCGTTCCTGCTCCTGCTATTTCTCCTACTTTCACTGTGCTTGCAAATGGTAGCTATCTGCTTCTGAATAATCAAGACTGCTGTGGCATGCTGGCCGGGGTACCCTATATTGCTACAGTTTCACACAGGGTTGTCTGCATAGATAGTTCCATTTGGCCTTCCATTCCTACTTTGAAGGCGGATTTCAATAAATTGAGCAGAATAAAGGCGCTATTATTGAACCAGGAGGTTATGCTCACATCCGCCCGGGAGACATTCATTCTCCAGGTGGCGAGTACCCACAGTGAAATACAGGCCCTTTTGAACACTAACCTCCCACAACATTTCGGTGAACTGATTCACCGTGTTTTTAATGCATCACGCACCGAAGGTCTGGTGCACTTTTTTAAAGTTGTGGGCTCTGGCCTTGTAACCTCCTTTCAAACTATCTTTGGTGTAATACCGGCTTTTTTCATTCCATTTTTTCCAGCGTCTTTGGCGGCTTTCCGTTGATCCTCGCCTTAGCGGCTGGTGTATTGCTTTTGGTCTGTGTACTACGCAATGGCTGCACCTCCTTGGGCCCTTCTCGACCCAGGTCGACTCCAGATGCTCCGTGAGCGCATCCTCGCTGGCTTCGGCATTCTGCCATTGGCGACGCTCAGTGTGTCCTATAGACTTTCTTTTCGCTTTGTGTATTTCACTTGCGTGCAACCTGTGATGTCTTGCATCAGATGTCCTTTCTCGTGGTCCTTGGATTATTGCCTCTCCAATACGTCTCTGTCTCGACCGGATTTTGTCCTGCTGGTGGGTCCCTTGGAGGCCCATGAACGGGACTGTTCCGGTGCAGGCTACATGGCGCGTGCGGCTGCACTGGGGATTTTGGCACAATGGGATATCTGGGTGGCTGCACAGAATCTCCTACAACAAAGTTATATTAAGTATCACGCAAGTTGTCCCGCAATGCTATTCGCTGCTCCCTCTTGCGAGGAACATGACTGCAGTTTTGATTTATTGGACTGGATGGCGTTGCTTTTTTCCGACGATTCCAATGATGTCCTCTTGGAAGGTGTGGCGTTTTTCTGCACTTACACTCTGTTGGATTGACAGGGCCTTCGCTTTCCGCGACCTGCCACGCTGGATTTTTTATTTTTTTTCTACACTTTTTTTCTCCTTTCCCATTCATTGTCCTTCATGGGGACTATTCCACAACGGACGTTTCTGTTCTGCTCCGTCTATTGAACTCTGTCTTCGTCCTATGTCTTAGCCAATGGACTGCCCAGGGGAGGGTGTTGTGTGGTTTGTGGCCTCCTGGTCTGCCTTGCTACGTTGGCCTAGGCCTGGCTGCCATGATGCTTTTTTGCGCACGTTACTTAGTGCCTTTGTTTTTCCAGCCTCTGCTTCTGCCCGGCTATTTTAGAACTGTCTGCATTTCTGTCTTTCGCCTTTTCTCCTGTTCCCTTTGGGTTGCGTCTGCACAACATGTACAAGGTCGAAAAACAACGTCCCTTGTTCTTGCTGATCTGGCCAGTCCCTCACACTTAGACATAACACTAAGTACAGCTGCCTTGGAGAAATTCGTGTGCTTTTAATATTGTGATTTCACGGTTAGAGGCACTTGGAGAAAAACCTTTCCAGAGAGAAGAGCTGTGCTTGTCTGATGATGTAAACCTTGCATCTACATATTGAGGTATGGGGGTTCGCCAGACAATGCCCAGAGGTCTTCTGTTTGTATAATAAACTAGCTACTAGCACGGGGAGGGTGGTATGGTCATTTAGCCCTATATCCACTGCTTTACGAAATGCTTTCCCCGTTTGTATTCTATGGAATTGTAACTATGCTGATTATATTATCCTTATGCATTATGCTGATAGTACTGGCACGTGTACTGTATCTTAGAGCACGGTAGTTGAAATAAACATTTTAAACTATACAGTGACTCTTTTTACGCACGTTGTGGACAGGTATGAGTGGATGTATGACGATACCACGCATGCATTACATCGCATGCCATTAGATCGCGGTTTTAACAATGCAAGTCGTTACAACGACTTGCGTTGGAGGGCGCTGGACTTAGGAGTAGTTTAATTTACTATTCCAACTCCAGCCTACGTACAGTAGGGAAGGTGTTGGATAGTAATTTAAATTACTCCTTGTCCTATAGCGCCCTCCAGTGCAAGTCGTTGTAACGACTTTCGTTGTAAAAACCGCAATCTAATGGCATGCGATGTAATGCATGCGTTCTAAAGGTTGTTTCCCGGTATGAGTGAGTTATGAAAGGGTGTTCTTGCTCCCGCAAGTCCTGAGAGAGAGAGATATCGTGTTCTGGGTTGTCTAATCATTGGTAGCATCGCTGCTCATGAGACGCTAAAGCTAGTCGGATTGGGATTGTGGGTACTAAGGTTTATGGTTGGCTCACCACTATATTCCGAGGTCCTATTATCCTGTGCATAGCTCTGTGTATGTGCAGAATCCCTACAACACTCTCACAACACGCAAGAGACTCGCTTCGCGGCCAGCTCAAGGCTATCCGAGTAAACAAAGCAGAGCACTCTCTCCTAGCTCTAAAGCAAAATTCTATGGGGGAGGCAACAGGGTGGGCTCCATGCTGACGCGTCGTCTCTGCCACCAAATCTCCCGAGGTCACGTCGCAAAAATTGCCCTACCGGAAGGGGAATGGGCCATCTCTGAACAAGATAAGCAACGGGAGTTCAGCAAGTTCTATGCTACCTTGTATAGCCAGGGAGCCACCCGTGTGGACCAGATAGACCCCTTCTTGGCGGCATGCCCCTGGACACCAATTACCCCCTTTTTTATGAAACAGTTGTAAGAACCCATCACGGCGGCGGAAATTCAAAAAGCGTTAAAGAGTATGCCCGTGAGAAAGTCACCAGGACCTGATGGCCTAATGCTGGCCTTTTTCCGCCTTTTTCTCCCGGAACTTCAGGCTTATTTGCTGCGGCTTTTCAACTCCTTTGAGATGACTGGGTCTGTAACCCGGACGATGGCTGTGGCGGAGATTGTCCTTATCCCCAAACCAGGGAAGGATCCCACTGCATGCGCCTCATTTCGGCCTATTTCGCTACTAAACGGAGATGCCAAGCTATACAGCAAGATTCTCGCCCAGCGACTAGCCCCCCATCTTCCGGGCTTAATCGAAACGGATCAGGTGGGCTTCATAAGGGAGCGCCAGGGGGCGGACAATATTCGTCCTGTGGCCCATCTTGTGCAAAAGGCTCACCATCACAACATACCAGCCTTCCTCCTCTCCCTTGACGCCGAGAAGGCATTTGACCGGGTTGACTGGGCCTTTCTCCGGGCGGTCCTCCATCGTGTGGGCCTCGGACCGACCATGATTGCGCGATTCATGGCTCCATACGCGGCGCCTTCGGCGCGAATCCGTGTCAATGGTCTTCTCACTCCCTCTTTCTCCATCTGTAGAGGCACGCGGCAGGGGTGTCCCCTTTCACCTTTGCTTTTTGCTCTTGCGGTGGAGCCCCTGGCGATTGCCATCCGGGGATCGGCAAACATCCGGGGCATTCGCATGGGAGGGGTTGAACACAAAATAGCCATTTTTGCCGACGATCTCCTCCTGACACTCACAGACCCAACGAGCTCCCTCCCTGCGCTATTGGACATACTCTCCCAATCTGAATTGGTGTCTGGCCTTAAGATTAACCTCTCCAAGTCACAGGCGCTTAACCTTACTCTCCCTCATCAGCTATTGGATGACATGGGAAACGTTAATCCTTTTCACTGGGCTCCACACTCCATTCGTTACCTTGGGATTGACGTTACGGCTACACTAGACACATGGACAGGGGCGAACTGGCCGGCTTGCAGGACAGCTATCCAGGCTGAACTTAACCGCTGGAAACAGCTCCCCATCTCGTGGCTAGGCCACCTTAATGCGGTTAAAATGGCAATCTTGCCAAAAGTTCTTTACCTTTTTCAGATGCTCCCCATGCCGATTCCCCAGAGGGACATCTTGACCCTCCAGCGAGACTTAATCACCTTCATCTGGGGAGGAGGACGACCGCGTTTCTCTGCCAGGGTCCTACTATTGCCCCGAGACCGAGGTGGACTGGCCTGTCCCGACCTGCTATTATACTACTGGGCCTCACACCTGCATTACATATCGGAGTGGTCGGTCCGTGAAAGCGAAAAACACTGGTTCCACATGGACAGGGCGGTGGCCTGCCGCACCCTGTGGGACCTGGCGTGGATACGGAGTGGTGTTAGGCATCGTAGTGCCTATATTGCTACCCCAACGAAAACTGTTTTGGAGATCTGGGATAGAATCGCTGTTTTCCGTGGACTCACTTCCTTTCCCTCTCCCAACACGTCCCTAGCGCTCAACCCGGACTTCCCACCAGCTTTGACCCCAACATCCTTCTCGGCGTGGTCAACCGGTGAGTGCCGGGTCATAGAACAATTATTTGATAACGGTCTTTTTAAATCATTTGATCAGTGTAGACAAGACTTTAATCTCCCTAAAACTACACGCCTGGAATACTTCCAGATTCGTCATTTGCTCCGAGCCCCCTCCTATGCGGAAGGTGCCACGAGGTGACTTACAGCATTCGAAGCCCTGGTACGCGCTTTTGATGGGTCCTGTGGACTGATTTCTCGGACGTACAAAGTACTCCAGCACTCACATACAGTGCCCCCACACACCTACCAATGCCAATGGCAGTTAGACATTGAGAGTGATATACTCCCAGACCATTGGGAGCAACTTTGGCGGGATATCCCACGCATTTTTAAAAGTATAACCCAGCAGGAGTCCGCGTACAAAATCATGACTCGCTGGTACTACACTCCCCTGCGACTTCAGAAGATGTTCCCTGGATTCGCACCTCTTTGCTGGGGCTGCCAGGCGGCCCAGAGCTCCTTCCTGCACATATGGTGGACGTGCCCACTCATTCTCACTTTTTGGGAGGAGATCCTGGATCATATTAGAGAAGTGCTGGGCTTCCCTCTACCAAGCGACCCGGGGGTGGTCATTCTGGGGCTCCGTCCAACATCTCTCAAAGCAATGACGCATACGGACTGGCGCCTGGTTGCCCATATGCTCACTGCCGCTAAGCAGGTTATAGCACTCCATTGGAAGAAAGCGTGTTCTCCCTCGTCCTTGGTCTGGCTTACACGTCTTTGGCATGTCATGGCAATGGAACTCCTCTCCCATAGGCTGGCATGTACTGATGCTAAATTCGAACGCATCTGGCAGCCCTTGGTCACGCATCTCTCTCGGCTGGAGCATGCTAGATCAGTTCCCCCTCGACTGAGAGCCCTTCAGCTCTTTGCTGACCCTATTCTCCCAAGGGGGGACACTTACAACGAGGAAGCTTGAGTGGGCAGGGAGGGAACTACACCCCTTATTCTGCCCAATATTACACCATTGTGGGCCCAGGATACCCGGATACCCCCTGCCACGAGGGGCTGGTACACCACACTCCCCCCCCTTCTTTTTCTTCTCCCTCTTTCTTTTTCCTTCTTTCCTTTTCTCTCTCTCTATTCTTTCTCCTGTAGCTCCACTCTTTTTTGTAGTTTTCTTGATGCCTGCAGTCTTAAGGCTTCTCTTGGCTACCGGTCACAGAAACTGCAATCATCACCACAGCTTGATGGGTTTCAGCAGGGCCAGTAGCATCGGCACGCAATGTCACTAGGGCTCCCCGAAAGACGCCAGGCCACTCTCACCACGCTCATATTGTGGGAACCTCCCAGGCGCCACACGACTGTAGCCAACCTGCATGTCTGGTGATAAGGGACTCTTCTAGCCACAATATAATGCATCCCTAGAGGCTCTAAATACAACCATGTATAAGATGCAAACTGTCTGATCTCTATAGTTATTGTAGCATTAACTATCCGCTGTTGTCCTTATTCGTCTGTTGTGGTACTTGCGATGGTCCTCATGTACTATGCCCTGCCAGCCGGCCGTGTATGAGGCCTCCGGCGCAATTTTACCATGGTTCATCGAAATATATAATATGCCATGTTCACTCTGTGATTGCATGAAACAGAGTAGAGGTTCTGTTCTTTTAGCGCCTGCTGACTAGCACCTAAATGATTAAAGATCATCTACAGATGCCAACAGCCCACATCCCAAGTGACGCGGCCGGCCCGATGTGGTTGTAGGCGGCTTGCTGTGTATTCATTTTTCCCGCCTCGAAAGAGTAGAACCATGTTCAATCAAAGCCGGCCCGTGTCGGGTTTTAGGCACTATGCTGTGGTTCAGGCTTCATATTTTCAATAAAGGTTTTTGAAAAACTTTAAAAATTTTAAAAAAAGTAAAATGAAAAAACATTTCACCCGTGATCAAGGCATCTGGTATGCGAACCGCGCTGGATGTTATTTTCTTCCTGATGCTGATTATGGTGGCTGGTGTGAGAAATTAAAAACTTCTTCAACTGCACAATGCTGGAGTGTGTGTTAGCTTTTCTTATTTGAAAGGAAAGTGCTTTGGATAATGACGGGCTGCCTCGTCCGGAAGCGCACCACTGCTGCCAGGACTTCGGGAGGTAGGAGGCCCCTTTTATGAGATATTTAAATATATTAATAAAAGTATTTTTATACAATCTTCTTTTTAATTAAATTTAAAATTATTAAAGTTTTTTTTCAAATAATGTAAAAACAGGTTCAATAAAATGTGATATACATCTTAATTTAATTATATATTTTTTGTGTGTTTATTTTTTATATTCAGTTTGTTTTTATTACATAATAATATTTGGGGACATGTTGTACAGTTGATAGCATGGATATTATATGTAATTTTGTTACTGGTTTGCAATTATATAAATTTTATTTAGTTTAGAGTGGGTATAGAAAATATGATCCCTTCAATATGTAGTACCTTCCATAAAATGGCTTAGATCTTAATGGGAATTGTACATTGGATCCCTTAAATGTCTCATACCTTTCCAAAAGTTGTTTAGATTGAAATGGGGATAAAACTGACTCTTCGAATGTCCAATTCCTTCTCCAAAATAGTTTAGATTGGAGTGGGAATAAAAATCTGACTCTTTTATTGTCCAAAGCATACTCAACATGGTTTAGAATGGAGTGAGAATAGTATCTTTTACTCCTACAGTTTCCAGCACATTCCCCAAAGTGGTTTATGTTGGACTGTTCAATATGTATTTGACCCCTCTTGCTACGTTGGGAGAGTCTCTGGGCGCTAAAGTCGTCTCATATGCAGACGACACTTAGCTGTTGTTCTCATGTGATAAAGACAAGGATTTAGACAAGAAAGTGATAGCCAACTGCCTCTCTGGTGTCTTCCAGTGTCTTCCAGTGGTTGGAATTGCACCACCTCAGATGCAATCCCGAGAAAACTGAAATTGTGACCTTTGGAGATGTCCCGCACAACTCTGTGGTAGACTGTTGGCCTAGCAATTGCTCTCACCCAGGATCTCCTAAAAATTGAGTTAAGAACTTAGGAATTAAAATTGATAGCTCTTTATCCTTCCTCCCGCAGATTCAAGCCTTGGTGGGGACATGCTTCAGCGCGTTTCGCACGCTGAAAAAATTCCTTCCACTCCTCTCCGAGGCAGCAGGTAGAAAGGTGGTACAGGCTCTAATTACATCTAGACTGGACTACAGTAATGCACTGTACCTGGGCCTTCCAGACTACCTCTTTAACAGACTTCAGGTAGTGCAGAATGCTGCAGCTAGACTTCTGCTTTCCCTCCCCTCAAGATTTCACATGACTCCGCACTTAAAGGCCCTCCATTGGCTTCCCATGAAGCAGAGGGTGATGTTTAAAGCCATGGTCCTAATGCATAAATCCTTGAACGGGACGGGTCCTGCCTATCTTAAGGAGAGAATTATTCCCTACGTTCCGGCTCGCACTCTTCATTCTTCTTCTACTCATATGGCAATGGTCCCTCGTTGTAACCGTCTTCGGATGGGTGGGAGATCTTTTGCCTATTTGGGGCCCCGCATGTGGAACAGTCTTCCGCCGTCCCTGAGGTTGATAGACAGTCTTGAACTATTTAGGAAGAAACTCAAAACCCATCTCTTTAACGATTAATTCCATTCCAGCGGCCTGTTTCTCCCTTTGATAGCGCCGGGACACTCCGTCCAGTAGCCGCGCGCTTTACAAATTGAAATAATAATAATAAACAATAATTGAAAATAGTAAATCTGACCCCTTCAATGCCCAACACTGTCCGCAAAATGGCTTAGATTGGAGTAAGAATAGTAAATCTGACCCTTTTCAGTTTCCAACTCCTTTCCAATAATTGTTTAGAATGGCGTATGAATAGTTAATTTGACTCATTTAGTATCCATACATTCTCCACAGTGGTTTATATTGGAGTAGGAATAGTATATATGACTTCTTCTATGTCCAACACCTTTCCCAACATGGTTTAGATTGGGCTGGGAACAGTTAACTTGACCCCTTCAGTGTCCATCACATTCTCCAAAGTGGTTTACAGTGGGATGCAAATAGTGAATCCAGCCCCTTAAATGTTCAACGCTTTCCCCAAAACGGTGCAGATTGGAGTGATCTCTTTAATGTCCAACATTTTCTCTTGCGTAGTTTAATTTGGCATGGGATTAGATATCCTTTTGATGTAAACTTCATGTATTATGTAATAGGTAATTGTTGTAGAGAAGTGACAGGATAAATAAATATGTTTTAATGAGTTATTATATGTTTTGTAGTGTTGGTTGCTTTGTAGTGTGTGTTTTAATATATAAAAAACTCCTATATACTTTGACATATATTTTATTTATACATTTTTAGATTTTATTTACAAACAATCGGAAGAAACATTGCTTCACATACTTTTGTTACTTTTGTGTAGAGTACATTTTACATATTTGTTGATGTTGAGAAATTCTGTAATGTAATTTTTCATGTGACGCATACATGCACAGTTCACAGTGTCTTTTAATATCTGCATTTTTGTTTAAAAGAAAATTATTAATAAAGATGTTTAAAACAACATTATTTTTAAATATATGTTATTTTATCACTATCCGTTAATTATATTAATTTTAGAGTACTATTTGGTATATATTTTACAAATGTTTGATGTTGAAAATATTGTTTCACATTTTTAAACACACATTTTGTAATAATGTTAATGTTTTTAAAGTATTTAATGATGTTTATTACAACATAGTCATTTTATTCGTTTTCATGTAGCAGCCCTTACTTTTTACTACTACCTCTTTTTATTAGTCTATTAACATCATTGTTAGGTGATTTCAGTTCCCTGTGACTAGTCTGCGGATAAGGTAAGGCCACTTTTAACTTATTATTTGTGGTTTCAATGCTGTGGTGTTATGGGTAGGGGTAGTTAGTCTTCAATAGTGTGTTGGTTTGGTAGTGTGATTTTGTGTTAGGTTGTGTTTTGTTGTTCTGTGCAAGAGGGTGGTAGCCCTTAATGTACAATATGTCAGTATTGCTTGTGAGTGGCTTTTATACTGTTTCTGTTTTTGGGTTTTATATTATGTGAGGGTGGGTATATTGTGTATTTTTAAAGGGTTTTTTGGGATGGAGTGGAAGCCTTTCCTTATGTTTGGATACATTTTTTAAAGGAAATCATTTAGATCATATTTTAACCAGCATTACTTCTTAATTTTCTTTTATTTCTCAGTTTTCCAGTAGTATTTTTTTTTATTGTGCCTTATGACTGTGGAATAATTTTGTGAATTTGCCTTTGGTTATTTCATTTTTGCATTTCTTTTGGGGTTACCTTATATCTATTTTTGTTGATTTGATTCTAATGTTTCGGAGAAGTATTATGGACAACAGGCACAGAATATTAGTTGTTTGTATATTTTTGGTGGTAAATGTTTACTATGATTACATGTTTTTTTATTATTGTGTCATTTTAAATTAAATGTTGTATATTGCATGTATGTCTATAAATGTTTGCTGGTTTGGAGTTTTTAAGTTTTATGTTTTATTTCATGTAATTATTTCTTAAGTTTATGTTAAATTATTTGTATTTATCAGTCTTAGTGGATTAGTGAATATTGTTTAATTTAATATTTTAAATTAGACTTTTTAATAAAGATAATTTAATGAATATTTATGAATAGCTATATCATTTTGTTTTTGTTGGTTCATGTTGGATGCTAGTTTATGTTGGATTGTTTGGTGGTTTGTATTATTGTTCTTGCTATGCCTTCTAGGTAGTGGAGTCATTTGTTACTTATAAAGAGTTTTAATTTGAATTGTAGAATTTTGTACATTTCTTTGGTTTTTGGATATGTTAGGTTTAATTTGGGTAAAAGATTGCTCTATTCTAAATCCCAAATAATGTACAAAAATAGGAAAAAAATAGATATCGGTGGTGCTTTCATGTTTTACTCTGATGGCCAATTTATAAAACAATTATATTGTTACGTCTTTGACTCTTCTGGTGACAGTTATATTGTGTGTGCTGGCTGTCCAAAAACTAGCGATACCCAGAACCAACAACAGCAGTTTATAATATTTCATTATGTTTCACCCATGCAGACATTCATATGGTAGCAACCAATGACCAAAAAAATGGGTATGATGGAAATCTAAGCATTTTTTTTAATGACCTCGACATACCGAGTTTAGGAATATTGGTTATTTGTACAATTTGGAATATGTGGTCATTCATGCTATTAAGCCTGGATCTAGTACTACACTACGCTCACAGAGCATAAGTTGTTTGTGCTACTACGCACTACCCAAATTGCACATAGCACAGTGCAAAAACTGTGCTAATTGACGTAGCATAGCAGCAAAAATATCAACACCTACAAATGCTTTGATGAAGCAATTTTACATGCTAAAAAGCATATAACCAATTCACAAAAGTGAACTTTGAGAATAAAATAACAGGCAATGAGATAGGTGATGATTTTGGGGTCCCCCCTAACCTAGGGGGAGGACCAAGCAGATGCCTCGAACACAAAGAGCATATCATGATGAATGATTCAGTGGTGGTCCCTTCCTCCTAGGACCACCCCAAGCACAGTTATGGGCAAAAATACAATCCCAACCAAAGGCCCTGCAAAGCATTATAGGACGAGATTAGCAGTGGGCAGTGAATATTATAGTGTCCAATATCAAAATAATTCTACAAAGAGCTGCAGTTCAACTAGTCGTTACTAGATGTCCCTCACGAGTCAAATGCAAAAGCATTGAAATTATTAATACATCAAGCTGCAGTTCCACTAGTCGTTACTAGATGTCCCTCACGAGTCAAATGCAAAAGCTTCATGAAAGGGTTTCAATGTTTTTGCATTTGACTCGTGAGGGACATCTACTAACGACTAGTGGCACTGCAGCTTGATGTATTAATAATTTCAATGCTGTTGCATTTGACTCGTGAGGGACATCTATTAACGACTAGTTGAACTGCAGCTCTTTGTAGAATTATTTTGATATTGGATACTATAATATTCACTGCCCACTGCTAATCTCGTCCCATAATGCTTTGCAGGGCCTTTGGTTGGGATTGTATTTTTGCCAATAACTGCTTGGGGTGGTCCTAAGAGGATGGGACCACCACCGAATCGTTCAACAAGATGTGCTTTTTGTTTTCAAGGCATCTGCTTGGTTCTCTCCCTAGGTTAGGGAGGATCCCAAAATCCTCACCTCTCTCACTGCTTGTTAATTTATTGTTTTCACTTTTGTGAAATGACTATATGCGTTTTAGTATATAAAGACAGAGATACTTATTTTATCTTAACTTGCACTGTGCAAGATACCTTTGGCAATTATTGTACAGTGCAGTCAAGCACACAGCTACGCACTATGCAATTTGCGTAGCTACGTGTAGTTCAAAATGTACTTTGCGTAGCTACGTGTAGTGCTACTACGCAAACTACGCCCAGGGTTACATGCTATCATGATATTCAGAGGGTATTTTGTAAAATGTGTTTTTTCTTGCACACAGGCTTACATTCAGAAGCCAAATATGGAGAGAAATTCAAAAGATAATAAATAACTAATGTTCTACTATTTTTTGTCCCCACACTTGAGTGGTTTGGCCTAGCATCCGCTGCACGATAGGTCCCAAAATGTATCACAATTTTGCATAAAAATGGACCCATTTTGGTGGTGTGAGAATTTGCGGTATTTGGGCACAGACTCAATAGCCACCCAGGGAAGCCGTGGTCGGGCCACCCACCAGATTAAGAGTTTTCTCCTGTCTAGGGGGACTGTTTTTTGGCATTCCCATGGTGGTGTCTCAGAAAATGGCTACCGCAATGGGAACGCCAAAAATAGTTCCTGCACGGCATGGACTGTAAAGTCTGGGGTGCATCCACATTGCGCAAGGCATCAGGAGGCCTTGTAGAGCCCCCTTTGTTTCCTCTCCGTTACAGTTTTCGCGGAGAGGAAACTTGTAATATGCTTGGCAGGACCACGGCAGGTTCCCTGGTCGCAGCAGCAGTCCCAGGGTGGTCCGACTGCTCAACTCGTAATGGGGCTGTCGGACCACTGGTGCGGTGATGGCTGGACCGCCACGCCACCACGAGCATGGCGGTTCTCAGACCACCAGACTCATAATTAGGGCAATAGTGTCTCCTGCCTTTTCTAATGGCATATACTAGACTGTGACCCACCTCTACATTTATCAGCTTTGTCTTACATTCCACTCATCCTTGGCAGTGGTATTTATTTTCTCACTGCTGTTGACACCCTGGCTCCTTTGCTTCTGCAGGTTTACTTGGCCCTGTCTGCTCCAGTCTTGAGTAGCACTAGTGCCTGGCTTCTCGCGCTTCAGAATTACCTAACAGTGCAGTTGCTTAGGCATTCTCTTGTGGGTGGTGCACACACAGTGTCTCTTTAGTCGCCAGCAAAATATTGATTAAGGTGCCACACTTCGTTCCTCAAGTAAAAGGAATCCCACGACTCGAGTCACTACCCCTTACCTTTTCATGAATACTCTTTCATTCCGCCCCCTTCCAATATTAAACCCAAGAGTGAATCACATGACTCATTCACTTAGGCCCACAACACAATGGTAAATAGTAGGAGATATTTAAAGAAATGCCGGAAATGCAAAGAACTGTGAAATGGCCAAGGAACAGCCATTTGAGTAGGATGGTAAAAGAATGCGCTGTTATCTTTAATGTAGCGTTTCAGAGGTTACATATTTGTAGAATTCATTCATTGCTCTCCTATAAACGTATTCTGGTTGCCTATTGTATAGAATGTGCACTTTGTTTTGCAACTAAAACACTGCGCTAATATCAGACAGGGTTCTCATTTTATAAAAACACCTTATTTAAAAAAAAAATTAAAATTACGTTTCAAGTTGTCCCGACCCAAAGCTGAAATGTACTAAATAGCGATCTTTCGAGTCAGGCGATTCCTGTTTTGCATGCAAGACAAAAATTGCCTTTGAATTAAAAAAGCAACAACCATTTGCAATACAAAACGTCTCGCATTTGCGAGAGTTTAAGCTATTGGCATTGTAAATGACAATGCCTTTTATATATGTTTTAAAAACCAACACGTAAATAAAAGGCATTGTCACTTACAATGCAAACAGTTTAAACTCTCGCAAATGCGAGACCTATTGCATTACAAATGCTTGTTCTTTATGTTTGGAAGACCAAGCATATTACAAAACAGTTACCCCTTGTACAACTCTAATATAACAAGAATGCCGCCGAAGCTTCTCTTGCTGCCGCTGGGAGACAGATGGCCCATAAAAAACGGGTCCCTTCAGCCCTCTGTTCTTTGAAAGTGCGACCAGTGAGGGGCTGTAGCTGCCTCTTCGTAAACACAAAGAGGAAAGGAAGGCAGAGGTGGGGCTGTGGGAGCCCGATCTGACACTGGACTCAAGCTGGACTGCTGCTGCAGAGTCAAGCAAGGAGGCCCCACACCCACCGCAGTTAAGGCGGAATTACATCTGCTTTAGGGAAAGTAGAGAAATAGAAAAAAATTCAATTTTTTTCCATTTCTTTGCTGCTGAAGCAATCGCAGCAACCGCGTTTTAGCTTTAAATGTTTAAAGCTAAAGCGCGGCTGGCAGCATTGTAACAGAAAGTAAATACATTTAAAAAAACATGCAGCCATGTTCGGGATTGCAGAGGAACAAAAGTATAGTGCAGCGCCATTATTAGTGCTAAAGGCTGCCACACTAGTTAAATAAAAAAAATAAAAAAAACCATTGTGGGAGAGCATGCCTGCCTGCAAAAGCAGGCAGGAGAAAGCCCTTCAGGAAAATAGTGCTTGGAGGATGTAATTGAAGCATACTGTGTAACAACCAAGTAAAAGGCCCAGTCCTTATGGGCGTTAACAAATGGAGACAAGGCTGTACCAAGGCGGGACTAACAAGCCTCATAATCAATCAAAAGCCAGCATTTTCGAAGGACAATGACACAAAGCCAATGACAAATAGGGGCGGAGAGTGGACGAGGCATCCACAGCATACCTTACTACATCATGCCTCGCAGAGCGAACAGCGCATGCGCGCTGTCGCTAGGCTCGCCCTAAAAAGCTTGTAGGTCTCATACAACCTCATTGCCCTTCCTAAAAACAGATTAATTGCTTCAGTCGCAAATGTTTGGCGTCATCGTCAGGTGAATACTTTAGCAGGCATCAGAAAGGTCCTAATTGTGGTGAGAGAAGGAGGTTTAATGAAAAGGGTGTGTGTTCTGCAAGGAGCGATTTGAGAGGCAAAGCAGGGACCCAGGGTGGGATGCGTCAGAGCAGGCGTCAATGGAGAAGGAAGGAAGTTGAATGTGGAGCCGGGAGTAAACCACAAGTAGGATTAAAAGAAGGGAAGTACATAATGACAGAACGAAGAGGTTGGGGCAAGGGAGACTGGGGTGCCCTTGGACAAGATTATTCGAGGAAGCTGCTGAACTAGACATAGCTGAAAACTAAGGTGACGTGACAGGGTATGCTTTTGAAGCTTATCAGTTCAGGAGAACAGACTTGCAGTAGTCCTTAGACAAAACCCTCAAGGAGCCCGGATCATCTTGATTATTCCTGCATTGGCAGTGGCTTTTTTTGGCTCATCCCTCTGGAAATTCACTCCATCATTTATATAATCCACTTTCAAAAGGAAGATATTTCGACTTTTGCAAAACCTAGTTCCAAATAATACGGACATGCAGCAATGTGTAAATCGATCCTTCCAACATTCAGACAGAAGGTGTCTAAAGAATTTTAAAATATACACATGGAGCGAAATAATGAAGGTGGATGGCTTGAGACATGTTGTTCCTTGTGTGAAGCACATATTTGAATAGACAGGAGCCCCCATTAAAGCCACCATTTTTCCATATTGATCCTTGGACTTGTGCTACTGATGTTGACCTCCATCAACATGTTCTTGATCACTGTGAACTCCCAGGAATGGGCTCGATGTACATGTCTGTCCTCCATGTGATATCTTACTGCTGTCCAAGGCACTCACTAATATCAACATCCAGTCTTTTCAATAGTAGAATGCCTGATACACCAAATCTGGGAAGACACATGCTATTGTAGATTGTGACTGTACTGGCTGCTGCAACTGCCAATGTGTCATCAATCCTGGAATTAGAAAAAATATATCAAAATAAATTCAATTTCAGAGATCCATTTCAGCCAAAGAACAAACTTTGTGTAGTTTCTATATGATTCATTCTGGAAACTAGGATTTGTTCTATCTCTTGTGATGATAGTAACTTCAGCAATGATATTTCTAACCTCGCTATATAGACAAACCCAGAGAACGCAGCAGGACTACACAGGCTTCAGCTTCAAGGCCCCCATGGATAAGTTAATACCAAGTTGCCCCTGCTGGATCTAAACATTTGTGGTTTTGATGCTTTTGATTCTAGCTCTGTCACATAACACTGGGTATCAGTGGAGTACTATTTGTTATGTTCACGAGTATGTAACCATACGACATCCACTAGTGCATTCACTTATCCTTATCACCAGGAACGCCAAACTAAAGACAGCCTAAAGTCACTACTGACGACAAAGTCTTACCACACAGAAGTAGGAATATACATTATCGGAAATCCTTCCCCTGCATCACTGTGTATTTAGAATGAAGTTCGTTGAAACATGTGTTTGTGATATTTTCTGCCTCGTCTATGAAAATGAAGCAGAATGCATGATTAATCAAGCAGCAACAAATATCATTATCTTTCTAAGAGCTATGCAAGTTCTAAAAACGATATTCCAATAAATTACCCAGTTTTACAAATCTGCAAAGGACCTTTAAAATAAAAGTAAAATTTGTCAGATTGGGTGAAAATGTGGAGTTGAATGGATCCAGTTCAGGAGAGATATGTTCTTTCTCCTAAACACACTTCAGTCGTTTAACTACACAAAGGTCTGGCTGGCATACTTTCCCAGGGCTACTGAGACCTAGTGAAAGACTATGAAATTGTATGATGAAGAAATGCGCTAATGAAAAAATGAATAGAAACATGTGTAGGTGTTTGAAAAGTGATAAAATATTAAGTTTCAGGAGCAAAGGTGAAGGAAGTGACCGGATTAGGGCCACCTGGGTCACTCACGACCACCTCTCAGCCTTCCATACAAATGAAGAGTCAGTCAGACAGTAGAGAATACAAACCAAGTATATTTTATTCAGGTACACTCGAGCAGAGTCCAATCTGACCAGCCTCCTTGTATTGATGCAGAGGGACTGACTTCAGCCCACATAGAGATACATTATGTACATGTCTAAACCAAGAAAGTCCCGCCCATAATGGAAATCTACTAGCAGGTGCAGCTAAAACAAAGAAGTACAGAAAGATGAGTTTCGACCCTGAGGCCGGGCACGCATTATCTTCACTAGAAATAAGACCCTACACGAGAAGGGAATGAGTGTCACCTGCCTACGGAATAAACTGAGCATGAAGCGTCTCTAGATAGCTACACAAATGTCTCAAGCGGGGTACAAGGCCAGAATTGGCGCAGACACCTGAGTATAACAAGGAAATAGCAAAAAGATATATAATTGATACAAAATATATTTTATTCAAAATAGAATAATCAATAAATATTTTAAATTATTTTTATAATGTTTTAACTATACAATAGAACACATCAAATGGCATAATCCTATATACTTTCCTTTCAAAAATGCACCCACAATAACAGTGATATAATTCATGAAATGTCCCCCAATCCAAGTAAATCACGGCAAAGGAGCAACTAAAAAATCATCATATCAATAGCGCAACAGCATTCTCTCATTAAATCAGTCGTACCATACTCACATCCATTCATCTGTCATACTAACAAAGCCTACTAATAAAAAATGCATCTATAGACAGGAGCCTCACAAGAAAAATGATAAAGATATCATTTGCAACCCAATGTCTGGGTAGGACATGTGGTGCTGTATAGAGATGTACAGCCAAGAAATGGCTGAGGTGCTGTAGAAATTTAAATGAATTAGCTAGTACCCAGAGATAATATACATTTTCGTTGGATCAGTAACATTGGTTCAATAGATATTACTTTTATATGTCCATAGAGAGAGGAAGTAATGGATCAAACACATTAAACAATACAATAGCCTCTCTTTCTTTACATGTACCCCTGCGGGGCACCTGTCAGGGCGCAGTGCCGGCGCGTGTTTCGGTGAAAGGCTTCAATGTAGCCGCCACCTTCTTCAGGGCACAAGCAAGTAGATATCCAAAGAGTGTGCCGCATGGAAAAAATGGAGGAGACAGGTGGGTGCCTGATGAGTGATAAAAGTCAGGACTCCGTTCTAAAAAATAAAACATGGGTGGGTTCAGGTAATAGCAAACTTCGTATCCCCGTCAATCCAACAAGAGTAAACGAGATAAAATTAACAAGATGATGACACCGATACAGGTCTCCAGTACCTAAACTATGCCTCAAAGTGTAGGGAAAAACAATAAAAGTAAGTGTGATGGAAAATGTGGGCAGTATGAACAACCAAGGAAAAAGGGCTACAGATTGTTGAACAATTAAAGGAAGACAAGAAGAGATCCAAGGCAAGTAGGCAACCTTCACCAGGTAGAGAAAAGGGGGTGTAATGAACTAGAGGGTGTGTTGGAAAAAGAATATATCAAAACCAAACACTTACAACAGCAATAGGTGATCCTGGACGTGTAATCACCGGCAAATGATGACATGAGGCGTGGATACACAGTCTGTGCTGACAATTACTGTCAGTATCTGATGCAAATTCAAACCAAGAGTCAGGGTGACTGGTATGAGAAAAAAACAAAAATCGGAATAATGAAAAAAAATGGAAAAACAAGGGAACGCCCTCCTATAGAAAAAGGAAGGAAAAATAATGAAAGCAAGTTAAACAAGCAATACCTAGAGCCAAGAATATGAGGTAAGGAAGGTTCCCTTAAGGTTGTGATGTCAGATAGCCAGCTCGAGACATCAAGGATACTTGGTCGAATGCGAAAAAGAAAAAGAATACCCAGGATCCAGGTTCCGGGTCTCTAAAACAAGAAGAAAAGGGGAGAACAATCCAGGCTAAGTAGCAACCCAGGCTGTAAGTGCAGTATAGTGGCTGCGATAGGGTAAACAGCAAAGCCATTGGAAAAGCAGAGAAAGAGGGAAAAGCCCGGGGAGAGGGTATTTAAACCAGATAGGCGGAGTACCGCCGACAAGCTTAAAAGAACTAAACACATAAATGAGGCAAAAAAACTGGACTTTTACAATTGCTAAGCAGTGACCAAACGTATACACGGGAGTGTGATCAGAAAGAAAAAAGAAATGAGAAAAAACTAAGATGCCACGATAAACATGAGATGTAAAAAATACGGGTCTCCATAGAGGGGAGAAAGGCGTCCAACTGGGCGTCCTTACCCATGTAGAGATAGCGCCACCCACTGTGGGTCCGTCCTAGGTCGGGAGCCTTACTCTAGCGGTCTTGAATCCTAATGCTTTGAGGGTCAGTGGAGATCAGGCCGTCAGGAGAAGAATTCTCTCGGGAAATACACAGATGACCGGGAGTCGCGGGCAAAGAGTCGAAAGCGGAATGGCCTTTAAAACTCCCGCCCATAACGTAACGTCAAACCGGAAGTTGCCTGGACGGAGGGCCCCTTCGCAACTAGTGGGAGGATCCGGTCGCCATATTGGGAGGATTAACGTGGTGAAATAGATAAAGGAAGACACATGATGAAAATAGTAAACAAATATGTGAATGGGCGCGGTCGGGTCCAGACAGCCAACTAGTGATTAATCTCACAGTCGCAAGCTCAGAAGGCCACAACAGGAGAGATGGATACTAACGATATAATAAAATTACAGTGAAAATAAAGAAGAGATGGGACACAACCTCAGCATCAAAATATTAAATGTTGTAGAGGTACCTACCCCATGTGGTGAAGTAAAAACGGAATGGGGAAAAGCTAACCAAAGAGGCAGAATGAGCCAAATGAGAGTGGATGAAAGTAAGAACCTAGCAGGATTCAGAAGACTCCAATGGCAGGATAAACACAATCCAAGTGGACAAGAAAATAAAGTAGAAAACACTTCAAAGTGCAAACAGTCCAAAAGGAGGAAGGGACCGAATAAACAGTCATAATCGTAAAACAGGCAAGGAGCGAACATGGGTAGACGGAAGATAACAGGGAAGAACACCAACGCAGCCCGGGCACAATTAGATAGCTTGTTCCCAGGGAGTGGTTTCGTTCAATCCTTTTATTTGAGAGTTAAGGAGAAAAATCAAGAATACCTCCCTTTTTTTACGATGTTTGGTATCATCATATCCTCTGATTGTTCTGATCTTCTCCAAGATCGTCTATCTGAGTTCCTTGTCAGTATGTCCCAGGTCAAGCCAATGTTGGACCAGGGGAGCAGTGAGTTTTTTGGTGCGAATATTCCATTTGTGTTCTCCGATGCGTGTTCTTATCTCTCTGCCGGTTTCGCCCACATAACAAAGGTTACATGGGCAAAGGATACAGTATACCACGTTAGAGGTCCTGCAGTTGGTTATATTACTGAGTTCTATACTCTTGTGTCCAATGTCAATCCGGTCAGATATGATGGCATTGTCACATGCCTGACATGTACCGCATCTATGGTTGCCTTTAATGGAATTGGCACCTGTAATAGATTTCTGCACAAAGGTGTTTTTTGCCTTGGGTTTGGCTCTCACTAAAAAATTGCATAGGTTCATGTTCTGTCTAAAGGCAAAGGTGGGTTTGGGTAACTTGGGGACATCCTCTCTCATGTTGAGAAGATGCCACTCCGATTATATGGCCTGTATGATTTGTTGGTCTAAGTTAGAGTGTCGGGTAACGCAAACCAGTTTCTCTTCAGTGTTGTTACTCTTGGGGGCAAACATGGTTTCCCTATTGTAGTACCTGGCTCTTTTGAATGAGTCGCGAACCAGTCTTTTAGGGTATCCTCGAGCTAAAAGCTTGTGCTTGAGGGTCTCAGCATGTCTAACGAACTCCAAGATGTTCGTACAATTTCTACGTAATCGTAGAAATTGGCTGAAAGGAATGCCATCTTTCTGACAGCGAGGGTGGAAGCTGCTGTAGTGGAGTAACGTATTTCTTGCGCTAGGTTTAGTATAAAGAGATATAGAGAGATGTTGATTATCATGCTCTATCCAGATATCTAAGAATTCGACCCTGTCTCTACTTTTATGGGGGGTGAATCTGAGGTTGTTATCACAGAGATTATTCCACTCCAAAAATTGGTCCAAATCATCCTCTTCGCCATGCCACACGAAGAAGATGTCATCGATGAACTGGTACCAAGCTGGTATATTTTCAAAGAAGGGCGCAATTTCGTTATGAATAAACAGTTTTTCGAAATTGCCCATATACAATTTGGCTATACTGGGGGCACAGGCTGCCCCCATGCTGACCCCTTGATCTGTTTGTATAGCTCGCCGTCAAATTCAAAAACGTTTACGTTCAAGACAATCTCCAAGCACTGAATCAGAAAGTTATGGTTATGTTCGATCCCGGCCACAATCAAACAGTTTTGGGCCACTTCAAGTGCCTGTTGTTGAGGCACATTGGTGTATAAGGCCTTCACACCAAGGTCATTCTGTTCGTGTATATGGCTAGGCTAGTGGGAGAAAGCCTCTATCTATGGCAAAGGAATGTGTTAATAAGAACGGTGTATTTATTAGCAGAGCAAGGCCTAACCTTGGAGAAACGAAAAATGTCCACAGCCTGCTTCTCGAGTCCGGGAATACATAGCTGACGACATAATTCAAAATGGCGGCGAAACCTAAAATGGTGCCGCAAATTCTAACTTAACATGAGAACAAAACACAAGCAGGGTGTCAAAACATTTTCATTCCATCAGACCCTCCTTTTAGCATTTGGTAAACCATTTTAAAATTGGGAACGGAAAAGTTGTAAAATGCAGGGAAACAAAAGACATCAACACTCAGAATTGTCCATATACTCAGTATGAGGAATAGACGTTTCAAGGGATGATGTAAAACCAAAAATGCCCTCGTCAATCTGCATCATGTCTGCAATGTCTTTTTGCAACATGATAGCAGCACTAGTGCCTGGAGCTGGCTTTTTCGGCTTAGGGTTGAGAACGCTTATACAATAAGTGCAGCAGGTCGGGAGACAGTGTATGCATAGACAACACATGAAGAAAATACCAGCAATCCCAGCTACAAAGATCAGGATCTTTCAACCCCAGGACGTGAACATACCCCAGAACCACCCAGAGAGAGTCCAAGTACCATTTTCTTGGTGTATGTCAGATGAGAGTCTATGCAATTTCTGTATGGCACCATACACATTGGGGGCGTGGATAGTATGTACACACAACAGCTACTGCCAATGACGCAACAGGCCCCACCCCTATCTGCCAGCATAACGTCTAACACCATCTGGTTCTGCAAGGTAACTAACCGTGTAGCCTGAAGCTCAGTAGTGATGTTTGTCAATATAAAACAGAAACCTAGGCACACATAAATGTAAAATTAACACAATATGTACATTGGGTGCTGCAATACACAATACATAAAAATCGGAAAGGAAAAATCTTCAAGGATGTTAATGAATGTTCAGCCTTTTAGTTTATTCTTTAGGTTTCATTGATAGGAAGAAAACACCAGCCGACACGTGTTTCGTCGCATGTGGAAATTACTTCCGCGACTTCCTCAGGGCTGGGAAGGGATACAAGGGAAATAGGTGATATATGAATCATAAAACATCATTGCAATAATTTTCTTTAAAAGGCTATTTTTAGAAAAAAGCTCATGTGTCAAATACAAGTGGAAACCACAACACCCAGAGGTGAGATAATCCTATCCTCTAGATGGTGCTCAAATCGCATTATAAAACTTCAGAGAAAAAACTTCAGAGAAAAAAAAGCCAGTGTTGGGATGGTGGACGTTCAAATCTGAAATATAAAACGAATCCTGACTAAATAGCACAATTGTACATAAAAGAAGTGCGTATTTCATAGGTGGAAGTGTATTCCAAGAAAGTGGAAAAAGTCCCGATTGTGAGTGTGAGACTATTCCCGCACAAAATGACCAAATTAAATAAAGAAAATCTTAATAGATTAAATAAATTATAATGGGATTGTGTCTATAATACCTGTAAACAGATGAAGAGTATTCTGATTGTCTGTAAATATAAAAAAAGGGGAAACGAAAAATAGAAAGAGGGAAGTGAAAAATTGTCAACATAAAAAGATGTGAGCTTAAGTATAAGAAGAATAAAAAAATAAAAAGAGGGTTGAATAGAGAGTGAAGAGGTTACGCACTGAGTAAAAGGCTTGGTCGAGCAGGTGAAAGAATAACGGTACAGATAAAAAGGAGAAGAAGAAGAGGTTATATCTAGAAAAACGGAACAATTAAGCTTACCGCTCAGCCGGTGATAGTTCCAACCTCGGCTAGGCAAACAAACCACCAGTCATGAATAAGTCTATTCATTTAGGACGTCTGTGGCAGTGTGAAGACAAGAAAAGAAAGGAAATGCCTATGAGACCCAGTATATATAAGAGCCTAGACATATACTCAAACAATTGGGTAATTAAAGCCAAGACGCTAAATAAGTCGACAGGAAAAAAAGAAAAATTAAATGCTCACCAAAATAGCGGTAACAATGCATATCCCGCATATAAGGGATAAAAAAAGATTAGCGGTCGTCACATCAGGTTACGGTGGACCAACTGCGTGTCAGGATGCCGTGAGGGGGTTGGAAGAACCGGCAAGGTAATGCCAGCGTTAAAATAGATCTGAAAACAGATCAATCAGATATTCGTTAAAAGGTCGCGTTAAAGGGATCTGTAATCTTAGCCATAAGTAGGGCCAACCCTAATGCTATGAACTCTTACCTCAAGGCGAGTGCGCCCGGGGAACCCCTCTGGCAGATCACTGTGTTCCAAGTTGTGGACACGTGATCCGGAAGTGATTTTATACTCTCGGAAGTGGAGCCTCTAACAAAATGGATGCTAGAACGTCAACCCTCTTTCGCTAAAAGCAAAATATTGGAGTATTATAGAAAAAAGACTAGGGAAATACTTCATATTAAACTGCGAGTCACAGAAAAGTGTGGAGGCGAAATTCAGAATTGGATTAGAAGTAAAAAAATAGTCACTCTATTAGTAAGAAATATAAACGCCACACTTATTAACCCAGAACCGTAAATGCCCGCATAATATTGCTTATGAGGGATGATGGCATATATCCAAGACCAAAAAAGAAGGAGCTTAAAAACACTGATAGTTCAAAAAAAAGGAAAACCTAAGATGTATCAAGAACGAGTTCATGCACAGATACCAGAGAGAATGGGACTGTCAAAGTGAAATATGAACCTCCAATTAGTTCGTGGTTAGATCCATGCTCACGAGTGCAGTGCCGAAATGGTGTATCCCAGGTGAATATAGCTATCTCCATTTCAAATTTTATATATGACATTAAAAGTTTACATTTAACAGTACATGTCCAAGATATGAGCACATAACAAAATTCTGAACAGAAACCGAGAATCAAGTTAGTGTGTACCATGTGAATAGAGTTAACTCTATTGACAGCTATAAATAAACATAAATTCGATACAAACACATAGCAGAGTTATAAAATTCTATATATAGGACACAGAATATCCTATGGTTCAAACCTATGTTGAAAATAATTGTTAATGCATACAGGACAAAAAAAGCCCTGTCATCATCGCGATACATATAAAGCACATAAAGCAAGTCTTGCGACCAATTATATATAATCTAATAAGGCATATGCATTTAAATGTTCTAATTAATTGTGTCAAATCTGAGTGCACATCACGTTATGAGACAATTTTATCTCTATTGTCCTTGATACACATGTAACACAGCATATTGCATAGTTTCACAGGACTGAGAAAATATTGTACAGACTCAATTACATGGCTGCCTATTTCTTGGAAATACCACAATGGACATGCTGAAAATCTGTGGTGGCCCAGTTAGTCACCTAAAAAGTATTGCATTTTGTGATCATAATTAAGGCCAAACTCTACTGTATGCAAACGCATAATCCACATAGCTTCAGTCCTTCTAAGTCTGAGTTCTCTGTTGCCCCCACGAACGTTGGGCTGTGTCACATCAATACCAAAAAAGGACACAATCTTCTCCATTCCCTGTGAAGGACATGTGGCTGTATGTAATGCTACCGGGTACTTAGGATCCTGTTTATGTATGGCTCGGATGTGTTCTGTGATCCTCTCTTTCAATGGTCTGATAGTACTTCCAACATAGATTTTTTTGCACAAACACTCTATGATGTATGCTACGAATCTAGTGGTACATGTGATGTTACACCTGATGTCATATTTCCTTCCATCAAAATCTGTGAAATGTTTAATGCCATGCTTCGCCCACCTACATAGCCCACATGAACCGCACTTATAGAAACCCAGAGTATGTGGTCTCAACCAGGTAGCCCCCGTTAATCCATGTGGGATGGTGGGGCTAAGTCTATTTCTTAGAGTTTTGCCTCTTCTGAAAGTGATCTGTGGATAATCAGCAATGTATTTTTCTAAGGACTTGTCTGATTGTAAAATGCCCCAATGTCTTGTGAAACTTCTCCTTACTTGATGATGTAGATTGTTGAAATCAGTTATCATTCTCACTGGTTGTTTGAGATGCCGTGTGTGAATCTGGGTTCGTAGTGTGTCCTCTCTTCGTACCTTGGCTATTCTGTCTTCAGCTTTCTTTAATACTTTAGATGAGTAGCCCCTTTTTAAAAATCTCTTTTTCATATTAGTGTGGCACGATTGGAATTCTGTGTCTTCACTGCAATTCCTCTTCGCCCTTAAGAATTCACCATAGGGTATCGTAACATCACATGTACCACTAGATTCGTAGTATACATCATAGAGTGTTTGTGCAAAAAAATCTATGTTGGAAGTACTATCAGACCATTGAAAGAGAGGATCACAGAACACATCCGAGCCATACATAAACAGGATCCTAAGTACCCGGTAGCATTACATACAGCCACATGTCCTTCACAGGGAATGGAGAAGATTGTGTCCTTTTTTGGTATTGATGTGACACAGCCCAACGTTCGTGGGGGCAACAGAGAACTCAGACTTAGAAGGACTGAAGCTATGTGGATTATGCGTTTGCATACAGTAGAGTTTGGCCTTAATTATGATCACGAAATGCAATACTTTTTAGGTGACTAACTGGGCCACCACAGATTTTCAGCATGTCCATTGTGGTATTTCCAAGAAATAGGCAGCCATGTAATTGAGTCTGTACAATATTTTCTCAGTCCTGTGAAACTATGCAATATGCTGTGTTACATGTGTATCAAGGACAATAGAGATAAAATTGTCTCATAACGTGATGTGCACTCAGATTTGACACAATTAATTCGAACATTTAAATGCATATGCCTTATTAGATTATATATAATTGGTCGCAAGACTTGCTTTATGTGCTTTATATGTATCGCGATGATGACAGGGCTTTTTTTGTCCTGTATGCATTAACAATTATTTTCAACATAGGTTTGAACCATAGGATATTCTGTGTCCTATATATAGAATTTTATAACTCTGCTATGTGTTTGTATCGAATTTATGTTTATTTATAGCTGTCAATAGAGTTAACTCTATTCACATGGTACACACTAACTTGATTCTCTGTTTCTGTTCAGAATTTTGTTATGTGCTCATACCCTGGACATGTACTGTTAAATGTAAACTTTTAATGTCATATATAAAATTTGAAATGGAGATAGCTATATTCACCTGGGATACACCATTTCGGCACTGCACTCGTGAGCATGGATCTAACCACGAACTAATTGGAGGTTCATATTTCACTTTGACAGTCCCATTCTCTCTGGTATCTGTGCATGAACTCGTTCTTGATACATCTTAGGTTTTTCCTTTTTTTTTTGAACTATCAGTGTTTTTAAGCTCCTTCTTTTTTGGTCTTGGATATATGCCATCATCCCTCATAAGCAATATTATGCGGGCATTTACGGTTCTGGGTTAATAAGTGCGGCGTTTATATTTCTTACTAATAGAGTGACTATTTTTTTTACTTCTAATCCAATTCTGAATTTCGCCTCCACACTTTTCTGTGACTCGCAGTTTAATATGAAGTATTTCCCTAGTCTTTTTTCTATAATACTCCAATATTTTGCTTTTAGCGAAAGAGGGTTGACGTTCTAGCATCCATTTTGTTAGAGGCTCCACTTCCGAGAGTATAAAATCACTTCCGGTGTCCGGATCACGTGTCCACAACTTGGAACACAGTGATCTGCCAGAGGGGTTCCCCGGGCGCACTCGCCTTGAGGTAAGAGTTCATAGCATTAGGGTTGGCCCTACTTATGGCTAAGATTACAGATCCCTTTAACGCGACCTTTTAACGAATATCTGATTGATCTGTTTTCAGATCTATTTTAACGCTGGCATTACCTTGCCGGTTCTTCCAACCCCCTCACGGCATCCTGACACGCAGTTGGTCCACCGTAACCTGATGTGACGACCGCTAATCTTTATTTATCCCTTATATGCGGGATATGTATCGTTACCGCTATTTTGGTGAGCATTTAATTTTTCTTTTTTCCTGTCGACTTATTTAGTGTCTTGGCTTTAATTACCCAATTGTTTGAGTATATGTCTAGGCTCTTATATATACTGGGTCTCATAGGCATTTCCTTTCTTTTCTTGTCTTCACACTGCCACAGACGTCCTAAATGAATAGACTTATTCATGACTGGTGGTTTGTTTGCCTAGCCGGGTTGGAACTATCACCGGCTGAGCGGTAAGCTTAATTGTTCCGTTTTTCTAGATATAACCTCTTCTTCTTCTCCTTTTTATCTGTACCGTTATTCTTTCACCTGCTCGACCAAGCCTTTTACTCAGTGCGTAACCTCTTCACTCTCTATTCAACCCTCTTTTTATTTTTTTTATTCTTCTTATACTTAAGCTCACATCTTTTTATGTTGACAATTTTTCACTTCCCCTTTCTATTTTTCGTTTCCCCTTTTTTATATTTACAGACAATCAGAATACTCTTCATCTGTTTACAGGTATTATAGACACCATCCCATTATAATTTATTTAATCTATTAAGATTTTCTTTATTTAATTTGGTCATTTTGTGTGGGAATAGTCTCACACTCACAATCGGGACTTTTTCCACTTTCTTGGAATACACTTCCACCTATGAAATACGCACTTCTTTTATGTACAATTGTGCTATTTAGTCAGGATTCGTTTTATATTTCAGATTTGCACGTCCACCATCCCAACACTGGCTTTTTTTTCTCTGAAGTTTTTTTCTCTGAAGTTTTATAATGCGATTTGAGCACCATCTAGAGGATAGGATTATCTCACCTCTGGGTGTTGTGGTTTCCACTTGTATTTGACACATGAGCTTTTTTCTAAAAATAGCCTTTTAAAGAAAATTATTGCAATGATGTTTTATGATTCATATATCACCTATTTCCCTTGTATCCCTTCCCAGCCCTGAGGAAGTCGCGGAAGTAATTTCCAGATGCAACGAAACACGTGTCGGCTGGTGTTTTCTTCCTATCAATGAAACCTAAAGAATAAACTAAAAGGCTGAACATTCATTAACATCCTTGAAGATTTTTCCTTTCCGATTTTTATGTATTGTTTATTGCAGCACCCAATGTACATATTGTGTTAATTTTACATTTATGTGTGCCTAGGTTTCTGTTTTGTCTGTTTGGTGAGGGTTTTTTAACCCGCACACAATTGGGGGGTTATAGGGTTTATCCCCTCTCCTAGTTGCACCATACTGAATACATTTTGAGCTTGCGATTAGTGCGTATATAGGGCAGAGCGCCTAGGTTCTTTCCCTGATTACTAAAACCCTTTTTCTAGAGTTTAGATGTTTGTCAATATACCAGCTGTTGTATCAATAACCCCTTTAACAACTCTAGTTAACCGACGAATGTTAAGGCTATTAGACATGGGGCCCCAAAAAGGTACGATACCCTCATGGCATCCTCAAACTGTTGTAAGGTGGTATCTGTCTGATCTATATCTTTCGTGTCAATGACCCTTCTGACTCGGGGCAAGTATACACTCCTACTCTGCAGCTGATGATCTTCATGGTAATTGGACGGGGCTATATACACAGGGGGAAGGAGAAAAGAGAGATAACACCTGCCCGACCATCCCCTCGGGAGCCAGACATCAGCTTGGGATCCACAGACAAAATAGACATTAGTGGGTAAGATCAAAGGAGGACTATTAATTGTGCTAAGTGAGTAGGTGAAATTGCATTTACTTTCCCCCACCTCTATCTCCCCCTTCCGCTGGACACAGAAAGCAGCTGCTGAGCTGACCACAGACACCGGCATTGGTTTGTCCTTAGTGACATTACGGTCCTGGAAGGATTGGAAGTACTCAGATGTGTTAAACGTCTGGAAATCAGCCATTTCCATCTGAAGCCATATGCTATTCTTCACCTTGTCATATTTGCTCATACAGGAGTTTGGGGACAAAGTACCAGAAATGTTTTGTCCTCCCTTACCTATAGGAGTAAACCCATGATGAAAACGTATGTCACAGTGCGAGAATCAGCGGGGGTCATAACCTGAGGAGAGTGGTGGAAATGGTAGTGTACCATGACAAACAATTCAAACCAGCCCTCACAACTGCCTAGATATGACAAAGGCATGGACAGCAAATTATCACTTTTATGAGTAACTGAGGGAAGCAATCCACAAACCCAACAATTTGTTGTATTGGACACGTCATGATGAGCCTGATGCAACATTTGTATAAAGACATTATCTGTATAAGACTTTCGGTGCTCTCCTTTATGAGGGGCCAAAGTAACAAAAATGTGTTCAGGGGGAATGGGCATGGTACCAACCAGAGAATGCATGGGATACTTTTCCTCCAGAAACCAGGTTATTCCCAATACAATTATTAGCGCAATCACAACTTTTGATCAAAAACTATTTTACTTTTTGTGGACCAACCCCGTTCTGGACGTGGTGGTGCAAATGGCTGTTCCTCCTCAGTAATAGGCCGACCAAACGGATACATTATGAAGCAAAAGGGGAATGCAGTAAAAAGTTATAATGGGGGCAATTGTTCCCAGTGTCTGTCTGAGCCTCACTGGTACAGGCTCCTATTGTTCATCAAAGTTGGCGCTCTTGAGCACCAGCGGTGGAGCTGCTCAGTCCTAGCTCTTGAGGAATCCCACGTCGCAGAGGATAATGTACCCCCCTCCAAGGCAGCACGTTCGATCTATCCTGTCCAATGTCAGAACAATGCACCAATCTCGCCTCACCCTAAACTAACACCGTTGGTACTATTGACAAAGTACACCCTGACTTGCACAGTCCATCCCTAACTAATCTGACTTCTCCTTTGGTGCACTGTCCTTCACCCGAGGATGCAAATTGTACCTGGTGACTCCAGGCACAGAGGGGTCAGCGAAGAGGGGCTCCTTAATAGCTTTGATTTCAGGTGGAACCGCTGCAATTAGCACGTCATTGTTCTCAGCATCCGTTTGGGTCCATATAAGCCGTGCATCACTAAATGGGATGAACTGAGGTATCTTCTCTCACTCAGCATCCCCAATACCATCCCTCACCCACTGGTCATAGGGTAAGGGCAAGGGTACTCTGCAGCAGTGGTTGGAATGAATCCAATTCTTTTGGCCAGCGACTTTTACGGCTGTCCTGGTGGCGAGGAAGACCAACTCTGGCCCCTTCCAACGGGGCTCCAAGCTGTTTTCCGCTGGAAGTTATGAAGTAACACCCAGTCCCTCTGTTGGATGTTATGGCAAGGCCCCTTGGTACAGGCGGAAGTGACTCCTTTATCTGTTGGGGAATAGAACGCAATTTTTCAGTTAACTGGCACAGGTAATCAGTTAATAAAGGATACTCAATCTCAGAGAATCTGCGCGGACGCGGGACGCCCCAGACATTCACCGGGCGTCCGAACACGACCTCGTGGGGTGACAACCCTGTCCTAGAATGTGCTGTAGTTCTTGTGGACAAAATAGCTAGTGGTAAGGCATCTGGCCACTGCAACCCTGTAGTCTCCTAAATCTTTGCCAATTTGAGTTTGAGAGTACCATTGTACTTCTCAACCAAACCGGCGGACTGGGGGTGATTCGCAGCATGAAACTTCTGTCTGATGTGTAGTCCCTAGCAAACTAGCTGGATAACCTTGGCATTGAAATGACTTCCGTTATCACTCCAGATCAAATGGGGCAAGCCGAAGCGAGGAAAGAACTCCTTCAGGAGTGTCTTTGCAGTCGCAATGGCTGTATTTTCTTTAGTGGGGTAGGCCTCAACCCATTTACTGAACGCACAAACAACCACCAACACATACTTCAAATTATTGACCCTGTCCATTTCAATAAAGTCCATTTGAAGGACCTCAAAAGGGAAAGTGGGAGGTGCAAAATTACCGGGTGGTGTAGGGGTACCCTTGCCAGGATTGTGCATCATACACACCTTGCAGTATTTCACCAAATGAGTAGCTGTCTTTGAAATGTTGTCATTTTGCCATACAGGGTCTAACAACTTGCAGATACCATTAGCACTGATATGAGCAGGCCCGTGAGCCGTAGTGACTACAGGAAGAACATATGCATCTGGCAACATCCATCTCTGCTTCCCTGACTTATCAATCCAACATCCTTCATCATTCAAATTTGCTGTACTTACTTGCCACACAGCTAATTCCTCCATTGTGGCCTCACTCTGGATTGCCTTTACATTTTCAAGTGTATCCTCAAACATGGAGAACTCGGGCACCCACCTCGCGGGACCTGCTACAAACATTCTTTTCATTTTAGTTCGGGCTGTTTCCTTAGCTGTCTGATCTGCAAAAGCGTTTCCCTTACCCAAATCATCAGTAATCTTCTTATGGGCGCTGCACTTCACTATGGCCAATTTCTTAGAGAGTGTCAAAGCGGACAGAAGCCTATATATAAGAGGACCATGCTGAATATGTGTCCCATGGGAAGTAAGAAACCCTCTCTCTGCCAAGAGCCACCCAAAATTATGGGCGACCCCGAAGGCGTACTGGCTGTCAGTATAAATATTAACAACCAGTCCCTCGCTCAATTCACAAGCTCGAATAAGGGTGACTAGCTCAGCTGCCTGGGTGGACTGATAAGGAACTTGTGATGTCTCAACTACCGTAGGCAGCGTAGTAATTGCATATGCTACGGTTGTAGTGCCATCTGGTAACTTGAAGCAAGAGCCATCAACATATAGTTCCCCTTGGGGATCAGATAAGGGAACATCAGTCAGGTCTACCCGTCCTTTCGTCACTTCTTCTGTCAATCTCCTCATTCTCAGAAGGGAGCAGTAGTAACGTGGCTGGATTCAGAGTGGCACAGCATTTGATCGTAATGTGCTTTTGAAAGAGCGTTAGCACGTAACCTGTCAGACGTGCACTGGTGAGGTGCTGTGTCCTTGTCTTATTCAAAAGTGTATCCACAGCATGGGGTACCATAACTGTGAGGTCAGTATCGAGTACGAGTCCCACCGATTGTCTTAAAGAGACGGCCACAGCCGTGACCGCTCTTAGACAGCTCGGGAGGGCTCGGGCGACAGGGTCAAGCACAGCAAAGAAATAAGCACACAGCCATTGCTTATCTCCAAATTTTTGTGTTAAAACAGAAAGCGCACAACCACCAAGCTCATGTACGTACAATACGAAGCCTTCAGCATAGTTATGGGTACCAAGCACTGGAGCCGAGCAAAGTGCCGTTTTTAATTGCTCAAAAGACTGCTGACACTCTGGCGTCCAAGGCAGGTGTTCATGCACATCTTTTAGCGTTAGCGCAAGCAAGGGCTTAATAAGAAACAAATAGCGAGGTATCCACTGCCTGCAATAGGAAGTGATACCTATGAAAGCACGCACATCTTTTTGAGTTTGCGGGACAGACATTTTAACAAAGGTACTGATGCGTTCAGGGGTCAATCTCCTACCCTCCTTCGACAGTAAGTGACCTAAATAGGTGACCTCCTGTCGACAATACTGAACTTTGGAAAGGGATACCTTATGACCATGGTCAGCTAAATGGAGTAACAATTTAACCGTACTATCTCTGCAACCTTGTTCTGTGTCCGAGGCGATGAGCAGGTCATCAATATATTGGAGCAATACATTACCTGTGGGGAGGAACAAGGAATCCAGCTGACCTTTCAATGCTGGACTATAAATATTCGGACTCTCTGTATAGCCTTGAGGAGCGCAACAGAATCTGAAGCTTCTACCAGCAAGGGTGAACCTGAACAGATACCTGCTGTCAGGATGAATGGGGATACTGACAAATGCATTTTTCAAGTCAATGACAGAAAAGAATTTAGCAGAAGAAGGAATCATCGTCAAGAGTCGTAATGTCAGGGACCACTGGAAACTGGGGAATCACTATTTTGTTAACTTCTCGCAAATCAATCACAAAGCGGTAAACATCTTTGTGATACTCAGAGGGACCCGAAGGTGTCCTTTCGAGAATGGGAAGAATAGGGCTATTACAAACATTAGCAGTCATCTCCTCAACCACTCCTTTCTCAATCAAATCCTGCACAATTTTTATAAAAGCTCGCTCACCTGCCTGCGGTATCTTATACTGAGGAATACGGGATAAAACAGCACCTTCCTTGACACGAATCGAAACAGGCGATATCTGCAACAAACCCACATCTGTGTCGCCCGTTGCCCACAGTGTGGGTGGCACATCTTTAAATTCAGCAGGGAGGGGCGCATCTTTGGACAGACACTGCTTAGCGCATTCCACATCAGGACCCATCGCCATATAGACGCCGGCTGGGGAGCAGTAAATTGTAGCATGCAATTTCTTCAACAGGTCCAAACCCATCAAATTCTCTCCACAATTGGATGTCAACAAGAATGGCGAATCCACAGTGAAAGGACCAATAGTCAACGCAAGAGGCTTTGAAATGGGGCTCATGACCGGTACACCAGAAAAACCTACCGAAACATTATTATGGGCAGACAGAGCCGCCCCAGGAACAAAGGAACGAGAAATAGAGCTGTTCGTTGCACCTGTAGCCACTAAAAACTACTTAGTCGAACCATGCACATCCACACTAACGTACGGACCTCGTTGGTCTACAGGTATCAAAACTGGTCCCTTACCCTGTCCCCAGCTGTCCTAGCTGTGAGACATCCCAGTCACCTCATCCGTATCGTAGTCATCATGATAATACTGTTTGCCCCGAGGGTCAACAAAGTAGCTCTGATCAGTATGACCCTGCGATGTCCCAAAGGTCTGAGCCCTGTCCTGGCCACCATCTCCACGACCCCATCCACGAGACCCTCGTCCTCTTGGGACTGCCACCTTCTGCAAAACACAGGACACTCGCTGCACCAGTGTCCCTCCTCCTTACAATACACACATTGATTTGGCCCTACCGGCGTAGTATTCCTGCTAGTACATGTAAGCTGTCGTGCTAAACCACCACGTCCTCTACCATTCCCTCGAGAAGCTTGCTGCAACAACACCTTTGTCTTCAAATCCTTATGCTTTTTCTCCATCTTCTCCTTATCCTCATTTTCCCTGTGCTCATAATACTGCGCCATATTCAAGATAACATTAGGAGAAGATGTGGACCAGGTACTCTCGGAAGCCTGTAATCGAGTTGCGATTTCGGGGAACAAGTTTGAAACAAGTCTACTAAAACACAAACGCACACCACCTTCAATCAACAAGTCCTGTCCACTATAATCCAGAAACACACTTTCAAACCGGGTGAAAAAATTAGACACACTCATCTTTCTTCTGACGACAGACTGATAGCTTGTCCCAATCAATCTTTCGGGGCAGAATAAGGGAATGCATATACGTGATAATTCAACCAGTCAAAGCAAGTATCTCTGCCTTAGGCTTCTCACCAGGCTTCCTCCTCTGGTCCCATACTTTAATTTGATCCCAGGTACCACCCAGTTCCACAACGTGATCCCGTGTGTGTACCTGTCTCCAAATATCAACAGGAACCAACAAACCAAAGAACACTTCAATATCCGCAAGCGTCATTACTGTTGAAGAAGCAGCCTCAGTCAATTCTTTTTAATATGCAGTAGGATTTTTCCTAGGGTCAAGTAACTGAGTTTTAAGGGACAAGAACTCACTCCTTTTCCATGGGGTATAAACCCATTGTTCTTGAAAACGGGCCTCTACCCTTGGCCTAGTGACATTATCATGCTGATCCCGTATCTCTGGTATCTCAGGATGGTATATAGGATGCACCTCCCTCATCGGAAACTGAGATACCGGGGTGGGGCTCTTCTCCAGCAGCCTTCCCCGGTAAGCAACCAATGTTGCAACATTACCAAAGACATGGGCAGGCTCCATATCAGTAACATACACATGATCCCTAATATGGTATATGATCTGCGGTGCTGCACCCTTGAAATGCTGCTCCCAAAGACCGAACAGAGTAGCTGACATGTGCTTAAGGGCATGTTGCTGCACAAAAGGCTCATAATCTTTCATCACACTCCACATATCTTGCACACTGTAAATGGGGTTACGAGCCCACTGTGCTGCCTGATTTGCCACCACATTTTTCTCTGCATCTCCCACATCAGATCGGACCAATGTCCGCCCCATGCGCTCCTTAAATTTCATCCAATCTCTATCCTCAGGGCCGCGCACCGGTGTCTCACTACTCAGTGATATCGGGGAATGGAGGAACACAGTGGGGTTGACAACCGAGGGAGCAGGCACTAACGTCATTGTCTGTTGCGTCATGGGTACAAGAGCTGGAGAGAAAGACGCCCAAGCAATATGCGTTGCAGGAGTACTAACAGTCACAGTTGCCACAGACGGTGAAGACAAAGAAAGGGCAGGAGGTGCCGTGGCCAAAGCAGTTTGATCAACAGTAACAGAAGCAGAAACAGCAGAGACAGAAGAACCGGGTAGCTGGGCCTGTTGGGGAAAAGCGGGATATACCCTCTGCGGGGCATACAGAGGTGGGGGTCGAGCATCTAGCAATTCTTCCACAAAAGCATAATTTTCTTCTTGGGCTACATAAGATTTGTCAATATTCAGTCGAAACCTCCTATCTTCACGTTCTATTCCTATCTCCTACTTCTCTCTATTGTGCCCTGCAGCTTTTTGAGTCAATGTTTGCATTCTCCCCTTCCGGGCCTCTTTCTCTGCTTTCATTCGCCTCTGTTTAGCCTCTTTTTGCCATGTTCTGAGGGAATCAAACATAGGCTGCTTACTTCTTCTCGCAAACAACTTCTCCTGTAAAAACCCAAATTCGTTATGTTGCCGGGTAAAGTGTTCAGAAACACTTTGGGGCCGATTCCGATTCGGGCCGGAAAACGTACCGACCGACTCGGAGCCGGAATTCATTCCGACCGACACGTACCGGTGCAGCCCGACCCGCAAAGTACAATGAGAAGCGTGCAAAATCCGACCGACTCGTACGGAACACAAGCCGAACGACCAAACCGTGCGGAAAACAGCTATCCGGCCGGAAAACCACGCGAATCGAACCGACCGACACGCACCAGGAAGAATCCCGAACGAAACGTACCCGCGAACTCCGACCCGCCAAGTACGATGCAACGCGTGGAAAACACGACCGAGTCGCACGGAGCCCAAGCCGTACGACCGACACGCATACAAAACTGCGAGCCGAAGCAACCCAATACACCGCGACCGACGCGTACGCAGCACAGAAAACAGCACAAACACAGCGTGAACGAATCGGAGAAGCTCGCACGAGACAACTGCAGGGTCCGACTCGGTCAGAAGAACATCTCCTACATGCACAAAAAGTACTAAGGAAAAAACACACATAAAAGGCCAAACAAGCAATTACAAAGCCAATAAATACTGGGGGGGGGAAACAGGGAACAAAGACACACCCACAACTCCACCCATATAAAGGACACAAATCCCTAACATGATCCTTTGCAAATTCAAATTACCTGCCAGCACTCAACACCAACAGACAGCAACCACACACACACTCACAGCTCATCCATCACACAAGCCACACACCAGCAGCACCTCAACAAATAGCACCCTCACATACACCCAGCAAAACACACACTCACACACCCTCACTTGCACACCAACACACACATCACTCACCATCACCACCCATCACCATGCCCCCAAAGAAGAATCAAAAGTTCCTAGATAGGGAATTGGAAGTCCTGGTAGATGAGATCCTCAGGGTAGAGCCACAGCTGTTTGGTACACTGGTCCAACAGACACCCATGTCGCAGAAAACCAAGATGTGGGAGAGGATTGTCGACAGGGTGAACGCACAATCACCATGTTTGCGCACAAAGGGAGACATCCAGAACAGGTGGTATGACGTGCGCAGAAGGGTCAGGGAGCTGTTGAAGAAGGACTACCTCTTGAGCCAACACACCGGCAGTGGCCCTCCTGCCAAACCAGTATACCTCAGGCCCTGGGAGGAGAAGGTGCGGGCCATCCTACCACCAGTGAGCGTATATGGACTAGAAAACATCCCAGAGCCTGGTGAGTACACAACAAATGTACACAATATTGTGCGACAATACACACACATCACTGTCAAGGGGAGAGTCAAACCATGCACCCTTAGCAAATCCACAGCAACCAAAACAGAATCATCCCAAAATGTGTATGTCAGTCAGATAAACACAACACATGCCATCTCATAGTGGTATGTAACTGTGTCATCACATGTACAAATACAACTACAACTACAGCTAGGCAGTGGCACAAATATAACTAACAAACACATCCAGACATGTAGCCACCACTACAACACCACCTCACAGTGAAGCCCACTGAAAGGAAGGAATCCTGTGTATGCTGGGCAAGTCAGTGTAGCCAATAGCATCATGGGAGTCGTAGTCACAGATATTGCCCACCCTCACAATGCGCACATCAACACCACCATGAACCATGCTCACATCACAGGGAGTGGAAACCAACTGACAAGATGGCTGACACTGGGTACTGCTGTGGGGAGCACAAGGCCCTGCTGGGAACTGTGCACCAACCAACAGCAGGACACCACTGACTGACATCCTGAAAGACAACTTGCACTCCCTGCAACGGAAGCACGTTCCATGGTGGAATATCTGGCTGGGTGGGAAGGAGGACTGACAGCACTGACCATAGTTATCAGCAGCTCCACTCACACACACCCCTAACCCAAACTCCACACAACTCACCTGGGAGAATGCATTGCCTCACACTCTTATCAAATATCCCACAAAGAACCACAACCCTGGGTCATGCTGTGTGAAGCACAGGGACACACATGGGACTTGTAGCAAAACTAACCCCAGGATAACACTGTCAGCCATCTTGTCAGCACAGGCACACAACCCCACAGGGAAGCAGAGTCAAAAGGAAGGAAGCATGGGCATGCTGGGAAGGGGGGTGGAGGCAATAGCATGATGGGAGTGGTAGTCACAGCCCAACATCCCCCACCCACATGGCCCAGCAAGATCACACCCAAGCATGCACACCTCACAGGGAGTCAAAAGCCACATCAAAGATGTCTGACACTGGTGCTCAGTCGTGGGGAGCACAAGGCCCTGCTGGGAACTGGGCACCAACCAACAGCAGGACACCACTGTCAGCCATCTTGCCATTGCTGTCACACTCACACACAGTGAAGTACACTCAAAGGGAAGGAAGTATGGGCATGCTGGGAAGGGCGGTGGAGGCAATAGCATGATGGGAGTGGTAGTCACAGCTCAACATCCCCCACCCGCATGGCCCAGCAAGCTCACACTAAAGCATGCACACCTACCAGGTAGTGAAAAGCCACATCAAAGATGTCTGACACTGGTGCTCAGTCGTGGGGAGCACAAGGCCCTGCTGGGAACTGGGCACCAACCAACAGCAGGACACCACTGTCAGCCATCTTGCCATTGCTGTCACACTCACACACAGTGAAGTACACTCAAAGGGAAGGAAGTATGGGCATGCTGGGAAGGGCGGTGGAGGCAATAGCATGATGGGAGTGGTAGTCACAGCTCAACATCCCCCACCCGCATGGCCCAGCAAGCTCACACTAAAGCATGCACACCTACCAGGTAGTGAAAAGCCACATCAAAGATGTCTGACACTGGTGCTATGTTGTGGGGAGCACAAGGCCCTGCTGGGAACTGGGCACCAACCAACAGCAGGACACCACTGTCAGCCATCTTGCCATTGCTGTCACACTCACACACAGTGAAGTACACTCAAAAGGAAGGAAGTATGGGCATGCTGGGAAGGGGGTGGAGGCAATAGCATGATGGGAGTGGTAGTCACAGATATTGTTCACCCTCACAACTGTCCCATCAACACCACCCTGAACCATGCGCACGTCACAGGGAGTGGCAAAGAACTGACAAGATGGCTGACACTGGGTACTGCTGTGGGGAGCACAAGGCCCTGCTGGGAACTGTGCACCAACCAACAGCAGGACACCACTGACTGACATCCTGAAAGACAACTTGCACTCCCTGCAATGGAAGCACGTTCCATGGTGGGATATCTGGCTGGGTGGGAAGGAGGACTGACAGCACTGACCATAGTTACCAGCAGCTCCACTCACACACACCCCTAACACAAAATCCACACAACTCACCTGGGAGAATGCATTGCCTCACACTCTAATCAAATATCCCACAAAGAACCACAACCCTGGGTCATGCTGTGTGAAGCACAGGGACACACATGGGACTTGTAGCAAAACTAACCCCAGGATAACACTGTCAGCCATCTTGTCAGCACAGGCACACAACCCCACAGGGAAGCAGAGTCAAAAGGAAGGAAGCATGGGCATGCTGGGAAGGGGGTGGAGGCAATAGCATGATGGGAGTGGCAGTCACAGATATTGGTCACCCCCACAACTGTCCCATCAACACCACCCTGAACCATGCGCACATCACAGGGAGTGGAAAAGAACTGACAAGATGGCTGACACTGGGTACTGCTGTGGGGAGCACAAGGCCCTGCTGGGAACTGGGCACCACCAACAGCAGGACACCACTCACTGACATCCTGAGAGTCAACCTGAACCCACTGCAAGGGTGGCATGCTTCATGGTGGGATAACTGGGCTGGGGGAGAAGGAGGGCCGGATGTCAACCAAATACAACCAATGCAGACCATGTACACACCCCAACATTCAAATTGAAATGGTCAAAGTATGCAGGACAATGTGCTACACCAATATCAACCTCTGACTGTGACAACTTAGGACAATGCAATGTACAGGCCCGCATCCAGAGGTACAGTCACAACTGTCAGGTGTGTCAACCATTGATGCCTGCAGAAACATAACATACATTGTGTGTGTCTCCCAAAAACAGGTGATGATGGGGACACAGCAGCAGACGCTGAGGAGTCCCTGTCCCAGGATCCAGGGGAAACGGAGCTCACTGGTGTGGAACAGCCTCTGCCCTCCTCGGATGACGAAGACCTACCTGGCACCTCCGGAGCGAGTCATCATGCAGCACCAGCAGGACCACCAGCTGCACCCCCTGCACCCACCCCTCCAACGACTGACAACACACAAACCACCCCTGCCGACACGGACAGACCAAGGACCACCACCACCACCAGCACATGGACCCTTGCCCAACGTGGGGCTATGGACACCAACACCACCGACAACCCCCAAGGGGGCCCAGGGTCACCTGTGCGTGCCACTTCAGGTACTGCACGTGTCGCCAGGGGTGGTAGACATAGGTCGCTGCTCGCAGAGGGGTCTGGACTGCATGATGACCCACAACTGGTACGCATAGCCGATGCGTACCAGACCAGCACCGGAGAGCTCAGCCAGGTAGTGGGGATCCTCAGGGACATACGACAGCAGCAGGCTGCCCATCATGCACGCTTGGACTTACACATGTCCCGCATGGAGTCCAAGTGGGACACACTGCAAGAGATGACGGCGGTGCATAGGGACATATTACAATGCCTCCGCCAGATGAGCACCAACATGTCCACACCTCCCTGTGTGCCCACAACATCTGGTGCTGAAACAACTGCAACTGCCACAGGGAGGGAGGATGACTCTGGCGGAGAGTCCCCTGCATCGCAGCAGCCTGCACTTGAGGGTCCCCCCCAAAGAAGAGGGGTCATCCGAGGAAGGGCAACTGAGAGGCCGATGGCCATGCGCAACCCCCAGGAAGCCAAAACCTGTTCTGGATAATCACCTTTGTGCGCAAATTGTTCACCCTGTTGAATGCAACACAACTCCCCCACATGACATGGGGAGTACAAGTTGGACCAATGTATCTGATGACTGTGGACTTTACTCAGGACATTTCTGCTACCAGGACTTCCAAATCATCTAGGAACTTTGGATTACAATCACAATGTACAGCACACACCATCCTGTGCACTATACTCACACATGTATGACAATAAACACACTAATACACCATACCTGCCTCTGTTGTGATTCCAACGTGGTTTCTGTCATGGAGATGATGACCTGCGAAATTACACTGTGCATGCTTACTGCTACAGCAATTACAACACAGGCATGTGAGTCATGGCAACGTGACACATATGAGGGAGACACACCACCAGGGCTACACAACATATACACACCAAGGCCACCTGACTCATCGCCTACACTGATGTTGCCAGGAAATAAGGTGCAATGCACAGACACAACACCTATTCACAGTCTTTGTCAACTAGCCCACTGGTGCAGTAAGCAAATGTCAGTCAGATGTGTGACCACAGACAACGCACATCACAAAGTGAAGCACAGGTTTATTACACATTTGCAACATGTTGTAACCACTACAGATGCAAGGTAATCCCACCTGGCAGTGGGCACACAGTCAACAAGTGTAGAAGGAAGGAAGTCCATGTGTGTGGCGCACATCACCTGTAGGGACACGACAGCTACCACCCTGGAAGTTTAATCACGGTGTTGGGAGATCACAGTTGACCAAACAACTCTGAAAGTACCCTGTGAAGGACAGAAATGACACACAGTCAAAAGCACTGAAGAACAGGACAGAACTGCAATACTCATGCCCAATACATGTCACAAGATACCCACCCAGAACCAAGTTAGCATGTCAACACTGTTGGGGAGTACAGACTACCTGTAAGGACACATCGCTACATGCATACAGTCATGTAGCACATGGCCACACTCAAACAGCACCAGAGCACCACCAACACATATCATGCATACTCACATCATTGACATGACATCTCCGGATACTCACATTCAGCTGAAGAAGTTGGTGATGAGCTGTGTGCGGACATCACCATCATCATCATCATCACTGGCATCGTGGTCCAGGCCAGGATCCTCCAAAGGTGGCGGATGTTGATCATCGTCATCCAGGATGAGAGGCAACTCCTTCCGCACAGCCAGGTTGTGTAGCATGCAGCAGACAATGACAATCTTGCACACCTTTGCTGGGGCATATGGGAGGGTCCCTCCTGTCTTGTCCAGGCAGCGGAAGCGGCTCTTCAGGAGACCAAATGTCCGCTCAATGACTCTCCTGGTCCGACCATGTGCCTCATTGTAGCGCATCTGGGCTGGTGTCACAGGGTTCCTGAGGGGCGTCGGCAACCACGGCATGTTGGGGTATCCGGAGTCACCTACATATGGACAATTGCACATTAGCTGATTTGGAAAAGAGGGTGGAATACTACATCGCAGAACACACACAATGGTACAAAGTCAGTACACACCGACAAGCCAGGCACGCTGGTTCCGCATCTGTGACATCATCCTCGGGATGCGACTACTCCTCATCACGTAGGCATCGTGTGCAGAACCGGGGAAACGGGCACACACGTGTGAGATGCTCATATCAGCAAGACATACCACCAGTGCATTGACCGAATGGTAATGTTTGTGGTTCCTGTATGCCTGCTCATGTGCCTGTGGTGGTATCAAAGCCACATGTGTCCCATCAATGGAGCCAATGACATGCAGCATCCTCCCCAGGGCATAGAAGTCACTCTTCACGTCAGTGAGTTGTTCAGGTCTAGGGAAATAGATGTACTGGTTCAGGTATCTCAACATAGCCTCCAAAACATCGCGGAGCACACGGCTGAACATGGTCTTTGACATCCCACCAGCAGACGCCACAGTGTGTTGAAAGGTACCGGTGGCAAAGAAGTGTAGGGCTGCCATCACCTTCACCTTCACCTTGGGGGTCAGCGCTGTGGGGTATGTCCGGCCAGGTTGCAAATGTGGGGCCAAGCGCACCGTCAATTCCTCAATCAGCAGCCTGGTGAAGCGGTACCGTCGGATGCAGTCCCGTTCCACCATGGATGCAAGGTCAGGGAATGGTCTATGGACAGCTGGTGCCCTGCAGTGCATAGGTGAACAAAGAAAGAATGTCAGTCACCCCACATATGTGGCATTGACCATACACAATATCACATGATACATCATTATGAGACACAAGTACATGATGTGTGCAGTTCCGTAAGGACATGTATGGCACCTACATGGCCAACATCTAACATCACAGTTCAACAAGTGGCATCAACAAGTCCCATGTTGTGCCATGGGATATCATGACGATACCAAAGGGGATGATGGACGGAGCGCTAGAGCAAATCAAACACTCACCCCCAGTCAACTGATCTGGGTTTAATCCATCATCATTCTTTAGCTCACTCCACCACCCCAGTTCAGACATGGCCATATCAGTCTGACCCTGTGCCTCATGGCAACAGTCCAGCCCGAACTGCCAAGCCATGTCTTTCCTGAACCGGAAACAAGGCCGTGTCACAGTTCCCATCTACTGCTGCCACGTTCCAAACACACCCCACAGTGACATGTGTGGATAGATGTGCCCCAGGCATCACAGATCATCGACAGGTAGATTCCCAGGGACCCTGTATTGCCACATGGACACTGGCATGACATGGTGCATCATGAATACACCACAGCAAAACAACCATGACCCCCACAGGTAGTGGTCCCTGTTGCCTCGTCAGGACAGACATGGACGTCTGTGACACACACACGCACAACATCAAAGTTCATGCACAAACAACGTGGATGTGGAGACTGTCTCCCATTGTGCACATGGAATCAGAGGCATTGTAAACACAACATGCACACAGACTGTGGAGGACCATCACTATTGTGCCAATGGGTCACCCTGGGACGTACATACCGTCCCACATGGGACTCAGGGGGTATGTGACATGACATACACATACACCACCGTGAAATGTGACCATGCCACATGCTCAGGAATGAACAGTTGCACATCACAGTGGTCATGTGCACGACACACCAAGGATCCTGTCCCCATGAACACGTGCACAGCCTGGGAGTGGCTGCCCCGAAGTGACACCCACAGAACAACATGTTCACCCCCATACACAGAATAGGTAATGCAGCCTTACATGCCTTAGGATACAGTGTGGACAGGCTGTGGTGTTGTAGGTGTGCCCCTCACTCCCTGGGAAGTATATGTGGCTGGCATATGTTCACCTGTGACAGGCATGGTGACATATGCCAGTGACTTGTACAGGGACGCGTTGTACAGCAATGGACCGATCGGTGTGCCCGGCTGGCCCATTGCATTCAATGTGAGCGGGTACGCGTTGTATCGCGGGTACGCGTTGAACAGCAATGGACCGATCGGTGTGCCCGGCCGGCCCATTGCATTCAATGTGAGCGGGTACGCGTTTTAACGCGGGTACGCGTTGAACAGCAATGGACCGATCGGTGTGCCCGGCCGGCCCATTGCATTCAATGTGAGCGGGTACGCGTTGTATCGCGGGTACGCGTTGAACAGCAATGGACCGATCGGTGTGCCCGGCCGGCCCATTGCATTCAATGTGAGCGGGTACGCGTTGAACTGCAATGGACCGATCGGTGTGCCCGGCCGGCCCATTGCATTCAATGTGAGCGGGTACGCGTTGTATCGCGGGTACGTGTTGAACTGCAATGGACCGATCGGTGTGCCCGGCCGGCCCATTGCATTCAATGTGAGTGGGTACGCGTTGTATCGCGGGTACGCGTTGAACAGCAATGGACCGATCGGTGTGCCCGGCCGGCCCATTGCATTCAATGTGAGTGGGTACACGTTGTATCGCGGGTACGCGTTGAACAGCAATGGACCGATCGGTGTGCCCGGCCGGCCCATTGCATTCAATGTGAGCGGGTACGCGTTGTATCGCGGGTATGCGTTGAACAGCAATGGACCGATCGGTGTGCCCGGCCGGCCCATTGCATTAAATGTGAGCGGGTACGCGTTGAACTGCAATGGACCGATCGGTGTGCCCGGCCGGCCCATTGCATTCAATGTGAGCGGGTACGCGTTGTATCGCGGGTACGCGGTGAACTGCAATGGACCGATCGGTGTGCCCGGCCGGCCCATTGCATTCAATGTGAGCGGGTACGCGTTGAACAGCAATGGACCGATCGGTGTGCCCGGCCTGCCCATTGCATTCAATGTGAGCGGGTACGCGTTGTATCGCGGGTACGCGTTGTACAGCAATGGACCGATCGGTGCGCACACATTGGCTGGGGCCTGGCATGGCAACGGACGCATTTTCGAAGCTCCAACGAGTCTGATGCAGTGAATTCAGTTGGCCAGCCACAACAATGTTGCAAAATCATGGGTGTCATGAAGTTGAAGATTTGAAGGATGCTGTGGGTGTGTATTAGTGCTGCTATTCCATGGATTGGTCAGAGTCAGAAGATGCAAACGACTTGGACCTATCACTTTGGACACATGGGACAGTATCTGCCTCTGCAGCACACATATAATGCTGGCTGTTCCCCTGAGAGCTCACTTGCCTGCACAACATGCTCCAGGACGACATCTGCCACCAACACTGCTGCTGTTTATGCATCCTCTGGCTCCTGCAATGGCACGTACTGTGGAGAGAGCCCCAGCCTTCAGCCTTGAGGAGAACCAGGCCCTGCTGGACTGCCTCCTTCCACAGTACAGCAAGCTGTATGGGAAACCAGGGAAGCAGGTGTGTGTGCTGTCCACTGCATCACTAATTGTGCATGTTGTCTGACTAGCAGGACTTTCACTGTGCACACCACTGGCTAGCATGCCCACTGAGTAGTTGTCACACCCCAAAGTGTGTAGTTACATGCACTGAACTGGTACAGTGCAGTAACAGTGCATTCCAACTAGGTTTACTTCCCATGCAATGATACCATGTAGTGACTGCTGGCAAACTGTTCATAGCCATTGTTGCACTGCCTGTGTACATCATATGCCCCTGTAATTGAGACATGTATATCCAACTGTGTGATGCACGGATATGTTGCTTGTGTAGTAATGGCTTTTTCACTTTCTCATCCTCACAGGTTGATGCCCACCAGAAGCAGGAAATCTGGCTGACCATCGCCCGGAAAGTAAGATCCGTGGGGTCTACAGGCGCAGGATCCGCAACTGCCAAAAGAGGTGGCAGGACCTTCGTGGCTGGACCCGGAGGATCGCAAGGGTCCAGCTGAAGCTGTCGCCTCCTCACAGGAGGGGCGGACACCGGACCCTGACCCCCACATGCTCCGGATCCTGGCGGTGGTCTTCCCTGACCTGGATGGGCAGCTGAGGGACAGACAGCAGCAAGGAGGGGGTGAGTCCATGACTGCACTGTGCACTTTGTCTGACATGCTATGTGCCCTCCTCTGGCCTGGTTAAACTTCCACAGTACATCAGTCATGTGGTCCAGGACCCATGTCCCTCATTTGTTACATGCCCACTTCTCCTCTGATACGCATATGTGTGGCCCTTATAGTCAGGAAACTGTGTCATTTGGGGACTGTGTCATTGCATTTTGCTTTGCTCAAGGTGGGGGACAGCATTTGTTCCCGTGACTATGTTGTGCGATTCATGGGTGGGTAAATTGCCTACACAGTGCCTAAGTTCTGACATGTGATCTGCGTGCAACTTTGATATGTGGTCCGCTTGCTGCTCTGACTCACCACATGTCCCTGGGGAATGTGGCACACACCCATGCTGCTGGTGGGAACAATATTTGGGCCTCAGGAGTATGTGTATCCAGTGTCTCACACATGCTTAGCCACCTGCCTACTGTCCAGGACTCATCCCTCTTACAGGTGGAGCTGGACAGTCATGCCTACTCCAGTGCATACAATACACTCTGTACTCCTACTCCCGTGTATCATCTGGCATGTTGTGATCAGTGAAATGTACCCTCAGGTGTCTGCCTCTGTCTCATTGTGCTGTGTCTTCGTTGTCAGGACTACTGGTATGTTCATCGTTTGGGGCTCAGCATGCCATCTGAGATGTGACCATGATAGACGATACTTCTGTGACTTATAGGTGTCTGATCACTTGACTGTGCACACAGGTGTTTGCGACTGTGACTTTCAGGAAGCTGTATTTTCATTCACAGCACACTGTGAGGTGCTCATGTTCAGGGAGTTGTGTTTCATGTCCCCCATATGTCCAGTTGGTATGACGTGGTCAAATAGTAGTACAGATGATGTGGTTTCTGGGGGATGGACAGGTGCACTTGTCAGTCACATAACTTGCATTCCCCATGCCCTCGGATTGTGACACAGTGCAGACTGTTGTTGTCTGGCTGCCATGGCCATGTGACTTGAGACAGTAATGTATGACTTTGCACGCATTCCTGTCTTATGGCATTCAACTTCCTGGGACTGATCCTGCAGGGGAGGTACATGTGCAACATGCACCCCATTGTGGCATTGACTATCCGGACATGGGTGCATCATGGTGTCTGGTGCTGGTATGCATCACATGCATTTCTAATTTGAATCTGGCCATCCCTTTATCCGGACACCTGCACTGACTCAGTGGCAAGAGATGTGATGTGTGCATGTTCACATGCTTCACCGTGTTCCCTGCAATGTCCAACAACTGTGTAGGTGGTGCATGTGTCCACACTGGGGTCTTACCATCAGACAGGCACCAGACAGATGGGTGCAAGGGCAGGAGGGGTGTGAGTCCCATGGTTGACCATCAGACTGACAATTGGCTTCCCGAATCTGTGCGAGGACTTTAGGCAATGTTCAACTAAGGATGCCAGGGCTTGCTCTGTAATGTGCTGTACTTACTGTGGTGTGTGCGGTCAGTGCAGGTGACTGATGTTTGTCTGTTTCCCTAATTGTTTGCAGATACATCCACGGCCACAGGAGGGGACAGCTCCACGGACCAGGAGGAGCAGCGGAGCCAGACTGGGTCAGCATTGGACGAGTGGTCAGAGGGACCCAGTGGCATGGAGGGCGAGGGGAGCCACACCGAGGAGTCCTCAGCACCATCCACCTCAGCTGGGGACCACAGCAGCTCAGAGGATGACTCCCTTGTGGAGGCGGGTCTCGGCAGCCACCAAAGGCCAGCTAGTCTGTCTGGCCCCGCCACCACCACCGCCCTCCCATCGGCTCCCATTCCTGAGGTCCATGGAGACTCCCGTGCTCGGGAGCGTGTCTCCTTCGTGCCAGGCACCGCAGCCCCTGCCCCTGTGTCCCTTGCTGCCCTGAGTGAGGAGTCTGTGTACCTCCTTCGGCAGCTCCATGTAGGGCAGACAGCAATGCTGAGTGTCCTCCATGCACACATCACTCTGTTGATACAGCTGGTGTCGTTCATGGAGGGCATCTCGACGGGTATGTCTGCCCTACAGAGGAGCAATAGGTCCATGGACTCCTCCCTGACGGCAGCAGTGTCCCTCCTCCAACAGTCCCTCACCCCTCCCACCTCTGCCCCATCCACACTTCCTGCCCCCCTACCTGTCCAAAGCACATGCACACCTGCACAGTCATCCATACACACAGACACAAGCAGCACAGACACACCCAAGAGTAAGGCAAGACGTGCACACAAGCATCCTCAGGGGACTGATACCACAGACACAGGTGATGGGGAACACACACACACACAGGCATCCACATTCACTCCGCAGTCCTCCAAATCCTCTCCCTCCAAGACCCCTTCCCTTGCCTCGCCTGCTACCACACATACACAGCAGGTCTTCCTGGGTGACCTCAGCCTCTTCCCCACCATTCCTGCTGACCCAGCACACCAGGGGAAGAGGAAGTCCACCCACACAGAGAGGAGTGCCCCTCGCCCCCGGACACCCTCCCCCAGGCGCAGGCAGACACAGGAGCCCATTCGGAAGTCCCCCCGGAGCAGGAAGGACAAGACCCCACCATCACGCAGCTCCAGCACCCAGTCTCTCTCCTCCATCCCCCAGGCCACCACTGCACAGGTTCCCCCGCCACACCCTGCCCCAGGTTCCCCCACACACCGATACCGCATCCCCAGACTGCTTAGGCCCTCCCCCCGGCCACTTGCTCTTCCACCCCCAACCCAGACGCTCTGCCTGTTAGTGGCACTGTTGTTGTGACCAGGTCCCCCCCACTGTCCTGCCCACCTCATCTGCCCACCCTTCCACGTCCTTGGAGTCATGCACTGCAGTGGAGTCCACAACCACCACGTCTGACTCGGGCACTGCAGTGGGTACCCAGTCCACTACATCAGTCAAGCCCACTGCAGTGGTTGCGGCACCCACACCAACTGACTTGTGTACCACGGTGGTGCCGGCCCCCCCTGAGTCAGACACCTCCACTGCAGTTGCCGGTGACACTCCTGCACCCACCACCCCTTCACTGCCTCACTCTGCCATCCCCTGATCCTGTCCCTGCGGTGCCTGGCCTTCCCCTTGTATGCCCCTCCAAGGGGGATGTCCCCCAACCGTACCAGTGCAGGCAAGCAATGTGTGACCAGTTGTCACTTCTCACCCCGTTGGTACTGTTATTTTGGACTGGCCATTGGCCTTAGTTTCTTTTGGACTTCCGTTTTTACCCTGACATTTGCTGAATAAAGCCTCTTTTTGTTTACTTTTGGGTTTTCTTTTGATGTACATGATGTGGATGAGTAGCATCCTGCATTTGCAGTTGTAATAGTGTTCACATCAGGACGATGAAGTGTTGCAGTGATGGACTCCATGTGGTCCATGGGATATGTGTCCTGTTGTATTCTGGATCTATGGCATCCTTTGCTACAGTCTGAGGGTGTAATGTACAGCATTTGACACAGGGATGTCCTTTTTGCATTTGTAAATGAACATCTTTGTCTTACACTGATGCACATCTGGTGGGCTTAGCACTGTTCAATGTTCCTATTTCCCTGACTGTGTGCCCAGCTCCACTGGACATGCAGTTTTGCACATCAATGTCGAAGGACTCATCTGTGCATACAGTGCAACTTGCTTGACAGGTGTTTGGTGTGTGTGCAGATGACTGACGTGACACCCCCGTACCCAGGCTGATGTGAGCAGAGCCTTCTGTGTGTTGTGGTTGTTGACTCACTGACGGAGTGTTCTGCTGACATGTTTGGGTCGTGCACAGACAAGGTTTGGCACAGCGGACCTTCCACAGGAGTGTTGTGCCCTCATGGCAGTGTGTAATCTGGTGACATTGCGTGGGCCTGTGTTGTGTAAGCATGTCTGTGCGTGTTCCCTTCCCTTTTCCTACACAGGCTGTGTCCCTAGGGATGTTCCTGTTTGTGATGCTTGCTGAGTTGTTCTGTGTTCATCCAGCATCTTGGACCTGGTTTCTATGTGATGTGGGTGCATGGCAAACTAATGTTCATGAGGTTGTCATCCCAGGTTGTCTTTGTTGTCAGTGCTGGGGATGTGGGCAAACGCAGATGGGACACATTCAGGATTCCCCTTGGCACTTGTTGTTTACACGAGTAATGTGATTTACAGTTTGTGTTAGCTTACAGTGATTGTGACACGTTGTGTGTGTGACTGATGCCACTCCTCAGGGTCAGAGCTGCAATGTTGGTAGTTGTGTACGTGTGTTCTTCGTGTGTCACCTTGGCTTCTTCATTGGTGTGTGACTATGGACAGGATCCCATTGATTGTGGTGGATTTCACATCATGCCCATGTACAGCATACTGTGCTGTGTGTCAGACATTGACAAGTCTTGTTGACTGGCCATGTGTGATGGGTTTCTGCACCTTGGTTCCCACCACCACCCCTGGTATTGTCATGGGTGCATGTGCAATGTCACCAGTCCATGTGAGCTTCACTTCTGCACATTGGTGGAGATCAGGGTGTGTGGTGTTGAGTGTGTGCAAAAGTGAGTTGTTGCACGGCCAGACCCCTACCTCCATATTGGCCTTGGCTGGCAGGCCGTGCTGATTGGTTGGAGCTTGTGTAGGTGTGATGGTAGTTAGTTGCCCAGGACACATGGCTGGGTTTCACAGTGTGAACGACATCTGACATTGTCATCACAGTGGGATTATCATGCAGGCTAGTGTCAGCACAATATGGGGTCCCTGGGGGTAGTGCTGTGGTGGGTCTGTCTCTTGCTGTGTTAGTTGCAGTTCCTACATGCTTGTGTGACATGTGTAATTTGTGCTCCCTCTCATCTAACAATGCCTGATTGCCCATATAGGGGATTTGGATCCATGAGTTACTTTTGTGTGGCACTGTATGTGCATCTGTGTAATTGGTATTCAGGCCTCATCATGTGTTGTGTGTTTGCCTGGGGACACTGGCACCCCCCCCCCTCACCTGTTGTGTTTGTTGTGCAGTGTGGGTCTGCCTGTTTGTGCATCTGCACCACTGCATTGGCATATCTTTAGTGTGCTATTGGCTGTATGTTGTTTGGTGGGTTTGACCTGCTGTCCCTGGGACTCCTAGGTCATCAGTCAGCACAATGATCATTGTTTGTGTGTCCCATTGCTGCCATGGTATGTTATTTGTTCACCTCACATCTACAGTCTACACAGGGTATCTACATTTGTGTGCCCATTGTTGCGAATATGTGGGTCTGCATTATGATGGTCACTTCTGTCATTGTGTCATTGATGGATGTTGACAGTGTCAGCCCCCATGGGTGATGTTTGTCTGCACATGGCCAAAGGTATGTCTTATTTGCACTGCACTGTTTGCCTCACCCAATCTATGTTGCTATGGGACACAGGCACTACTTTGCCACTGATGTGTTTGTTGTTCTGTGACCAGGAATCATCCATGCAGTTCAGCAGTTGCAGCTTTTTCTATGTCAACACTTACCTTTTGGTCACTGTGATGATGGGGGCTTAGACCCCATTGCCACAATGTTCAAAAGGTGCTTCAGCTATGGACCCCACACTTACCTTTTGGTCACTGTGATGATGGGGGCTTAAACCCCATTGCGACAATGTGCAAAATGTGCTTCAGCTATGGACCCCACACTTATCTTTTGGTCACTGTGATGATGGGGGCTTAGACCCCATTGCCACAATGTGCAAAATGTGCTTCAGCTATGGACCCCACACTTACCTTTTGGTCACTGTGATGATGGGGGCTTAGACCCCATTGCCACAATGTACAAAATGTGCTTCAGCTTTGGACCCCACACTTACCTTTTGGTCACTGTGATGATGGGGGCTTAGACCCCATTGCCACAGTGGTCATGGTCTGCTTGCATTGTGGGGGCCACACACATTTATGTGTGAAACATGTGATAGGGGGTCACATTGTATGTTCAAAGTCATGTTCAGTGTTGTAGGCATTTGACACAGTCTACACACGCTTGTCATGGTGTTGGGGGGATGTCTTTTTGTTGCATTCCTTATGTTGGTGTGTGCTTGTTGTGTCATGCATTAGCCATCCTGTGAGTTGGGGTGTTGTTGGTGGTAGGCATCCTGCCCCCCATGGGTAGAGGTGGTAGTAGTGACAGGCATCCAGCCCCCCATGGGTAGAGGTGGTAGTAGTGACAGGCATCTGGCACCCCCTGAGTAGGGGTGGTAGTGGTGGTGGGCATCCAGCCCCCCATGGGTAGAGGTGGTAGTAGTGACAGGCATATGGCACCCCCTGAGTAGGGGTGGTAGTGGTGGTGGGCATCCAGCCCCCCATGGGTAAAGGTGGTAGTAGTGACATGCATCCAGCCCCCCATGGGTAGAGGTGGTAGTAGTGGTAGGCATCTGGCACCCCCTGAGTAGGGGTGGTAGTGGTGGTGAGCATCCAGGCCCCTATGTGTATATGTGGCATTGGTGATGGCCATCCCACCCCTATGGTGCTGCTGTTGCTGGTGTAAGTAATTTCTGCATCCCTCTGTGTGTGTGTGATATGTCGGGTACGTGTAGTTTGTTTTTGTGGTTGGTGTCTGACTTACCTTCTGCGCCGTACGCGTCCGTGCCTGTTCCGGTAATAGATGTAGAATATTGGTAGGATCGGCACGATGGGATTCATGGTTGGTTCGTCTCGTTCGTCTTTCTCTTTGCTTCGCCTCGTCCTCGTCGCTGGCGTGTTCGTCTCGTAGCCGTGGATCGTCTTGTGGCGCGAATCGGAGCTTATGTGCGCCTCTCCCTGATGCTTTGATGTGCCGTGCGTAGCGACGGGTTCGGCGCGTACGGAAAGCGCATCGTACTTGTCCGGCCGGACGGGGCTGCATTTTTGCTTCCGTGCGACTCGATTCTGCATTTCCGGATCCGCCTCGGTCGGAGAACAGGACCTGTATTGGGTGAGTACGACTGGGTCGGGATTTGGGCAGTTGTGCGCATCGTACTTGCTCGTTCGGACGTATGTGCGAATCGGTCGGGAAACAGGCATTCGCCTGGCTTTTTTCCCTGCCGAATGGTATTAGGTGCGCCTCCGACCGGGATCGGAATCGACCCCTTTGTATCCAAAGCCGTCCTCGGACCGTCCCAAAGACAATTCAAAAGCGGTCCTCAGACCGTAGCAAAGAAAAAACAAAATGGTATCATATCCACAAAGAACCAAAACATACTCACCTGGTGCACACAGGTCAAACAAATTTATTCTCCACTGCCGACTCTTCGGTCCAAATGGTCAGCTGCGAGTTCAGAACTCTCTTGTGCAGGGATCCCTGGTACCCCCGCCGGACCCGACGATGGCCCGACCTCCACACCCGTCCGCGGGTGAGGATGGGTCACCACTTTCTAAACCTAAAATGGTGCCGCGAATGCTAGCTTAGCATGAGAACAAAACACAATCAGGGTGGCAAAACATTTTCATTCCATCAAAGGCCAGATTGGAAGATTTAGAAATAATGATGAAACTGAGTGATTCTCAAACAATTCTAATGGAAAGGAGCGTTAAATGAGTTGCTCAAATGTAGGTAGTTCTGAAACACTGAAGGAATAAGGATTTAAAAAGTGTGTTAAAAATGTGACATGCATAGGGTTGATGTTAGACTTGGCATCTTTTGGCGTGTTTCCCCTGACTTTTTGCTTTCTGACCTCCCGGTTTTGACTCTGTTTTTGCTGGTGTAATGATTCTGCGCACTTTCCTCACTGCTGTCCAGTGGGAAAGTGCAAGTGCTCCTGTATAAAATGTGTTATGGATTGGTGTTTCCATGATTGGCCTATTTGGTTTATGTGTCAGTCCCTTGTAAAGTGCACTGCGAGTGCCAGGGCCTATAGACCAAATGCTGTTGGTGGGCTGCAGCACTGGATTGTGCCACCCACGCAAACAGCCCGTAAAGTGTAACTCGGGCCTGCCACCGCAGAGCCTGTGCGCAGCCTGGGGCTGCCATGTCGACTTGGCAAGTGCACACACTTGCAAGTCCCTAAACCTTCCCTTTGCTACATGTTAGTCACCCCTAAGGTAGGCCCAAGGTACCCCTATGGGCAGGGTGCGTTGTATGCGAAAGGTAGGACATGCCCTGGTGTGTGTGGCATGTCCTGATAGTGAATTACAGCCTAGTTCGTTTTTCACTATTGCAAGGCTACCTGTTCCCCCTAGGCCAGAACGGGCAGTTTTGATTATTACAGTTTATAATCCTAACTGACCCCGGGAACATGGTAGAAATTCGAGTTTAGTATGCCTGGACTCAGAATGATAAAATGCATCTTTTAGTGAAGTTGGTTTTAACATTCTGTGTTTGCAAATACCACTTTTAGAAAGTGGGTATTTTCTTGTCTAACCATCCAAGCCTGCCTCTGCGAGGTTGTGTATTCCTTGTCTGGAATGTGAGTGACAGGGGCTGGGGGATGCCAGGAGACAGGGTGAGTCAGCACAGGGCTGAATAGCAAGATCTACATGTAGATGGGTGGGAGGGGTCGCACCTGGGCCCTGAATAGGACAGTGCCTTCCCTCCACAATGCTGGCTCCACCTCCTGTGGTGCGTCTGATGTCCCTGGCCTACTCACTGAAAGAAGGGACGGAGACTTGTCAACAAAGTGCTCCAGAACTGGTTTGGACTAGGCAAAGGCCTCTCTGCCTTCAGAGAACAAAGGAATTTGGGATATAAATATTGGGGCCCTGACCCCATGAATTTAGATCTCGCTGGAATCAAGGAACCTGCCAAGACGAAGAGCTGGAAGAGCTGCCAGGAGGAGTACTGCCCCTTTGCTGTGTTGTTGCTTTGTTGGGTTGGCCTGCAGCTGCTGCTTCTGCCTTGGGCAGTGAAAGGACTGGACTGAACTTTCTACAAACTTGTGCTGAGTATCTCCAAGGGCCTGAAACCGAGCTGGCCTCCTGTTAAGAAGTCTCAGGGACTACAAAGACTTCACAAGCCTCTGGGTACCGCTTCTGGAACGCTGTTTCAGTTGCCACAGAGGAAGGGAACTGCAACCGACTCCGTCAACAGAATCCATCCCTGGCCGGTGACCTGTTTGCACCGCAGACCGCATCGCCCCGCTTCGCATCGCAACCCTGGTCTCACCGTGGGCGACGTCCGACGACGCCAACATCGAGCCGCTGCTTGCACCGTGACCTGTGGGCACCGCAGTTCGCATCGCATCGCTTCTCTGAACCAACCGGACCCGACCGACGAGGTCGCTGCAACTGGCTAAAGAGTCGTGACCGCACCGCATTTGGGGCACCGCTCGCACGTCTGCGACGCACCGCTCCGACTCGCACCGCTGTCCGACGCCAGCTCCCGCACTCCGGCTAGGTCGCCTGCATCGCAACCTGTCAGCACCGCATCGAGCATCGTCTCACCCTGCATCGCACGCCTTGGACTCACCGACTCCGTCTGCACGACGCTCATCGAGCCGCTGCCTGCACCGCATCGAGGGACACCGCACCTTGCATCGCTCCGTCTTGCACCGCAACCGCGACGAACGCCGACCGGCTCGTACACTCCGTACCAGCCACAACGAGAAAGGTACTGTAACCGAGTCTGGTCATGACTCTGCTGGCCCGTATCGACGCGGTCGGCTGGAACTGTTAGACTCTGGGGTTTTCAGCATCGCGGTAGGCTCGGACGGAGCTACCGACTCGTACGAACTTTGCTTTTGTGCTATTCCTGCAAAGAAGAAGGTACCGTATCAAGTATTCAGTCGTAAAGTATAGTATTGTGGATTTTTGTCGTAATTGGTCTTGTCTTGAGTATATAAAATATTGGTTATTTTTCTAAACTGGTGTGGTGTCCGTTTGTAGTGCTTACACTGTATTACTGTTGGTTATGTGCAAATGCTTTACACACTGCCTCTGAATTAAGCCTGAGTGCTCGTGCCAAGCTACCACGAGGGTGAGCAGGGGTTACTTCACGAGTGTAACACCCTTACCCTGACTAGGAAGAAGGGTCCCTACTTGGACAAAGGTGCAAGCCCTTGCCAACTAGAGATCCCATTTCTAACATTGGTTGTCAGCGGTGAGGATAGGACTTGTGTTTGCACTTGACTTACAGTGATTGGTGTGCACTACTACCATATCGCAGACCATTACGTACCACATACTGGTTCTTTTTCTTTTGGCCTATTTTTGATCTTGCCAGTTTTCAACTCACTACTTTTGTCATGCCTGAATCAATTGCATCATCCGTTGCATCGCTGGAAGTTATCTTTGAGGAGGATAGGTTGGAATCCTATGCCGTAAAGGAGTTACGAGCGATTTGTAAAAACCTGAAAGTCCAAATTAAAGGCCTCACAAGGAAGGAGGAGCTACAGAAGGCGCTGAGGGCCTGGGTAGCAGCCAGACATGCCAATGGGCAGCCTGGTAATCTCAGTGAGGAGGTGGAGGAGCCTATTTCCAGGGTGGATGTACTTTTGGGTAGGGGGAACCCGCCAGGTCAGGCAGCAGCAGTCTGTCCCCAGAGGAGCTGGAGGACAGGCGGGAGGCACGGCAGTTTGAGCTGCAGAAGCTCAGGCTGGAGAGTGAGCGGGAGGAGAAGAGATTGGCCATAGAGGAGAGGAAGATGCTCTTAGAGCATGAGAGAGAACTGAAGGAGCTAGAACTTAGGAGTAAGTCAGGCTCAGATGGTGGCAGCAATTCGTCCAGAAAGGCAGACAGGATTGTGCACATTCCCAAGAACGTAGGCAAGGAGTTCAAGAAGGGGGATGACATACAAAGGTGGTTTCAGGGTTATGAGGCAGCCATACACATGAATGGGGTCCCTGAGGAGAATTGGGGAGCAGGATTGTGGCCACTTTTCCCTGAAGAAGCAAGGGATGCTCTGATAGCTTTGGGTAAGGGGTATCACCTCACCTATGCTGACATGAAGGATGCCCTTCTCACGAAGTATGGTCTTACTCCTGAAAAGTACAGGGATCAGTTCAGGTCCAGTAAGAAGTCTGATGCCAACACTTGGTTGGAATGTGTGGATGTGTTCTGCAGGTCTCTGGATGGTTGGGTGAAGGGCAGTAGCGTAACAGATTTTCAGGGGCTCTACAACTTGATTGCATGGGAGCACTTGTCTAGTCTATGTTTTGCAGATCTGCGCCAGCACCTAGTTGATAGAAAGCTAACTGACCCCAGGAAGCTTGCTATGGAAGCGGACCGCTGGGTGAATACCAGGGTCCACAAGAAAGCGTTTGGGGGAGACTCAGCCAAAGGTGGGCAGGGTCCCCCAGCAGAAAGGTGGGGGGGACAAGGGTAAAGCACAGGAGTTCTCTAAAGGGCCCCAAACTAGTACCCAGGGTAAAAGTTCCCAGCCCCCGGTGATAAGAAGAAAGGGGTCTCTACAGGGAAGCCTGTTGAGACCGGCCCCCGCAAGTGTTATGCATGTGACCAGGTAGGTCACTTTAAGGGGGACCCCAAGTGCCCGAAGGGGACACAGCCACCCACCGGTGGACAGTCCAAAGTGTTGGCTAGTGTAGCGCTTGGGGAGGAGGGGTGCCCACAGGAGGGTGGGGATCCCGCAGAAATGACCCTTGTCTCACTAGGGGACAGTGAGATGGTCCCAGGAAACCAGGTGCCCCCTAACACAAAGAAATATAGCACCTGGGTGACCATTAATGGGAACAGGGTAGAGGCTCTCGGAGATACTGGAGCCAGTGTGACCTCAGTCCGGTGTCACCTGGTGTCTGAGAAGCAAGTAGTCCCAGGAGCATTCCACCAAGTAGTTGCTGTAGACAACTCAGAGCGCCAATGTATGGTGGCGCAGGTTCCCTTTGAATGGGGGGGTCTCAGGTCCCTTGAGGGTGGTTGTGAGCCCTACCATGCCTGTAGATTGTCTGCTAGGAAACGACCTGGAGCAGTCCTCATGGAAGGAGGTTGAGCTCAGGTCTCACTTGGAGATGCTTGGGTTGCCAGAGTGGGCATGCGTGTCTACTCGGTCAATGGCAGCCAGAAAGGGTGATCAAGAGGACTTGGAGCCTGAAACAGTGGCCCAAGTCCCTGCCAAGAGAAAGGGCAGGGGCGCGGGAAACCGGCCCCCAAAGTTCCCACGGACCGGGAGGAGGCGGACCTCGAGGGGACGCCCCGGTGCCTACAGGGGAGCAGGTAGCTGAACTGGGAGACATCTCTGAGCTGACCCATTGGCAGCAAGAAGGGGGTCCCACCAGGGAGGAGTTCTGCAGGGAGCAGAGCGAGTGCCCTACTCTGGAGGGTCTGCGGCGGCAGGCTGCAGACCAGGCAGCTGGTAATCAGTCCGGGTCACATCTGATCTACTGGGAGAGTGGTCTCCTATACAGTGAGCCTAAGGTTGCTGAGCCTGGGTCAGCCCGTGTGCTGGTGGTACCCCAGCGCTTCAGGACCTTCCTACTGGGTCTGGCTCATGACGTGCCTTTGGCAGGACATTTGGGGCAGGACAAGACCTTTGACAGGCTTGTCACCCACTTCTTTTGGCCCCAAATGCGAAGGCAGTCAGATGCACACTGTAGGTCTTGCCAAACTTGCCAGGCAAGTGGTAAGAGTGGGAGGAAGGTCAAAGCTCCTCTCCAACCTTTTCCTGTTGTTGGAACACCCTTTGAAAGGGTAGGGATGGATATTGTGGGGCCACTGGATCCCAAGACAGCCATGGGCAACAGGTACATCCTGGTCTTGGTGGACCATGCCACCCGGTACCCGGAGGCAATCCCTCTCAGGACAACGACGGCGCCAGTGGTGGGCCGGGCGTTAATGGGGATCTTTTCCCGTGTGGGATTCCCCAGAGAGGTGGTTTCTGATAGGGGGACCAATTTCATATCCAAGTATATGACATCCCTGTGGAAGGAGTGTGGTGTAACCTACAAGTTCACCACTCCTTACCACCCACAAGGAAACGGTCTGGTGGAGAGATTCAACCAGACCTTGAAAGGCATGATCAAGGGTCTAACAGAACCCATGAGGCGTAAGTGGGATGTCCTCTTGCCATGCCTACTCTTTGCATACAGGGAGGTGCCTCAGAAGTCTCTTGGGTACAGCCCCTTTGAGCTCCTGTATGGCCACCCTGTCAGAGGACCTCTGAGTTTGGTAAAGGAAGGCTGGGAGGCGGCTCCCAGGAAAACTCCCCAGGATGTATTTAGCTACATGCTGGCCTTTAGAAACCAAACTGCCCGCTTCAGGAAACTCGCTCAGGCGAACCTAGAAGCCAGCCAGGAAGAAATGAAGAGATGGTATGACCAGAACGCCACTCTGGTCGAATTTCAACCTGGGCAAAAAGTGTGGGTCATGGCCCCAGTGGCACCTTGTGCCTTGCAGGACAAGTGGACTGGGCCATATGAGGTAAAGGAGCGCAAAAGTGACGTCACCTACCTGGTGGATTTGCAGGCTCCAAGGAACCCTTTGAGGGTCCTTCACGTGAACCGCCTCAAGCCCCACTTCGAGAGGTCCGAAGTGAGTATGCTCTTGGCGACAGATGATGGGGTGGAAGAGGAGAGTGAGCCTCTCCCTGACCTCCTGTCTACCAAGGAGCATGATGGGTCAGTAGAGGGTGTGATCCTCTCCCCTACTCTGACTCAGGAGCAGCAGGGGGACTGTCGCCAGTTGTTGGGACAGTTCGCCCCACTGTTCTCTCTGACTCCCGGTGTTACTCACTGGTGTACCCATGACGTGGACACTGGTGACAGCCCTCCTGTGAAGCACAAGATTTACAGGTTGACTGACCGGGTCAGAGCCAGCATCAAGGAGGAGGTCTCTAAGATGTTGGCGTTAGGGGTGATTGAGCCCTCCCACAGTCCTTGGGCCAGCCCAGTGGTCTTGGTCCCAAAGGCTGCTGCGCCCGGTGCCACTCCAGAACTCCGGTTTTGTGTGGACTACCGTGGGCTCAATGCCGTCACCAGGACTGATGCGCACCCCATCCCCAGAGCTGATGAGCTCATTGATCGGTTGGGAGCTGCCCGGTTCCTCAGCACGTTTGATTTGACGTCTGGGTACTGGCAGATTGCCTTAACCGATGGGGCCAAGGAGAGATCAGCACTCTCAACCCCAGAAGGTCATTACCAATTCCGGGTGATGCCCTTTGGGTTGAAGAATGCCCCTGCCACCTTTCAGAGGTTGGTCAATCAGGTGTTGGCTGGGCTGGAGGATTTCAGTGCCGCCTACCTGGATGACATTGCTGTGTTCAGTTCCAGCTGGGAAGAACATTTACAGCACCTTGAGAAAGTGTTGAGGGCTCTGCAAGGTGCAGGCCTCACGATCAAGGCCAGTAAGTGCCAGATCGGGCAGGGTTCGGTGGTGTACTTGGGACACCAGGTAGGAAGCGGCCAGGTGGCGCCCTACAACCCAAGATTGACACCATTCTGGCTTGGGAACCCCCAAGACCCAGACGGAGGTGAGAGCCTTCTTAGGTCTCACCGGTTACTATAGGAGATTTGTTAAGGGCTATGGCACCATCGTTGCCCCCTTAACAGAGCTGACCTCTAAGAGACAGCCCAGGAAAGTGATCTGGACTGAGTCCTGCCAGAAAGCTTTTGATGCCCTGAAGGCAGCCATGTGCACGGCGCCCGTGCTCAAGGCACCTGACTTCTCCAAAGAATTTGTCGTGCAGACTGACGCTTCAGAGCATGGTGTGGGAGCGGTGCTCTCACAACTGAACGAAGAGGGCCTGGATCAGCCTGTAGTCTTCCTTAGCAGGAGACTACTTCCCAGGGAACAGAGGTGGAGTGCCATAGAAAGGGAAGCTTTTGCTGTGTCTGGGCACTGAAGAAGTTGAGACCATACCTGTTTGGGACTCACTTCCGGGTTCAGACAGACCACAGGCCCCTCAGATGGTTGATGCAAATGAGGGGTGAGAATCCAAAACTGCTTAGGTGGTCCATCTCCCTACAGGGAATGGACTTTACGGTGGAGCACCGTCCTGGTACAGAACACGCCAACGCAGATGGTCTGTCCAGGTTCTTCCGCCTTAGTGAGGAGAACTCCAATGGGGTTGGGTAGTTCTCCCTACTTTCAGCTGGAGGGGACATGTGTTAGACTTGGCATCTTTTGGCGTGTTTCCCCTGACTTTTTGCTTTCTGACCTCCCGGTTTTGACTCTGTTTTTGCTGGTGTAATGATTCTGCGCACTTTCCTCACTGCTGTCCAGTGGGAAAGTGCAAGTGCTCCTGTATAAAATGTGTTATGGATTGGTGTTTCCATGATTGGCCTATTTGGTTTATGTGTCAGTCCCTTGTAAAGTGCACTGCGAGTGCCAGGGCCTATAGACCAAATGCTGTTGGTGGGCTGCAGCACTGGATTGTGCCACCCACGCAAACAGCCCGTAAAGTGTAACTCGGGCCTGCCATCGCAGAGCCTGTGCGCAGCCTGGGGCTGCCATGTCGACTTGGCAAGTGCACACACTTGCAAGTCCCTAAACCTTCCCTTTGCTACATGTTAGTCACCCCTAAGGTAGGCCCAAGGTACCCCTGTGGGCAGGGTGCGTTGTATGCGAAAGTAGGACATGCCCTGGTGTGTGTGGCATGTCCTGATAGTGAATTACAGCCTAGTTCGTTTTTCACTATTGCAAGGCTACCTTTTCCCCCTAGGCCAGAACGGGCAGTTTTGATTATTACAGTTTATAATCCTAACTGACCCCGGGAACATGGTAGAAATTCGAGTTTAGTATGCCTGGACTCAGAATGATAAAATGCATCTTTTAGTGAAGTTGGTTTTAACATTCTGTGTTTGCAAATACCACTTTTAGAAAGTGGGTATTTTCTTGTCTAACCATCCAAGCCTGCCTCTGCGAGGTTGTGTATTCCTTGTCTGGAATGTGAGTGACAGGGGCTGGGGGATGCCAGGAGACAGGGTGAGTCAGCACAGGGCTGAATAGCAAGATCTACATGTAGATGGGTGGGAGGGGTCGCACCTGGGCCCTGAATAGGACAGTGCCTTCCCTCCACAATGCTGGCTCCACCTCCTCTGGTGCGTCTGATGTCCCTGGCCTACTCACTGAAAGAAGGGACGGAGACTTGTCAACAAAGTGCTCCAGAACTGGTTTGGACTAGGCAAAGGCCTCTCTGCCTTCAGAGAACAAAGGAATTTGGGATATAAATATTGGGGCCCTGACCCCATGAATTTAGATCTCGCTGGAATCAAGGAACCTGCCAATGCGAAGAGCTGGAAGAGCTGCCAGGAGGAGTACTGCCCCTTTGCTGTGTTGTTGCTTTGTTGGGTTGGCCTGCAGCTGCTGCTTCTGCCTTGGGCAGTGAAAGGACTGGACTGAACTTTCTACAAACTTGTGCTGAGTATCTCCAAGGGCCTGAAACCGAGCTGGCCTCCTGTTAAGAAGTCTCAGGGACTACAAAGACTTCACAAGCCTCTGGGTACCGCTTCTGGAACGCTGTTTCAGTTGCCACAGAGGAAGGGAACTGCAACCGACTCCGTCAACAGAATCCATCCCTGGCCGGTGACCTGTTTGCACCGCAGACCGCATCGCCCCGCTTCGCATCGCAACCCTGGTCTCACCGTGGGCGACGTCCGACGACGCCAACATCGAGCCGCTGCTTGCACCGTGACCTGTGGGCACCGCAGTTCGCATCGCATCGCTTCACTGAACCAACCGGACCCGACCGACGAGGTCACTGCAACTGGCTCAAGAGTCGTGACCGCACCGCATTTGGGGCACCGCTCGCACGTCTGCGACGCACCGCTCCGAATCGCACCGCTGTCCGACGCCAGCTCCCGCACTCCGGCTAGGTCGCCTGCATCGCAACCTGTCAGCACCGCATCGAGCATCGTCTCACCCTGCATCGCACGCCTTGGACTCACCGACTCCGTCTGCACGACGCTCATCGAGCCACTGCCTGCACCGCATCGAGGGACACTGCACCTTGCATCGCTCCGTCTTGCACCGCAACCGCGACGAACGCCGACCGGCTCGTACACTCCGTACCAGCCACAACGAGAAAGGTACTGTAACCGAGTCTGGTCATGACTCTGCTGGCCCGTATCGACGCGGTCGGCTGGAACTGTTAGACTCTGGGGTTTTCAGCATCGCGGTAGGCTCGGACGGAGCTACCGACTCGTACGAACTTTGCTTTTGTGCTATTCCTGCAAAGAAGAAGGTACCGTATCAAGTATTCAGTCGTAAAGTATAGTATTGTGGATTTTTGTCGTAATTGGTCTTGTCTTGAGTATATAAAATATTGGTTATTTTTCTAAACTGGTGTGGTGTCCGTTTGTAGTGCTTACACTGTATTACTGTTGGTTATGTGCAAATGCTTTACACACTGCCTCTGAATTAAGCCTGACTGCTCGTGCCAAGCTACCACGAGGGTGAGCAGGGGTTACTTCACGAGTGTAACACCCTTACCCTGACTAGGAAGAAGGGTCCCTACTTGGACAAAGGTGCAAGCCCTTGCCAACTAGAGATCCCATTTCTAACAGTTGACAATAAGAATATATTGTTCAAATATTAGACAAAAAATAGGTACATAAAGGTCAGTCAATAAAATTATTAGACATGATCTCGAATTACATTTTAAGTGTGATGGAGTCAAAATTGCTCACTTGCTTGAAGTTGATATTTTGCATAAAGCAGCATCGTAAATTTGTGGTAGAGATCACATACCTATACGTTGGATACAATAGTGCCAATAATGCACTAAGTTGTACACACATGATAAAGAAGTTAAGAAGTTGTTTGGCAGAGAGGTGGTACTTTATTAAAACTGACGTCACAATGTTACAACGTTTGAATGGTACAAAGTGAGAATTGATTTATGAAAGGGTTTTTTGTGTTGTTTTAATGGCACATATTGACATTAACCTCCAACACCACTTATTTCTCACTAATACTTCATTCATGTACTCTGTTTTCAGTTCTCTATTTGCAGGATTACCTCACTTGTAATTGTGTGGAGTTATTCTTTTTAATCACCCAAATACTGCCCGGACAGGTTGAGTAATTGTTTTTGGTCTATGTGGACTGAGTTATGAGAGGAACGGGTGTGTTTATAGGACGGACTACAAATGCCAAGTAGGGGCTGATGGTGTGATCCATTGGATGAGTGAACAGAAGGGAGGAGTCAACTAAGAGGGAAGGGAAATAGAGCAAAGACCTCGCTGGAAGTACACTGCAGAGAGGAGAGCATAAAGTGATGGAAGAAAGATAAAGGAAGTGGAGGGGAGAGACAGAGAGCATTCTGTGAGGCAATTATTCACAAATATTGCTGAAGAGAAACAGACTGAAACTATACTAAGGGGGTACTGTATTCACTTGAAAATCACCCGTGGAAACGTCTGCAGACCAGTCTTAGAGAGCCCCGAAGGCAAGAGCCTGCAGGGGAGCAATCTGTTTCGCTTATTCCCTCCATGTAACATTCATTTTATGGCAGATCCCCATGGAAATTTCCTTCATACATCAGAGATTCAAAATGATTTGTGTCCACTTTTGACAGAGTGGTGACGCCTGTACGAAAGGAAGCAGAGGAATTGGAAAGCAGAAACCATGTTCTTTCTGGCTCTGAGGAACCACATAGAGTAGAGAAGACAATGATGCCCATAGAAGGAGGGTCCATGTCACCATTTCATATTTTTTCAGTGGTGTTCTTGGGATTTGAACTATTGACGGGGATCACCACAAACATGTTCATGATAGCTGTGATCTCTAGAGATTGGGCTCTCACGAATATCATCATCCAGTGTTTTTCAACGGGATATTGCATGGTCCGTGTGACATCCTTGCTAAGATGCTTCCAGTGTCATGGTAACTGGAAGCATATTACATAGCAGGATTCTGGAATAGGAGGATAGAGTCAGTTGGTGTGGGGCTGTCGTTGTTGTATGACAGGTACCTGCTTGCTCCTGAATAAAGACTTATTCTTCAACTTTCTGTCCAAGACCCATCTTTACATTTTGGCGACGATGGATGGCCAGGACTACGAGCAAGCAGAGGAAGGCACTCGTTATATTTACAGAGGATTTTGGGTACATTTTTGGATTTCTCGATCTTTCTGGTAAATCGTGATGCTACCCAATTCACTTCAATTGAGGAGACCTTCGATGGAAATACACCCTTTCTAATTACTCTGAAACATTGTCGGGTTTGTCCCTCGCCGAGGAGGACAATACTGTTTGATTGCGGACTCTTGAACTGTGTTGCTATTTCCCTTGTGAGTGGAACACTGGATGGTTTGGCTGCTTTGGGTATTTCAAGGTCGGCTGGTTTTGAACTGTGCGCGGATTACAAATTTCGGTACGTTCAAAGAAGGTGAGACTTGTACCTCAAAGAAAACTGTTGGAGGAATCCTCGGTCTCTCCGCATCTTTCAAAAGGATACCAGATTCCATCCTTCACGAATTCCGACGGAAGCATCATTCTAGCTGCGATTCTCCTGAGCTGTCTTGTGACGTGAGTTGTACACTCAGAGATGTCTTCATCCGAACGCCACCAGAGCCACCCTGTGACGTGAACTGTGCACTCCTGATCTACACACGTCCTCACGTAAGGTCACGCAACGTGACCCTGCGTGGCGGCCATTTTGGCGCTTGGCTGTTTCTTAGCAACCAGCCGTAGGATCTTCTTCCGAAAATAAGAAAACCTTCTTCCACGCCAGCTGATCGGACATCGTGGGACCTCCAATTTTTTCAAGACTGTATTATTTATTCTAACTTGGATAGCATACTTACCACAATTTTTTTTTATTTCTTTCTATTTCGTCGGGTGATATGCACACCGCATATTCATTATAACTATATGCAGACAGAGGTTTTCGACAAGTGTTCTCCGATGAACTTTGCACACGGTGATGTGCACACCTTAATTTGGCATTTATTATATATACATTAGTTTTGCTATTATATGTTTTCTTAGAAAGTTATTCAGACAACCTTTGCACACGGTGATGTGCACACCTTACTCAAGCATTTAGTAAACTCTATAGCCACTGTGACCACTATTGGAACTTAAGTACACAGTATAGTACAGAAATTTTTACGTGTGATTATATTTTCATTATATAGTACCTTATATAATGGCATCTCAAGGATGTGGGTTTGTTCCACCAGTACCGTTTTTACCTCGTCCGGGTGAACCACTACTTAAGTGGTCTGACTGGAAAGACTATTTCTTAAATTATATATCTGCTTTAGAGGAGGAAAACGAAGATAAATTTACACCATCTAGAAAAAAAAAAATGTTGTTGCATAGTTTAGGCCCAGAAGGTTCTAGAGTTTATTATCAGATGGAAAAGAAGGTAAGACCCACAGAAAATGCTAATGTTTTTTAGAAACTCTTGAAGATTTAGATGCTCATTATCATCCCAATGTATGTGTTGGTATAAATAGATTTGAGTTTTTTCAGAGGAAAGAAAACAAAAATGAGTCTGTTGAAGATTATTTCCTCTTGAAAAAAATTGGCTATAAACTGTGAATTTGGCACCTTACATGATAGTTTTATAAGAGATCAACTTGTCATGCACTCCAACAATTCCTCTATTCAGGAAAAGTTATGGGTGTGTGGGGATTCTCCCTTAAATGAAATTTTCGCCATTATAAAAAAAGCAGAGATGTCTAAAATGTGTGCTAAAGTGGCTTTGAAAAACAATGAAGAGGGACAGGTTGTCAGTAAAATTTCTCAAGGAAAAACAGATGCAAAAAAAAATGATAAACGTGCCATCGTAGATTCAAGTAAGAAATATACATTGTCTAGCAAAAGTGAAGTAAATAACAAAAGTTTTATTTGTTATAGATGTGGTTACAATGGTCATCTTGCCAATGACAAGAAGTGTCCTGCCTTGAGAGCCAAATGCACTTACTGCGGAAAATTTGGCCATTTTACAAAGGTTTGCAGGAGAAGATTATATAGAAGTAATACAAAAGTTGTTGAATGCGTTGATGAGAAAACTATAGAAGATGACAACAACACTGAGTCATCTAGTGATGATGGCATACTATGCATAGAAGATGAGTGTGATCCGGAGAGTATTGTTTTAAATGTAAATGTTGAATCTAAAAAGAAACCTGTGTGTGACATAATAATTGGAGGTGTACTATTACAAATTGTACCCGATTCAGGCTCTCCCTACACCATCATTCAACGCACTGTGTGGGAAAACTTATTTGCTAAGACGTTAAACAAGAATTTAGAACCACCCGACATACAGCCTGTGACTTTCACAGGAGAAAAAATTCCCATGGTTGGATTTATTGAAGAGACCTTCCAATTTAAGGACAGGAAAACATTAGGCCAGTTATATGTAGCTGAAAAAGGACCCTCAGCTTTAGGTTGGATTGACCAGGGAGCACTAGGAATTATTCTCAATCCTAAAAATGAAGATCAGGTAATGGTATTGGATGAAGGTGACAGACAATTTGTGGACAACATTGTCAAGCAATTTCCCACAGTCTTCTCTGGAGAAGTTGGGAAATTAGAAAGATTCACACACAAAATAGTGTTAAAGGAAAATGCGGTTCCCGTAAGTCACAAACCCAGGAACATTCCCATTAGCATCAGGGAAGGTGTCATGGCAGACCTTGATGCATTAGAAAAGAAGGGCATAATCGAACCGATAGAAAGTGCGGAATGGTTGGCCTCATTGGTCGTAGCACGCAAACCTGATGGCCGTTTGCGTCTATGTATTGATTTGAGGGACTTAAATAAGAACATCCTTGTTGACAAATTCACCTTTCCAAGAATAGATGAACTTTTAGCTCAATCCAAAGGCATCAAGTGGTTTTCCACAATAGATTTAACCTCTGCATACCACCAAATCCAACTACACGAGTCTAGCAAAAATCTAACCGCCTTCATTACACCCTTTGGATGCTACCGCTTTATTAGAATGCCGTTCGGTTTAGCCTCTGCGGCTGCGGTTTTTCAAAGGTTAATGTACAAACTTTTCAAAAATTTAAAGGGGGTAACATATTTTCAAGATGATATTCTAATTATGGGACGTGACAGGAAAGAACATGACGAGAGACTCACTATGGTGTTAGGCATCCTAGCCAAGAAGGGACTAACTGCTGAGTTAAAAAAATGTAAGTTTGGATTGAAGTCTGTTACTTATTTAGGACACGAAGTAGGCGGTGATGGAATTTCTCCAAAGAAAAAATTGATCACTGCCATCACCAACGCTCCTGTTCCAAAATCTAAAGATGATATAAGATCTTTCCTTGGTCTAGCGGAGTTTTACTCTAAATATGTACAGAATTTTGCTACTAAAACATATAACCTTAGGCAATTACTCAAAGTGAGACAAGAGTTTTATTGGAATGAAGACCTTCAGAAAGATTTTGACATGATCAGAAATGAATTAGTGTCTGCTTTTCCGTTACAGGCATTCGATAGTCTTGCCCACAGTATCATTACTACAGATGCCAGCGGAAAGGGACTCGGAGCAGTTTTGTCTCAGATTAATGAAGTAGGTGTAGAAGTAACAATTGCTTTTGCATCTCGTTCTCTATCTCTTTCTGAGGAGAAATTCTCAGTTATTGAGAAAGAGATGTTAGCTACTGTCTGGGCAATGGAGAAGTTTAGACAGTTTGTTTGGGGACAAAATTCACACTGCGCACTGATCACAAACCCTTGCTAAAAGTATTAACATCTGAGGGCATACTCAAAGCTACTCCCAGACTAGCAAGGATGAGTTTAAAGTTGTTAGAATTCAATTACGAAGTTGAATACTTACCAGGGAAAAGGAACCAAGTGGCTGATTATCTCAGCAGATCTCCATTACCTGCACAAAATATGGAGTGTTCTGATTGAGATGACTTTAATGTAGCTATTGTGTATGACTCTGCCAATGCCATTCCTAAAAAAGAATGGGACACGGAATATGAACACGACAAATCTTTAAAGGAAGCTGCTAAGTATGTAATCAGTGGTTGGCCTAACAAATGTGATCTGCAAGGTGACCTTAGAGCAATGTGGGAAGTTAAAGAACTGTGCATTGCTAATAGTAACTACCTATGTAGAGGTGAAAGAATTGTTGCTCCTTTGAACTTACATCCAGAATTATAGAAATCAATCACGAAGGCCATCTAGGGATCGTTAAACTCAAAAATAAAATAAAAATGTTTTACTGGTGGCCAGGGATTGATAAAGATTCAGAAAATGTTGTAAAACGGTGTTCCATTTGCAAAAACTCTGACAAAAGTCAGCATGTGTTTAAACCTAGCATTGGCATCAGACATATCCCAGACCATCCTTGGGAAGATCTAAGTTTTGATTGGTTGGGTCCTATCGTGGATGATCAGGGTATTGCTAAACGCATCTTGGTTGTTATTGACAACTACTCCAAATGGCATGAAATTGAGATTACTGAAAACTACGATTTGAAAGAAGTCATACATTTTTTGGAGAAATTGTTTATACGAGAAGGTATGCCAAAAAACATCCTTAGTGATAATGGCCCACAATTTACGTCAGAACAATTTCTAACGTTTTTAAAAAGGAATGGCATTAGTGAGAGAAAGACCCCTGTATATCATCAGCCGGTAACGGCATAGTTGAGCGCTTCAACAAGGTGATTATGGGTAGTATACAAGCTTCTCTGAGTGCTGGAAAAGATTGGGAAAAAGAATTGTTTAGTACTATTTGGGCATACAGAATTACTCCCACTTGTACGAGTTACAGTCCATTCAGAATTTTAAGGGACAGAGAACCCTTTACGAAAGACAATGTGGCGTGGAATTGTAAAAGTGTGTGTGGAAAATGGTCACCTGCTGTTGTCCGCTCTAACTTACGCAAAATACACGAATGCTACAGAACCAATTTTGAAAAAAAACATTGCATTAAGGAGGTGAATTTGAATGTTGGAGATTTGGTTAAAATAAAGCTTGGTACAAAAGTAAAAAAGGGAAAGCAGATATTCTGCACCTATGAAAATCTTAGAAACTTATTCTAAATCAGCCAAATTAAGTGATAATAAAATATGGCATCACAGTAGGATGGCAAAATGTGATAAAGCTCACATCTATTCTACTTCTGGTAAGGAAAACAAATCATCATCCATGAATTGGATGTGGGATGATGTTACTGAAATTGAGAAGGTTCATTCTGCTTCTCCACATCCTACTTCCCATAGAGGAAGCACCACTGTAAGTGCTGCACAACCTTCTTGTAGTGGAATTAAAAGAACACGTGTGGGGAGAGAAGTGAACTTACCGGTAAAATATAGAAGTTATGTCATGTAATGCCAAATAGTGTATAAGGGGAGGTAGGGTGACTTATGTTAATTGTGATTATATACTTTTTATCTATATACTTTTTATCTCTATTTTGTGTTCAATTTTGCACCTTGCTCACTCTTTTCACTATAATGAAATTAATGTATAATAATATTGTTTAGTTCTTTGGTTCAATGTAAAGAGAGAAGATGTGACATCCTTGCTAAGATGCTTCCAGTGTCATGGTAACTGGAAGCATATTACATAGCAGGATTCTGGAATAGGAGGATAGAGTCAGTTGGTGTGGGGCTGTCGTTGTTGTATGACAGGTACCTGCTTGCTCCTGAATAAAGACTTAGGGGCATATTATCAAGGATCTGCGATAATTATCGCAAAGCGTGCTTAGCGATGTTTTTTTATCGCCGGCCATCGCTGGATTTCCTCGCCGTGATAGCGCTGTATTATCAACGTGTATCGCAAAGGCGATAGGAAATCCAGCGATAGCGAGTAAAACCAGCAATAGCCTGAGAATTCCAGCGCTAAATTAACTGCGCTAATGAAAAGCTTGCTAATAGGCAAGTGTGTACTTAACCTAACAATCCACCCCCCCATTGACAAGATGGTTAAGGCAAGTTTTTTTCAGGCGTTAAATTCCAGCGATAAGCGCGGTTAGCGCGAATTTTCTTATCGCTTCGCGGGCATTGATAATAGAGGGAAGTTGTGTTTGCGACTGTTTCAATGGAGTTTAAGTCAGGAACGCCTACTTTGCATGTCATTAGCGATATCGCTGACATGCTTAGAGATAAAAAAAAAGGCCGCTATCGCCCAAAAACTCACGCTAAGGCCCGTTAACTGCAGCTTGTTAATAGTGTGATAAAAATATCGTCGCCCCTTATTCTTCAACTTTCTGTCCAAGACCCATCTTTACAGTCCGCTTCCGCTGGAGAGAATTTTTCTTTCAAGGGACCTTCCAGAAATTCCTCTTTGGCTTTTACCCCTTTGTGGTGTTGTTTAACTTCTGGATCACTGCCTGGCTCTGCGTCTTCTACTGCATCAAGATTGCCAACTTCACCCACCCCCTCTTCATGCGTCTGAAGCTTATGATCAATGGCATGGTGCCATGGCTTCTCTCAGTGACTGTCTTGGCAGCTGCAGTCATGAACATCCCAGTGATCTGGGAGTTTAGGAAAGTTGTTCATGAAAATGTCACTTCAGAGGACCTCAGTAATGGGGGCCCCTCATACACATACAGTCTTTTCTATAAGGTCTTCGTAGAAGTCCTGGAATGTACTTTGCCTCTAGCAATGATAGTAACATCAACAGTAATAATTCTCACCTCCCTCTACAGACACACCCACCGAATGCAGCAGACATCCACAGGCTTCAGTAAGCCAAGCACAGAGGCCCATACCAGGGCAGCTAAGATCATCCTGTCCCTTCTGGTACTGTACATTATCCTTTACTCAGCATTAATACTAATTACGTCTGAAGACACTGAGCATGCAGAGATCACCGAGTTCTTCGTTTATACCTATATAACCATTCCATACCCACTGGCACATGCTCTGATCCTTATCACGGGGAACCCCAAATTAAAGGCAACAGCCACAAAGTTTCTTTGTCATTTTTGACTTTATAGGTTTGCGAAAAATGTAATTCTCTTGCATCAGTTGTCTTGGCTGTAATTCATCTCACCCTGATTTAGGGATACCTTCGGAATAGTATGTGAATACGGGACAGAGTGATTGATTAGAAAGGGATTCATTCAGGTTTTTCACCCTATAAAATCTCTTCCATTTTGGGAACTGAAGAGCACCTGAGGCACAAAGACCTGCTTTTATCTGCCTTGTACTACTGCGGTTTTCATTGAATTATTTAATTAAATTTCGAGTCTTACAAACATTACCGATTTACTTGAAATATTTTTAAAAACCGAAACTGGTACAGTGCTTTGGAATCAGACCAAAACATTGATCCATTGGAATGAATGGCAACTTTATATTTTTCACCCAAATGACTCCCACCCACTACATTAACAACAGAAGTAGCAAGGTTACCTGGAACCTATTTATCAGTAAAGGGGCTTCCTGATTAAGATGCCCTGGCTAAATGACAACTCGTCCACTCCACTGCTGGGTAAAAGTCTTCAGGGTTGAGATCCAGCAGACAAAATGAGATGAACACTCCAGCTTACACAACAAATTTAAACAAAAATAAAATAAACAGAAGGAAGGAAGCGATGTGCCCTAGTGGTTAGAGCTTCCGACCCTCAAACTTGGGGTACCAGGTCAAAATACCCTTTTTAACTCAACATCCTGTCGTTCTACCACATCACTCTATCTCTTGGGCCCAAAAGGGAGAACAATTCTGAGATAATTTGGTTGCGTTGGTAAGCGTTCTAATATTCGTGGGCGAGGTGCACGCCGTATGAAAACTGGACAAATAGTGAAGAGTACAAATGGAAATGCCAAATATTCACAGGCTGTATGTCTACTGAAAATAGTATGGAGAAAACGTCACCTAAAGTTCGGCAAAGGCGAGATCTGTAGCTGCTGGTGTTTGTTTTCCCCTCCAGGAAAAAAATACTTTTTGCCGGATTTTTCAGAACTGTATTTTTCACGTTTTTTAGTTTGCGGGACGTTAACAAAGGTTAAAAACTCCTTCAATTAATTGGCAAAAGATACGATATGAATCATTTTACATTGTTAGGGGAAGAAAATGAGTATCAGCTGAAGGAAAGGAGAGCCCCATTCCCTCTTCAGGCCCTCTGATCCTCAAGTGCACTGTCACTGTCGGGGAGGAGGGTCTCTTCCCTGTTACCACTATGGGATGGGAGGGAACTTCAGCTCTGCTTGAGATAAGCCCCTAGTGGTGCGTCCTGCGATTCCTTGCAGTTCCATTTGGGAGTGCTGCAACTTGTCTGTAGCAACAGTCCATCAATGTCCTGCCGGCGAGTTGTAACTGTTACTGACAATTTATAAACAAGGTCCTCTTGGCTCATTGACCTTCGGGGCACATTATTAAGTTCAGGAAACGGGGTAAAGGCTGTAGCGAAGCAGATTGGGCTGGGGCAGCTGAGCTGTGTCCTGGTCGTTGGTTTAATAAAGGCCTTTGGAACTAGTGTACTTCCACTCTCCAGCCAGAGATGAGGTATTGTGCGTAGATTTTTAACCACCTTATTGCAGCAGGCGAGAAGAGCAAGAGAGTGAACTCACCAGCGAAGGTCTACCAGTAAACTCCAGACATGGGCTCAGGGACATAGGGTAATGCCCCCCCAGTTACGGGTTGCTTGGAGGGTGCAGAGTGCTATCACACGGGGAGAATTTGTCTTAACTCTGTTGCAGTACTGGTCACTTTCAATAACCACGGGGGATATTAGCAACAACTTGCGATAATTATCGCAAACCGCGCTTAGCGCGTTTTTTTTTATCGCCGCCTATCGCTGGATATTATCGCGAAGATAAAACGCTATTAGCAACGTTTATCTCCAATGCGATACAATATCCAGTGATAGCGGGGAAATGCGTGAATATCGCTGGAAATCCAGCGATATTCACGCATTAACGCCATGGTGGACTTAGCCTGACAATCCACCTCCCATTCAACAAACAGGTAAGTCATGTTTTTAGCAGGTGTTAAATTCTAGCGATATTCGCGCTTAGCGCAACTTTTTTTTTTCGCTTCGCCTGTGTTGCTAATAGGGGGAAGTTGTGTAAGCGACTGTTTTCAGTCGCTTTTAGTTGGGAACGCCTACCTTGCATGTTATTGGCGATAATTATCGCTGGCATGCAAGGCGATGGGAAAACGGGCCGCTATCGCCAGAAAGCTGTCGCTAACGCCTGTTAGCAACAGCTTGCTGATAGGGCGATAAAAAAATCGCCGCTTTAGCGGCAAAAAGTGCCGCTAAAGCAGCGATAAAGCCCTTGCTAATATGCCCCCACATCCCTTAAGTGAAAGCTCCTTTGAGGAATTTCTAACTTGCCAGCTCAGGGTCAACAGATGCTAGAGTTGGCGTAATTTATAACATTGGGCTGGTGTCATTGTTATAGAAAAAGGACTGGGTGGTAGGTCTCCATTGGACGGCTATGTGAAGTGACCTAATCGCACCTCCCAATCACAGCATGAAAGTGACAGAGGGTGCTGGACTTCATCTGAAGGAGGTTTTCATTCTTCATCACAGATTAGCCTCCAGTTCTTCTGCCCAGTGAGGAGATAATAGAGCCCTGGAGCCCTAGGATAGGAGCTCCGGGATCAAGCTAAGGGGCCTTTGCTAGAAAAACCAGTTACTGCTGGACTCCGCCCCCAGATCTGGATATTTGTCTTCCTCCTGTCTTCTGCCTGTGGTGTGGCAAGCGAGGGTCAGAGTCTTATTAGTTTCAATGGGCTGTCTGCTACTGCTACCAAGAACCCGCTCAGCTTGAAGCCCAGAGATCACCTTAACAATGAAAATGTTTATTGTTATTAGTTAATAAAAACCTTCACAATGTACATTTAAAAGAAATCCTTTTTAAAATAATCACTTATCTTAAAAACATGAATTAATATTGCTACGACTCAGGAAAATCTTGTTGTCTCATTTAACCCCTTCCATGCTCATGACGAACTCAGCTCGTCATGCTGCGCGGTCGTGCTGTGCGCATGACGAGCTGAGCTCGTCACGACCACGCCCGCGATCGGAATGTCCAGCACCTGGGCAGAATTCCGATCGCAGCGAAGGCGTTAAAACATAACATTGTAAAATGAATTCAGTCATTAATGTGGATACTCTTCACCGTTTGCTATAAAATGGCGTATAAATCAGTATAAAATTCCACAGCTCCAAATGTCAACATCCTACTACCGTTTTAACAGCATATAAATGTATTGTACTCATAATGCGAGGCAAATTCCTCATGCTATAGGATGCAGCTTATAATTCTGTTTGACTGCTTTGTCGTGAAATTGTAAAAACTTCAGAAGTTTACAGTTTAGCTGAGGATCTGAAGGGGCCAGACTTCTCATGATGGCTGTTCTGCACGTACGAATCCCTCTCTCATTAAATAGGCATTTTAAAAGTGTACGGCGTGCATTATTCAGTTTGGTACATATGGTGATCAAATGCACAAAATCCTCGTTTGGAGCATCACACAGTCTGCATGTTTTTGGTCCTTTATATCGCCATGCTGGTTTGTCTGACAAAGACGGCAGATCACCTAAGCGCATAGCTAATAGTTTTTTCTTGAAATACACCGGATAGGTTAGGTGTAGATAAGTTGCCGGTTGCAATGTGACATAGGTTTGAATTGTCATCCAGGCATGGGATCGCCGCGAAAATATGCTTTTGTCCTCAACTAACGAATGAGATTTTGCAGTTTTGTTCATGGCTTGGCAGAAAGTAGGATGCGATAAATTCAAGCCCCATAAGTCACCCGCATTGGTTAGTTGTATAGATGATGACAAGTATTTGTTGTAACTTGAATTCACGTCATTATTCACCGATTCCCATAAAACACTAATTAGAGGGCTGGACTGATTGTTTCGTATTTTATGCATAGATTTGATGAAGTGATATCTTCTTGCTATGTTTTACTGTGTCAAACCAAATTCCAAACGAATTTGAGCGGGAGAAGCATTACAGGGCAGACAAAAGACCCGTTTGTATGTTTTGATTTGTAATCTATCCAACATTTTGGAGTCCTTTCCATGCATCACCGTAATTGCGTAAGTTAGAGATGGAAGCAGTTTTGCTTTGATAACCGAGAGCAATGGTTGATAAGAGGGGCCATCTAGTTTTTTTGCAAGTAAACTGAATGAATGTATTAGAGCATTATTTTTCCTAACCATATACTGTTGGTGTGCATGAAAGTTAAAATTTTTATCAAAATTAAAACCTAAATATTTATAAACACTGACTTCTTCTATGGTTACATTATCCAGCTTGATCTTTAATGCGGCATGGGGATTATTCCCAATACGCATGGTTTTTGTCTTGGTAATGTTGATTTCCAATTTGTTGAGTTTTGTATATGCCACCGTTTCTTTTATCAGTCTTTGAAGTCCAATTTCTGTGTGACTCAGCAGCACAATATCAACGGCATATAATAGATGGGATATCGTTAGTGGGCCTAACCTTGGGGCATGCGAATTGACTTGATCCAGGTGGGTGGATAAATCCGCCGTAAAGAGGTTAAACAGGTGTGGCGCTAGCACACACCCTTGCTTAAGACCCCTTGCGGTTGGTATTTTCCTTGATATTTTGGTCCCGTCCTCTACCTTAATTTGAATCCATGTTTTTGTATATAGCGATTCAATTGCTCTTAACATTTTTTCTTGAATACCCCACCGTCTTAATTTAACCCATAAAAGTGGTCGATCCACCCGATCAAAAGCTGCTTTCAGATCTATAAAGCAGAGTTGCAATTTCTTCTTTTGGCGTTTACTCTTTTCCGCAATTGATGCTACTGTTGTCATATTTATAGACGTGCCATGCCCTTTCCGAAATCCCGTTTGTTGGGGTGGGATCAATTTCATAGAATTTGACCACTCTATTAGATCTTCCAATATTAATGATGCATAATATTTTGCTTCAGAGTCAATAAGGGCTATTAATCTGTAGTTAGATGGTTTTGTTTTGTCTCCTCCCTTAAAAATAGGGTTTATTATTGATCCCCTCCAGCTGTCTGGAGTCATGCCTGTATTTTCCACCTCTTTATACAAGACCATTATCGGATTGGCCCAGTATTTTGGGTCCAATTTAAATATTGCCTGTGGGATGCCATTTGGACCAGGGGCGCTGTCACTTCTTCCTGATTTGATCACATTTTCAACTCTTGTAAGCGTGCACGATGTGATGTATAAAGCGGGTACAAACTCAAATTGCGGCAATGTTTTGGTCTTGGTTATTAGTTCAGTCTCAATAACTTTGTTAGTTTTTCTTACTTGAAGCTGGTCTTCATCAATAAAGAGTTTTGTCAGATAAACTACCCAATCTTGTTCCATAACATTTGAGGATACTGTTACTGTGTTTGCCTTATTTAAGCCGTTTATTGTTTTCCAAAACGCTTTGGTATTTGATTGTTTACAATTGTAGAGCAGCTTTGCCCAGAACTCGTCTGTCATTTTTCTTTTTTCCTGCCAGAGAGATCACCTTGCTTTGGAGATACTCCTTATTCCTGTATCCCTCTGCCCCAGAATCCTCCTACTTGCTGACTCCAGCTGCCCTGGGATACTCATACCTTTCACCTCATGATGGAAGAATTAGCAGGTGCAGTTGAGAGGAGAAAACAGCATCCTACAGGAGTATTTGCCATCTTTATCAGGTCATGGCAAAGAAAGAAACGAAAAGACGATGGGACATACTCCCTTCTTCATACAGTGATCCCAAAGCTCTCAAGATAGTAAAACCAAGCTGAAAAATCACTTAATAAACAACATCTCTCTGGATACCCATTGACATCATATCAGCTGCACTTTCCTTTCCTTAGATAAATTTGGATATGTTCAGCAGCCAACTTGTGTCCGAATGATGTATAATAAACATTTTTCTATCCCTTTTTACCTATCTCCCTTATCCATGCAGCGTGATTAAGGAAATGTGTCAAATGAAAAAAAATGGTCTTCTGGTCTCTGCAGTATTTTATCAGCCAGTGTTCCAAATTCTTTCAGCCCACATCCCAAGGAATTGTGTACTCCTAAGAAATGTTTTCTCATGTCACCACAGTCCTTGCCTCTTGATTTGATTTGACCATTTATAAAGCGTGAACAGCTACTTCCTCTTGCCTGCTGGTTATGCTATGATGATCCTTCCAATCAAATTTCAAGAGTACTCCCTGCAAAAGCCCTGTTGACCTCATCCAACAGCATCTTCATTCCTGTGCTCAAAGCATCTCTTCAAAGTATCATGTGACAGCCTTATTGCACTGTGAGAACAGTCACGCATCCAAGTGGCCACTATAGACATCACCATCAAAGGGTGCTTCCAACCACTCTCACTGCTATGTGTTTGATTGGCCCTTGAACTTTACCGGAACTAAATTGTAGGTGGCATGTTAATTGTGATAAGAATGATGTGCTAAGTCAATCTTTACATTTTTAATGGTTTTTAACCTTTTTCTTCTGTTTAGGAAGTTGAATAACAAATTGTGTATGTACTTTTACACTACTGTTTGAGGAGATTCTGCGTGCAGGTTCTTTTATGATAGTTGTATTTTTGGTATATGTTTTGCAGGGCTGGTTTTGAGAACCAGACCTTATCATTCTCACCCTGCTCCCAGCCCACTTTGCATTGCTCGTGCATTACCCCATTATACGTTGGCAAAGTAGACTCCTGATACACTGTAAGCCACCAAGAATATTCGACCACCTTTTGCAAGTAATTGCATTAATTTGTGGCTTATTATTTCATGTGGAACAAGAGAACACATTTTAATTTTTTCGTTCTCCACTTAGCATTGGCTATCAGTTCTGATTATCAGTACTAACATTGACGTTGTCACTGAGAAATTCACCTAACTGTAACATTACTTTAAACTTAGTTTTTTTCAGTGAATTTCTAGGGTTTTTTTCAATCAAAAACCCATATTTTTATTACACCTAATTATAATGCTACTTTAACCTTTTGTTTTTTCAATGAATTTCTAGTGCTCTTTTAAGGTAAAATCATAATTAATTAACATGCGTAAATGCAACTCCCGCCATACACAGCCATTGGCTGCAGGACAATACCCCCCATACAGCCAACCCCACACTTTGCACGCCCTTTGGCTGTGCACAGTAGGGTGTTGGCCATAAGCGCTAGCCCTGGGGACCCCATCCCCAGAACCATTTCTTTCATTACAGGGTGGGGGGCAGCGTCATCCCCCTCCCCGAGCTGTTATCGGCCTTCAGGGAAGGCATCCCCCAAAGCCACTTATTTAAATAAAGAGTAGGGGTCTGTGTGGCTTTCCTCCCCAAGCCTTGTTAGGCACTTGGGACTCCATCCCCAGGGCCTCTCATTTAATTAAAGGGAGGGATGCGCATAGCTACCTTCACCAGCATGAGTTTGGCCCCGGGGACCCAATCCCTCAGGGCCTGGCATACATTTTATGCACAGGAGGCATGTGTCCCCCTCCTGGGGCCGATTTTGACCCCAGGGATCCCAACCCTGGGCCCCAGCGTACCTTTCAGAGGGAGGGGTCACGCAGCCTCCCTCCCTGGGCTGATTTTGGCCCTGGGACCTGGCAGAATTTTACGGAGTGCACGAATGGACCCCTCCCCAGGCCGATTTCGGCCAAGGGGACCACCCCCGGGCTCAGAATTAATATTAGGGGGAGGGGGGCTGTTAGAAATGGGGGCCTCTAGTTGGCAATGGCTGGCGGCACTGTCCAAATAGGGACCCTTCTTCCTAAGTCAGGGCAAGTGGGCTACCCCCTTTGATAACCCCTGCTCAACCCTGTGGTAACGTAGCACGAGCAGTTAGGCCTATCTCAGAGGCAGTGTGTGAAGCATTTATGACTATGCACAATAAGGCAGTAACAACACCACAAAAGGACAAAACTCAAGTAGGTATAGAAAAATAGTATCTTTATCTAAGGTTTAGTACGAGACTCTCAAAAGCGTTTTAACCAGTCACAATGTACGTAAATCAATAGGGACTTAAAAAGGCAATACGTATTCACCAGAACGTGGCACTGACTGAGTTCAAGGCCTGGGTCTACGCGACCCGTTGCGCACCAGATACCTGCCGTTGGACGGGGACACAGCAACGTGCACTCACAATGATTCGGGCACTCGGGGACAGGCGGGCTCCCAGCGGCAGCAGCACGCGGCTGCGGCGGCCCGGGCTGGTGGTGGCAATGACTCTCGTCGTGCAGCTCCGTGGTGGGCTCACAGCGGCAGCAGCGCTCTCCTAGCTGCGGCGGCCCACGGGACGATTCACGATGATGCAAAGTTGACAAAGATGCGGGCACTCAGCGGCAGCAGCTCTCTCTTAGCTGCGGCAGCCCACAGGACAAATCCCAATGAGGCAAAGTTGGCAAAGGTGCGAGCAGTCAGCGGCGGCAGCTCTCTCTTAGCTGCGGCGGCTCACAGGACAAATCTCGGTGATGCAAAGTTAGCAAAGGTGCGAGCACCCAGCGGTAGCAGCTCTCTCTTAGCTGCGGCGGCTCACAGGACAAATCACGATGATGCAAAGTTAGCAAGGGTGCGAGCACTCCGCGGCAGCAACTCTCTCTTAGCTGCAGTGGCTCAACGGACAAATCACGATGATGCACAGCGGACACAAGTGCGGGCACTCAGTGGCGACAGCTCTCTTAGCTGCGGCGACCCACAGGACAAATCACGATGATGCACAGCGGACACAAGTGCGGGCACTGAGCGGCGACAGCTCTCTCTTAGCTGCGGCGGCCCACAGGACAATTCACGATGTTGCACAGCTGACACAAGTGCGGGCACTCAGCGGCGGCAGCTCTCTGTTAGCTGCAGCAGCCCACAGGACAATTCACGATGTTGCACAGCTGACACAAGTGCGGGCACTCAGCGGCGGCAGCTCTCTCTTAGCTGCGGCAGCCCACAGGACAATTCACGATGTTGCACAGCTGACACAAGTGCGGGCACTCAGCGGCGGCAGCTCTCTCTTAGCTGCGGCGGCCCACACAGTTTCAGCGAAGGTTCCGAAGATTCAAATTAAGGTGGGTGCTCAGCGGCGGCAGCTCTCTCTTAGCTGCGGCGGCCCACACAGTTTCAGCGAAGGTTCTGAAGATTCAAATTAAGGCGGGCGCTCAGCGGCGGCAGCTCTCTCTTATCTGCGGCGGCCCACACAGTTTCAGCAAAGGTTCTGAAGATTCAAATTAAGGCGGGCGTTCAGCGGCGGCAGCTCTCTTAGCTGCGGCGGCCCACACACAGAGTTCACAAGGGTTACCAGTCCGCGTTCCTCACAGTAGAACTAGAGGTTCCGGATTACTCGACGGAGGCCTCACCTGCAAGTAGAATCCCTAGCACAGGAATTCAGGCGGCTGACGGAGTGAAGTCTAATGTCCCTGAGACTTCAGCAGGAGGCGCTCTCAATTCAGGCCCTTGGGTAGTTTCTTCAGCAAGCTTGGTGAAAGTTTCAAAGTCCTTTCCTCTGTCCGCTCGGACAGTTTCGTCTTGACATCCAGAAGGAACACACCGCACCAGGTTTCAGTGTAGCATTTTATACCTAAAAAGTCTTTGTTCTCTGCAGTCACAAATCACTGCATCCAGCCAGAACCAGTTCGGTGGGGTCGGGGAGCACTTGGTTTACGAGGCGACATCCTGCCCTTTGAGAATCTGGGGGTCTGCTATCAGACGCCCAGTGGGAGATGGAGCCATCATTCACCTTGCCAGGCACGGCCCTGCTCGGATCAAAGAGTCACCCCTCCCCATTCTCTAAATGCCGATCTCTCTCTCCAGCCAGGTTTGACCCAGCTGGCCCTGCTGCTCCAAAACCAGACGGCCAATACACATGCTAGCAAAGCCTACAGGAAAGCTTAGGCCAGAAAATACCTCATTTCTAGTAGAGGCATTTTCGAACACGGGCTACGCTAATAATCCTTACTAAAAGATGTATCTCAATGTTCTGAGCTTAAACATATCAAATTTGACGTTCCTATCAGGTTCCTGGGGGCAGGTAGGATTAAGGCACGTAATACTCAGCCTGCCCATTCTGGCCTATGAGAACGGGTGGCCTCACAACAGTAAACAGTGAAATGGAGGGTAACTCACTATTAGAACATGCTTCACAGGCATACTTGAAAAAGCCGCTTCGGTGGGTAGCGCAAATCAGCGCTGCAGGCCCACCAGCAGTATTTGGTCTACCAGCCCTGGGCACACACAGTGCACTGATACTAGGGGCTGGCAGGTAAACCAAACGAGCCAATTATGGTTATCCCAATTCATACAGTTATCTTCGCTGGGCGCTAGAGGGCGCACGGCAAGATGGCCGCACCCGAGTGAGGCTCTGCCCGGCGGCGCCGTAACCCGACCATAATCCGACCTACAGACTGACTATCCTGCGAGGTGACGGAGAGTGCCTGACTGGTGAGGGGCTCCCGAACCTGATATCGCGCCTGGGACGGCCCGAGACAGGTGGAAAGGCGATAACTCGGCGGAGACGGCCGCGAAAGATCTCAAAATGGCGGCGCCCGGAGTGCTCTGAGGCCCGGAGCTCCGATCGGTGACCTGTGCTCCTGCCGGGGCAGGGGACCTGCGGTGCAGTGCCTAGCTGGTGGCGGTGCCCCACACTATCGCCGCTGAGGACCACGGGAAGCTGCGGCTTCGAGTACCGGCGGCAGCAGAGATCGCGGCGGGCGCTGGGCTCCCCGGAGCCTAAAGTGGTGAGTGGGGCGCGGCCTGCTGCGGGCCGGCGACTGTGGAGGCGGGTGCGGGCCTGCCAGTGGATCGCGCTCTGCGGGCTGCCGTAAAGCTCTGGGGGGGTACTGGTGACCCTAACTCCACCTGTGGGACTGCTCTCTGGACACTGCGAGAGGGAAACTTACTGGACGCGGGCCCCTGTGCTGGGGGGATCCGCGGGGACGCAGCTGGAGTTGCGGTTAGCGGGAGGAGCGGACAGGCCCTCTCGCACGCCGCGGGAGTGAAACAATATAGCTGCAACCTACCTCCTTTAAATCCTGCTGAGGATGTGTAGACTGCTCTGACCCGCGCTGACTGCGTCTTGGCTGCTGCCCCAGGGGAACGCACTGGAACCGATTGCACCGGGAGTGCATCTGGCAGTGGGCGCCGTAGCGCCCGCACAGGCTAACACAGCCGAGCTGGGGAGTTGAATAACGACCGGAGAGCGGCGGCACTGTCAGTGGTGGCATGAAGGCGATAGACAGTTCAAGGCGCTATTGATAGGTGGAGCGGCGACTGGTGCGATGGTCTTTGAATCTGCGCAGCGGAGCCGGCGGAACCCCTGCCATCCGTGATCATCCAGGGCAGGTCACACTTGGAGGGCGGCCCGGGTGGCCGCGGGCCGGCTAGCGAGGGCGGGCCTGTCGTGAAACTACCCCCCACCCACCTGTTGATTTTGGTGTGGGCCTCTGCCCGGCTCCTGCTGGGGACCAATTTTGCACTAGACTCCTCGAGCACCCCGTGCCAAGCTATACCACGAGGCGCCATGGGCAAAACGGACAAAACGCAACCCCGTCTCACGTTTGAGGCGCGTAAATCCGCCAAGGTGTCACAGAAGGCCGCCTCGGACTCTGAGGCGGATGTGACAGAGGGGGCTCCCTCGGGCCTTGAAGCCACGCTCTTGGCAATGCAACGAAGCCTCCAATCAATAGAGGGCACAATGGCAGCAGTTAACAACCGGCTGGACCACATGTCATCCCAGTTGGAGAAGCAGAGTGCCCGCATGGGGAAGTGGAGCAGAGTCTCGGCGGCTGAGGACGGACTGAGTGACGTCGCGGGGAAAGCCCTGAATATGGAAAAGGTCCTATCAGTCATCCAGGCCAAGAACGAGGACTTGGAGGCCCGCTCACGGCGTAACAATATTCGCCTTATTGGCCTGCCGGAGTCCACCAATGTGGGCCGGATGGAGATATTCATGGAAACGCTGATTTCGGACATTTTTGGCAGGGAACAGCTCTCCCCCATGTTCATCGTGGAGCGGGCGCATCGTTCGCTGGCTGCTCGCCCGGTGCCCGGGGCTGCCCCGCGGCTCATTATTGCACGAGTCTTAAATTACAGGGACCGCGATGTGATACTGCGCCTGGCAAGTGAGAAGGGCAACATTGACTATCAAGGGAATCGGCTCTCCTTCTTCCCAGACTTCACGGTGGCAGTCCAGGCGGCAAGACGGGAGTTTGCCGATGTAAAAAAGTTCCTCAGGTCCGAGGAGGTCCCATATGCTATGCTCTACCCGGCTCGCTTGAAGATAGGGCCCGACGGGGACTCTCAGATCTTTAATAACCCTAAGGCGGCTCTTGAACATGCCAAACGACTCAAGCGACGACGACGCGATACTAACCAGCAGTCGGACACGGAGGAACACTAAGCTCTTGGGGTGCATTTCTGGTCATATTGGGGTGTTGAGCTCGTTTAGTTGATATATAGGAGCTATTTGTTGAGCATGTCCATCTTTGCCATGGAGTATTCCCCTGTCTGGGTAGCCGCTGCCTGGGCTTACGGCATTATCTATGCCACTCTGGTGGACTTGGCTTTTGTGTACTGGTGTCTGTAGGTATGGATCCACTCCCTGCGCAGCCACCTCCTACTAGTTGGGAGGGCAGTTGCACTCTAGCGCCCACATGGGTACACCCCAACTGAGGTTTTCACCTTCGTTTGATGGGATGGGGTGGGGGGGATGGAAGGGACGGCTTTAGCAAGTTGGGGATGCTGAAGTGGGTGGGGGGAGGGGGAACTGAGGGGGGCACCCTCTGGCACGGTATGTTGTGTATTATATTGCCTGTTATTTCACTTCTTATTTGCACTAGACCTTCCATGGTTTTGAAATATTCCATTGTTCTGTTGGCTTACCATCTACTGACCGGATGAGTGGAAATTTACGGCTTTTGACTTGGAATGTCCGGGGGCTTAACGCTCCAAAAAGATCAGGGCAGTGTTTGCTTACTTAGAAAGAATGACTATCCACATCGCCTTCTTACAGGAGACTCACTTAACGAATGATTCTGATAAAAATGTGGGGGCAAGATGGGCTGGACACCGGGTGGCCTCTTCCTATTCTAGTTATGCCCGAGGGGTGCTGATCTTGATAAAAAAGGGGATACACTTTCAGGTTCTCCGATCTGAGACAGACGACCAGGGGCGAGTGGCAATAGTGCATGGGCTGCTGGATGGGACGAGTGTCCTCTTTGTGAATGTGTATGGGCCGAATGTTGATGACCCGGCTTTTTTTGCGGATGTTTGGCGTCGCGTCTCTGGGTTCCCTGATGCGGAAATTATATGGGGGGGGATTTTAATGTATGCCTGGATATGGATGCAGACCGTATGGGTAGCGAGGGGGCACGACCTAAACAGGCAGCGGAGGCTCTGCGTGGTATAATGGAGGCTGGATGCTTGAGGGATGTCTGGCGACTACAACACCCTGGCACGCGGGAGAGAGCACGTTTGTGTCGGCAGTACACGGGACCTGGTCCCGCTTGTACCTTTGGCTGGTCACTGAAGCTGCATGCACTTGGGCGACAGGGGTGCGTCACCTGGCTCGGACACTGTCTGATCACTCTCCGGTGCTTATAGATCTGTGTGTGCCGACCTATGGGAGGCCACCTTTCCAGTGGCGACTACAGCCATCCTCCCTGACAGACCCGGTATTCAGGGCCGCGGTAGGAGAGGCGATCCGCAATTTCTTCCGGGAGAATGCGGGCTCGGTGGATAGTGCCGGGACTATGTGGGAGGACTTCAAGGTTACTATTAGGGGAGTCTGCATGGGGGCACAGGCCGGGGTACTGCGCGATCTGCGGCGCAGGATCCAGAAACTGGCGGAAGATATCTCTGAGCTAGAGAGGGCATACGATGCGAATCCAATATCCGACACTCTGTCCAAGATTCGCGCCTTAGTCACGGAACATAATGATACCGCGGACAAGGAAATAAAACACAAATCTAGGCACAGCACTGCTAGATACTACGGAGAGGGGGGTCGGCCTAGTCGCTCGCTGGCTCGGAAGCTGACTGCACCTCGGAGCCAACCATACATCACGGAGAGGCAGGACGTGGCGGGCGTGGCCCGCTTCGGCACAGCAGCCATTAGCGAGACTATACTCGACTATTATACTGCCCTTTATAGCAACAAAGATACGGCTCAGGCGGCAGACGTTGACGCGTACTTGGGGGATGTGGCGTTGGGCTGGCTGGCCCCAGGTCATCGGGATCATCTTACCCAGCCCTTTGATGAGGAGGATGTGAAGGTGGCTATTATGTCCCTCCCCACTGGCAAGGCTGCCGGGTTGGACGGGCTCCCGAGCGAATTTTATAAGGCATTCGCCGATGATTTGGCCCCTAGACTTCTAGAAGTCTATGCGGAAGCCTACGATACTGGCCATCTCCCACCTTCATTGCGGGAGGCTCTCCTGGTCATGCTCCTGAAACCCGACAAAGAGACCAACCGCTGTGATTCTTATAGACCCCTCTCAATGCTTAATATTGACACCAAGATACTAGCAAAAATGATCGCTCTGCATCTGCAGCCGCTGGTCCCCCTATTGGTGCTCCCGGACCAGTCGGGCTTTGTGCCTGCGAGATCTACGGTGCTTAATCTGCGTACTGTCTTCGCTACCTTACACTATTTTGATGCCGACTTCCAGGCCGTGGCAGTGTTGCTTGACGCAACGAAAGCGTTCGACTCCCTCTCCTGGGTATACATGTTCTCCGTACTTACCAGAATGGGTGTCCCTCCCTTCTTTTTGCAGTTGATCAGGGTCCTTTACTCCGCCCCGGCGGCTAGGGTTCGCGTGAACGGCTGGGTGTCCTCGGAGTTCTCCATCGGAAGGGGCACGAGGCAGGGGTGCCCCCTTTCACCGATGCTTTTCGCCCTGGCTCTGGAGCCTTTGGCCTGCAAACTGCGCCAGCTCTATGCCTCTGCGGCGCTGCGTTTCAGGCTGCGACCATTGGTTGTCTCGCTATATGCGGACGATATGCTGCTGTATGTCCGTGAACCTGCGACATATCTCCTGGCCTTGCTGCGAGAATATGTCCGGTTTGAGGGCTTCTCTGGCTTGGGGATAAACTGGACCAAGTCGTCGGTCTTTCCCCTGACGGCAGGGACCTGCGAGTTTGAAATGGATTTCCCTTTGACCTGGACTCAGGAACCAGTCAAGTATCTTGGGATTTGGCTTCACAGGGATCCGGCACAGGTAATCTCTATGAACTATGGGCGTAAAATCTCTCAACTTACTGAGCGAGCGGCGCGGTGGGCTCGTCTGCCGCTTTCACTGGCGGACCGTATAGCAGTCATTAAAATGGTTATATTGCCTAAACTACTATATTTATTTGTGAATATCCCTATCCGCCTGAATGTTTCTATTTTTAAGTCTTTGCAGACGGCCCTATTGTCGTTTGTCTGGGGGGGCAAGAGGCCTCGCTGTACCTGGGACACCTTGGTTCAACCCTTCGACCGCAGTGGTTTTGAAGCTCCTGATATGCGCCTTTACTATCTCTGCGCTCAAGCGCAGTTTGCGCATTATTGGTTCTATCCGCAGCGTCTCCTGCCCCATACTGCGATTGAGGCGGATGCGATTCTCCCGCTCCCATTAGTGGCTGCGGCTCTCTCGGGTGGGACTGGGGGTCCCCGGACGGAGATCAACCCGGTCCAGTGTACGGCTTGGGCTTGGCGGACGTTGGCGCGTCGTGCGACACTAACATACCTGTATGCCCCCAAGTTGCCGATAGCAGCGCACCCCGGCATATCTGCACTGCAGGAGCGCCTGGCGCGGACCACGTTGCAAGCAGTCGGGATCACCCAGATGGGGGACTTCTACAATCAGGGCCGATTCCGTTCGTTACGGGACGTGCAGGCGAACCGGCCTCACAATATTATGCTGAGTTTCACTTACGTGCGGGTTCGACAGGCCGTCCGGGATGTTTACCCTGGTTTCCCCGCGGAGCCCCAGACGCTGCGGGCACTGCAGGCGGTGCTCGCGGGTGCGACCCGTCAGGGGCTGATTACTAAACTCTATAATTCATCTCTTCGTGAGCGGGAGGCGGTGGCGCATCCGTCCTTTGCTAGATGGAACACGGCCCTGGGGGGGAGCCTGTCGGAGGACCACTGGTACTATTGCTGCAAACTGACTGGGCGACTGACGGCCAACTGTAACTTGCGTATTATACATTTTAAATTTCTGCACCAACTTTATTATACCCCTGTACAATTGCGGAGATTTGGATTGCGAGATGATGACCACTGTGTGCGCTGTGGACAAGCAGACGCTGACTTTTTACATCTTTCATGGGTTTGTCCAGGGATAGCTGCCTATTGGGCTCGGGTGACGGCTGTGCTCACGGATATTGTATTGGAGAGAGTGCAATGTATGCCTGAGATGTGTCTGTTGGGCAGTGTGGCATCCCTGAAGCCGTGCAATAGAAGACTGGTTGCAGTGGCCACACTTATGGCTAAGCGGGCTGTGGCGCAGTGCTGGGGTGCAAAGGGATTGCCCACGGTTCGTAAATGGCTTAGGGATCTATCATACTGCAGGGAGCAATTAGAAATCTATGCGGAGGAGCTGCCTGAGTCGTCCCGCCCCAAGGATATTTGGGTCCCGCTCACTCTATATCTAGCGAGTCACCCTGACCTCTAAGCTGATCTATCCTCTGAGACTCGTGAATGGAGGTGTCCTGCCTCATCAATCCCCGGACTTCTGTCTTATCCTTATAGATGTGTCTAGTGAAAGCCAAACTGCTTTTGATTTATTTGTCATATCGTTACTGTGCCAGAGGGGGAGGGAGGTGGGGGGGGTTTTTTCCGCCTTGTTCCTATTATACACTTGGTTAATATTATTGTCTTTTCTCCATCTGGATGCTGTGGGAGGTAATATAATGCAGATATCTATCCGACTGTTCCTTCCTCCGCAACGCGGCCGGCCCTAAGTGGCTATGGGCGGCTTGCTGGGTATCCGTTCTATTTTCTCTTCTGTAATGCACGGTCGCGCACTCCACGGCCGGCCCCTTTGGGGATGTAGGCATAGTGCTGTATTCTGCAATGCTTCCCTGTTTACCTTCAATAAAGGTTTTCCCCCCCCCAAAAAAAAATACAGTTATCTTCACACAGGGAGCATTCGCGCTGCATCACTGATTGGCAGTGGCACAGCACCCAGAGCATCTAAATCCAGTCAACATAAAAGGTAAGAAGCGAAAAGAGGAAGGGAGACCCGCGCCAATGATGCCAGGTCTAACACGCGTCCCCTCCAGCTGAAATGTGGGGAGAACTAACCATTCCCTTGGGAGTTCTCATCACTAAGGCGGAAAAACCTGGACAGACCGTCATCATTGGTGTGTTCTGTACCGGGGCGGTGTTCCACCGTGAAATCCATACCCTGTAGGGAAATGGACCACCTCAACAACTTGGGATTCTCACCCCTCATATGCATCAACCATCTAAGGGGCCTGTGGTCTGTCTGAACCCGGAAGTGAGTCCCAAACAGATATGGTCTCAGCTTCTTCAGCGCCCAGACCACAGCAAATGCCTCACGCTCAATGGCACTCCACCTCTGTTCCCGGGGAAGTAACCTCCTGCTCAGGAAGGCTACCAGTTGGTCTAGTCCCTCCTCATTGATCTGTGACAGAACAGCCCCTATACCATGCTCTGAGGCGTCTCTCTGGACAACAAATTCCTTTGAAAAGTCGGGCGCCTGAAGCACGGGTGCGGTGCACATGGCAGTCTTCAGGGCGTCAAACGTGTTCTGACAGGTGTCAGTCCAGTTTACCTTCTTTGGCTGCTTCTTAGAAGTCAGCTCAGTCAAGGGTGCAACAATGTTTCCATATCCCTTGACAAACCTCCTGTAGTACCCCGTGAGTCCTAAGAAGGCTCACACCTGTGTCTGAGTCGTGGGGGGTTCCCATGCCAGGATAGTTTCAATTTTGGGCTGAAGGGGCGCCACCTGGCCGCTCCCCACCTGGTGCCCCAAATACACTACAGAACCCTGCCTAATCTGGCACTTACTGGCTTTGATTGTGAGGCCTGCCTTCCGCAGTGCCATCAATACCTCCCAGAGGTGGCGCAGGTGGTCCTCCCAAGAGGAGCTAAACACCGCAATGTCATCCAGGTGGGCAGCACTGAAGTCTTCCAGCCCAACCAACACCCTGTTGACCAGCCTCTGAAAGGTGGCAGGGGCATTCTTCATTCCAAAGGGCATCACCCGGAACTGGTAGTGCCCATCGGGTGTGGAGAAGGCTGACCTCTCCTTCGCTCCCTCGGTCAAGGCGATCTGCCAATACCCAGACGTCAAATCAAATGTGCTGAGGTATTTTGCAGCCCCTAACCGATCTATGAGCTCATCAGCTCTGGGGATGGGGTGCGCGTCAGTCTTCGTGACTGAATTGAGGCCCCGATAGTACATGCAGAACCGAAGTTCTGGGGTGGTTCCAGGTGCTGCAGCTTTTGGTACCAGGACCACTGGGCTGGACCAAGGGCTGCTAGAGGACTCAATCACCCCAAGGGCAAACATTTTGGTAACCTCATCCTTAATGTAGGCCCTTACCTGGTCAGTCACTCGGTAAGCCTTGTGCTTAATGGGAGGACTGTCCCCGGTGTCAACGTCATGGACACACCAATCCGTGACACTAGGTACCAGGGAGAACAGATCACTGAATTGCCCCAACAGGTGGCGACAATCACCCTGCTGCTCAGGAGTCAGTGTGGTGGAGAGGACCACACCCTCCACTGACCCATCTCGCTCCCCCGCACAAAGGAGGTCAGGAAGGGGCTCGCTCTCCTCCTCCATCCCAGCATCTGTGGCCAGAAGCATGCCCACTTCAGACCTCTCAAAGTGGGGCTTCAGGCGGTTAACATGCAGGACCTGCAAGGGGTTCCTGGGAGACTGTAAGTCTACCATGTAGGTAACAGGACTCTTGCGCTCCACCACCTCAAAGGGGCCGGTCCACCTATCCTGGAGCGCACAGGGCTCCACCGGGGCCATGACCCAAACCTTTTGTCCAGGCTGAAACTCGATCAGATTGGCATTCTGATCGTGCCAGCGTTTCATCTCTTCCTGGCTGGTTTCCAGGTTTGCCTCAGCAAGTTTCCTGAAACGCCGAGTCTGGTTCCTGAAGGCCAGCATGTAACTAAACACATCCTGGGGAGGTTTCCTGGGAGATTGCTCCCAGCCTTCCTTGACCAGACTCAGAGGCCCTCTTACCGGGTGACCATAGAGCAGCTCAAAGGGACTGAACCCTAAGGACTTCTGTGGCACCTCACTGTAAGCAAACAACAGGCATGGCAAGAGGACATCCCACTTACGCCTCATGGGCTCGCCTAGGCCCATAATCATGCCCTTAAGGGTCCGGTTGAATCTCTCAACCAGCCCATTACCCTGGGGTTGGTAAGGAGTGGTGAACTTATACGTTACCCCACACTCCTCCCACAGAGACTTCATGTACTTGGAGATGAAGTTAGGTCCCCTATCGGACACCACCTCTCTGGGGAATCCCACACGGGAGAAAATCCCCATCAGTGCCCGTCCCACCACGGGGGCCGTCACTGTCCTGAGCGGAATTGCCTCAGGGTACCGGGTGACATGGTCCACCAAGACCAGGATGAACCTGTTGCCCATGGCTGTCTTGTGATCCAGAGGCCCCACAATATCAATGCCCACTCTCTCGAATGGGGTGCTCACCACGGGAAAGGGCTGTAGTGGGGCCTTAATCTTCCCCCCACTCTTCCCACTTGCCTGGCAAGTCTCACACGTCCTGCAGTGAGCATCTGAGCTCCTGCGCATCTGGGGCCAATAGAAGTGGGTGACTAGCCTCTCAAAGGTCTTGGTCTGCCCCAGATGTCCGGCCAGTGGCACATCATGAGCCAACCCCAGTAGGAAGGTCCTGAAGCGCTGGGGTACCACCAGCACATGGGCTGACCCAGGCTCAGCAACCTTAGGCTCGCTGTAAAGGAGGTTGTTCTCCCAATAGATCCAATGTGACCCTGTCTGGTCACCTACTGCCTGGGCGGCGGCCTGTCGCCACACCCCCTCAAGAGAAGGGCAGGTTCTCTGCTGCTCACAAAATTCCTCCCTGGAGGGCCCCCCTTCTTGCTGCCAATGGGTAGGTCCCCCAGTTCGGCCACATGTTCCCCTGTAGGTTCCCGGGCATCCCCCTCAAGGTCTGCTCCCTCAGGGACCGTGGGAACCGCGGGGGCCGGTTTCCCATGCCCTCTACCCCTTCTCTTTAAGGCAGGGGCCTGGGCCTAACTTTCAGGCTCCAGACCCTCCTGAACATCCGTCTGAGCTGTCATGGACCGAGTGGTCACACACGCCCACTCAGGCAAACCCAACATTTCCAAATTAGACTTTCTCTCCACCGTAGCCCACTTGGAGTTCTCCAGATCGTTGCCCAACAGACAGTCTATAGGCATGGTGGCCCTCACAGCCACTTGAAGAGTTCCTGCAACCCCCCCCACTCAAAGGGAACCTGAGCCACTTCACACTGGCTCTCTGAGTTGTCTGCTGACACTACGGGGCAGAATGCATGGGGGACAACTTGCTTTTTGGACACCAACCGGGAGCTGACAGCAGTCACACTAGCTCCGGTGTCCCTGAGAGCCTCCACCCTATGGCCATTGATGGTCACCCACTGCCAGTACTTCTGAGTGTTATTCGGCAGTGTGGGGTTAGGGACCTTCTCGAAGTCTCCTAGCGAGACAAGGGTTAACTCTATGGGATCCCACCCACCTTGGACCTCCACTTCCTCCCCCCCAGGGCTACACTGGCAATCTGGTGGGATGGTGCATGGGGTGGTGCACGAGGGGATGCATTGGGGGCCCTCTGGGGACACTGGGGATCATAATACCAGTGGCCCACTTGACCACACTTGAAACAAGTGAGTGGCCCCCTCTGGACAGGCCTACCTGTCGGGGACACTGGCTTCTTCTCAGGGGGAGGCTGGGACACCACTGCTTGGTTCACTTGGAAATTACTTTGGGGCCCTCTCTGGAACTCCCTCTGTTTACCCTTGTCCCCCCACTTCTCTGCTAGGGACCCTGCCCACCTCTGGCGAAGTCTCCCACAAAACCTGTGTGGACCCGGGTGCTTACCCAGCGGTCCGCCTCCTCAGCAAGCTTCCTAGGGTTAGTCAGCTTACTATCAATCAGGTGCTGGCGTAGCTCTGGAAAACAGTTACTGGACAAATGCTCCCACGCAAACAAATCATACAATTGTTCGAAAGTTTCCACTTTACTACCCTTTACCCAGTGATTCATTGCTCTGCAGAAAAAAGACACATATTCAACCCACGAGGTACCCTCTAACTTCTTACAGGTCCTAAACCTCTGCCTGTACATTTCTGGGGTCAAACCATAACGGGTCATCAAAGCTTCTTTCATATGGGCATACACCATCCTGCTTTCCTCAGGCAGGTCCAACAGGGTATCCCTACCATCACTCACAAAGCGCCCCCACAATCCCGCTCCCCAATCCTGCTCAGGGACCCGGTGGGACACCATTGCTATCTCATATGCGGCAAACCATTGCCCAATATCCTCACTCTTGTGAAAATCCTTAATGACATCCTTAGGAATATAAACTCTACTCTCAGGAGTTACTACAGGTATACTGACACCAGAGGGGAGACCGGGACACTCCTCGCCCTGATCTCTATCTCCCTCAACATTCTCTCATGTTCCATTCTCATTTTCTCAAGTTCAATTGACATTCAATTCTTCTCAATGTCTAACTTCTTACTCTCAAGGTCCTTCTGACCTTCCAATTTAGCCATCTCCAAACTATGCCTCCTATCTCTCTCCCTATCCTCCAGCTCTTCTGGGGTCAGGCTCCTTTGGGATACACTAGTACCTGGATTGGAGGGTGTTCTATCTCCCCCCCCTCTACTGCATCATCCTGCTGCCCTCCAGCATTCTCTTCCTCATCCCCAGCGGAGTTTCTCGCTTCCCACCAGGCCTTCAGCGCCTTGTGGTACTCCTCCTTCCTAGAGAGACCTATCACGGGGACTGCGAATTACCTACAAAATGACTTCAGCTGTTTGGCAGTATAGGTATCTAATCTTTCCTCCTCAAAGGCGAGATCCTCCGAAGCATTGGATGTTGGCCTTCCCATATTAGCAGTACTCATGGCTGCGATCAACAATTCAATACTACAACAAACAACCAAAAAATATTCAGAGAGGAAAGAAAAATCCGCGCGTGTCTGTGCTTTGGTCTGTACTCACTAGTGGTGTCTACCAGTTATTGTACGTGGATCATAAATGCAAGTCCTGATCCCACCGCTGACCGCCAATGTTAGAAATGGGGGTCTCTAGTTGGCAATGGCTGGTGCCACTGTCCGAATAGGGACTCTTCTTCCTAAGTCAGGGCAAGTGGGCTACCCCCTTTGATAACCCCTGCTCAACCCTGTGGTAACGTAGCACGAGCAGTTAGGCCTATCTCAGAGGCAGTGTGTGAAGCATTTATGACCATGCACAATAAGGCAGTAATGACACCACAAAAGGACACAACTCAAGTAGGTATAGAAAAATAGTATCTTTATCTAAGGTTTAGTACGAGACTCTCAAAAGCGTTTTAACCAGTCACAATGTACGTAAATCAATAGGGACTTAAAAAGGCAATACGTATTCACCAGAACGTGGCACTGACTGAGTTCAAGGCCTGGGTCTACGTGACCCGTTGCGCACCAGATACCTGCCGTTGGACGGGGACACTTCGAGAAGCGGAGACGGTGACAGGCGGACTCCGAGCGACCACAGTTCTCGACTGCAGCGGCCTGCAACGTGCACTCACAATGATTCGGGCACTCGGGGACAGGCGGGCTCCCAGCGGCAGCAGCACGCGGCTGCGGCGGCCCGGGCTGGTGGTGGCGATGACTCTCGTCGTGCAGCTCCGTGGTGGCCTCACAGCGGCAGCAGCGCTCTCCTAGCTGCGGCGGCCCACGGGAAGATTCACGATGATGCAAAGTTGACAAAGATGCGGGCACTCAGCGGCAGCAGCTCTCTCTTAGCTGCGGCGGCCCACAGGACAAATCCCAATGATGCAAAGTTGCCAAAGGTGCGAGCACTCAGCGGCGGCAGCTCTCTCTTAGCTGCGGCGGCTCACAGGACAAATCTCGGTGATGCAAAGTTAGCAAAGGTGCGAGCACCCAGCGGCAGCAGCTCTCTCTTAGCTGCGGCGGCTCACAGGACAAATCACGATGATGTAAAGTTAGCAAGGGTGCAAGCACTCCGCGGCAGCAGCTCTCTCTTAGCTGCGGTGGCTCACAGGACAAATCACGATGATGCACAGCGGACACAAGTGCGGGCACTCAGCGGCGACAGCTCTCTCTTAGCTGCGGAGACCCACAGGACAAATCACGATGATGCACAGCGGACACAAGTGCGGGCACTCAGCAGCGACAGCTCTCTCTTAGCTGCGGCAGCCCACAGGACAATTCACAATGTTGCACAGCTGACACAAGTGCGGCACTCAGCGGCGGCAGCTCTCTGTTAGCTGCGGCGGCCCACACAGTTTCAGCGAAGGTTCTGAAGATTCAAATTAAGGCGGGCGCTCAGCGGCGGCAGCTCTCTCTTAGCTGCGGCGGCCCACACAGTTTCAGCGAAGGTTCTGAAGATTCAAATTAAGGCGGGCGCTCAGCGGCGGCAGCTCTCTCTTAGCTGCGGCGGCCCACACAGTTTCAGCGTAGGTTCTGAAGATTCAAATTAAGGCGGGCACTCAGCGGCGGCAGCTCTCTCTTAGCTGCGGCGGCCCACACACAGAGTTCACAAGGATTACCAGTCCGCGTTCCTCACAGTAGAACTAGAGGTTCCGGATTACTCGACGGAGGCCTCACCTGCAAGTAGAATCCCTAGCACAGGAATTCAGGCGGCTGACGGGGTGAAGTCTAATGTCCCTGAGACTTCAGCAGGAGGCGCTTTCAATTCAAGCCCTTGGGTAGTTTCTTCAGCAAGCTTGGTGAAAGTTTCAAAGTCCTTTCCTCTGTCAGCTCGGACAGAGTTTCGTCTTGACATCCAGAAGGAACACACCGCACCAGGTTTCAGCGTAGCGTTTTATACCTAAAAAGTCTTTGTTCTCTGCAGTCACAAATCACTGCATCCAGCCAGAACCAGTTCGGTGGGGTCGGGGAGCACTTGGTTTACGAGACGACATCCTGCCCTTTGAGAATCTGGGGGTCTGCTATCAGACGCCCAGTGGGAGATGGAGCCATCATTCACCTTGCCAGGCACGGCCCTGCTTGGATCAAAGAGTCACCCCTCCCCATACTCTAAATGCCGATCTCTCTCTCCAGCCAGGTCTGACCCAGCTGGCCCTGCTGCTCCAAAACCAGACGGCCAATACACACGCTAGCAAAGCCTACAGGAAAGCTTAGGCCAGAAAATACCTTGTTTCTAGTAGAGGCATTTTCGAACACGGGCTACGCTAATAATCCTTACTAAAAGATGTATCTCAATGTTCTGAGCTTAAACATATCAAATTCGACGTTCCTATCAGGTTCCTGGGGGCAGGTAGGATTAAGGCATGTAATACTCAGCCTGCCCTTTCTGGCCTATGAGAACGGGTGGCCTCACAACAGTAAACAGTGAAATGGAGGGTAACTCGCTATTAGAACATGCTACACAGGCATACTTGAGAAAGCTGCTTCGGTGGGTAGCGCAAATCAGCACTGCAGGCCCACCAGCAGTATTTGGCCTACCAGCCCCGGGCACACACAGTGCACTGATACTAGGGGCTGGCAGGTAAATCAAACGAGCCAATTATGGTTATCCCAATTCATACAGTTATCTTCACACAGGGAGCATTCACGCTGTGTCACTGATTGGCAGTGGCACAGCGCCCAGAGCATTTAAATCCAGTCAACATAAAAGGTAAGAAGCGAAAAGAGGGGCGTGTGGCCTCCTCTCCTGGGCTGTTTTCAGCCCCATGGACCCCATCCCATGGAGCCCAGCATCAACTTGAAGGGGAAGGGAATGAAGCCTCCTCCCCAGGCTGCATTTGGCTATGGGGACCCTATCCCCCAGGGTCCCACAGCATCATAAAAGTGGATTAGGCACACGGCCTCCCTCCTCGGGCCAATTTCAGTCTCAGGGACCCCATCCCCCGGTGCCCAGCAGCATCATAAAGGGGGTGTGAGGCAAGCAGCCCCTTACCCCAGGTCGATGTCAGCCCTGAGGACCCCATCCCCCAGAGCCAGGCATCTTAAAGGTGAGTGCCCTAGTGCCCACCAAGGGCACCCACCATATCCTCGTTTGGGGTCGCAGGGGGGCTCCAAGGTCCCCACAGTCTCAGCAGGCTCCTTGCATCCAGTGGGAGCCAGCAATTTCTCCCGTCCGCATTTAATGCTCCCACCAAGTGAGAGCAAATACAGGTTTCCCTGTACACGCTGCTGTGGGCAGGGAAAGTGCTATGTCCTGAAGGCATAGCTGCTGAGCCGGTCCTGGGGGATGGGTTCCCCAGGGCCATTAATTGCTCTGAGAGGGGTGTGTGCAGCCCCTCTACCTTAAAAGAATTTGCCATGGGTGTGCTCCCTGGGGCCCTTTCAGGCCCAGGGAGGGCCCCTCCCCAATTTCTGAATGTTCAGCCCTGGGGGTGGGATCCCTGGGCCCTTTCCAGGCTCGGGAAGGGGGGCCACACAGCCCCTCCCCATAAAATGTCCTGTGTGTGGGCTCCCTAGGGCCTCTTGAGCTCAGAGAGAAGGTTGCATGGCCCCCTCCCCCTTTTCTGAACATTCGGCCCCTAGAGTTTGCACCCCAGGGCATTTTCAGTCTTGGGCAGGGGTGCTGCGCAGCCCCCAGGCCCATCAAAATCAATGTTGGCCCCAGGTATGTGTTCCCAGGGGACTCTCATGGCTCTGGGGTGGGGGGGGAAGTGGCCCCCTCCCCATAAATAATAATAAGATCGGCCCTGGATGTGGGCTCTCCGTTGCCTATAAGGGCCAGGGAGGGGGGCCGTGCATCTACCCTCATCATAAAAATTGTTTTTGGCCCCGGGAGTAGGCTCCCCGGGGCAAAATATAATTAAATGTGGCCCGGCTGCCATTTTGGTTTCTTTTTTATCGCACCATTTTTGCTGCCTTTTTTTGTCCCCTAAAATGGGGTCTAGAATGTCAGCGTATCTCTACCCTGCCCCCATATATCTTTTTTTTTTCATACAAATTCAGGACAGGGGACTAAGTCCCCAAGTCCTTTAATGGCTGCCAGAAACATTTTTCTCATGTAGCTGGCAGCCAATCAAAGCACTGACTCTCGCGGGAGTCTGACTCCTAATGGAGCAAGATGGCTAGAAGGAAATAAAGCTCTCAAACACTATTTTTAAATGTGCGCTTCAGCAAGAGTCTCTGAGACTCTCGCGAGCCCAACTGCCAAAGTATACAATTCTTTTTTACCCTTAATATCTTGAAATCTACTGAACGGATTTACACCAAATCACAAAAAGCACAAACTGCGGACCAAGAAATAGCTTTCTGCTGAATTTGGTGTAATTCTGTTCAGCAGTTTTTGTATACCCTGTCTTAAAAAAGTTTATAGAAAATCATGGATATTTTATGTTTTGGGAGCACCCTTTTTTCTTATCACCCAGTTGACGGTTCCCCCCGAAACATTCCAGGAAGGATCTGATGTAGATGAAATTCTTTGGGTAACGTTTCGTGAATATTTGTCAAACAGGGTAAAAGTTATTAGCATACCAAAAATGTTCCGTCTATGGAAAAGCAAACCTAACTTTAACTGCTCGCTGGAAGGTCAGACCTCCTGATAGATTTCAAACAAACTAGCGGCACTCCAAAGGTTCTGTTAGCAGTTTCTTCTCTTTATTTATGAAAGTAATGGTTATCCATATGCCAGTCAACACGTTTTAACCTCTCGGCCTTATTCAGGGTTCGGGAGTCCATCTTTAGTGTCTATTTACATACTCTCCCATTCTGCTCACTATGCCATAATGAGGGTATGTAATTTTACAGTGATATGTGCACAAGAACATTCTTAAAAATATATTAGAGAGGCAAATTAAATAATCCCTAGTATTTTATCATGGGTAAAGTGTGCATAATCAATTGCTTATTGTTAGAAATTGGGTTGTTGGTTCATTGAGGTATGAGCCCTATGCAAGCAGCAACCACAATCCTAGTCATGGTAAGAGGCAGGCAAACCTTAAATTAACCTGTGCTCACCCTCTGGTAGCTTGGCACAGAGCAGTCAGGTTTAACTTTAGAGGCACTGTGTAAAGCATTTGTGCAACACTTCAAAGGGTAAAACAGTGAAAACATCACACAAAAAAGATTCCACACCAAGTTAGAAAAATAAAACTTAATTTAATAAATAAAACAAAATTACAAAAATCAAATAAGTTGATCTTTTGATATGCATAATAAAAAAAAAAACTGTAAAATAGTCCTATGGGGCAATAAGCACTTACTTGGGTTCTCTGGTTGTGCTAGACTGGGACAAAGTCAAAAGTTCAGGTCGACTGCGATCGAGTATGGGCCGAATACAGGGAACCCGTGAGACCCATTGAACAAAAGTACCTTAATCTGGGATGCATCGACGTAGATCAAGATGCGGGATGCAGTCAATGTCAATCCTCACAAAGGCAGCGATGCACTGTCATGACCAGCCTAACAGCAACGATGCATTGTCTCCAAAGGGCACAGGGGCTGCGATGCAGAGTTCTTGGCGTCATCATGGAGGCTGCCGTCAACGAAGATGCCAAGACAAGAGCGTTGCACATTGCTGGATCCGAAGATGGATTGGAGTCTCCGAGCCACGCAAAGGCAGCGATGTTTCAGTTGTGATCACGCAATCAGAGGCGATGTGCCAGTTCCAATCCACACAGCAGCACCAATGCACCAGTTCAAGAGCAGATGCATGGGTTTCACTGGAGGAAACACCTTAGGCCTCACTTCCAAAGGTCCAGGACTGAGGTGGCACCACTTGACAGGGCAGACTCACAGATGGCAGAGTCCAGCTACAGCAGTAGAAGAGTTGGAAGTCCTTTATGTCCTTGGGATTTCAGATCAGGAGGCAAGCCAGCAAGCCCTTGAAGTGACTCTGGGTTCAAGTAATGCAGGTCCAGTCCTTCCCACCCAGGCAGGCTGGGAAACAGCAGTCAGAAGGGCAGCACAGCAAGCCAGGAGTCCAGCAAAGCAGCAGTCCAGCAGAGTGGCAGTCCTTCAGCTGCACAGCATTCCTCCTTCCTGGCAAAGTCTGCACAGGTCTATAAATGTAATGACGTGATGGTGTAAGAGGTTCAGTACTTATACCCAGTTGTACCTTTGAAGTGGGGGGGACTTCAAAGACAAGTCTTTGAAGTGCACAGAGGTCCTCCCTTCCTGCCCTGCCTCCGGACTCACTAGAGGGGAGTATGCATCCCTTTGTGTGGGGACAGGACACCGCCTATTCAGGTATAAGTGCGAGGCTGTGCCCACCTCCTCCCTCCCATCCTCCCAGGATGACCCATAAAGTCACACCTAAGCTCTCATTGTGTGTGGCTGTCTAGGGGGAATGCACAAAGCCCAGCTGACACCCTCCCCAGACATGTATCAGAGACAGGCAGCAGGCACCAAATGGCTAAAGTAGGAAAGTGCCCACTTTCTAAAAGTTTCACTTTTCAAATTGCAATTTAAAATATGACTTCAGCATAAGTTGTGATTCTAAATTGTGATTCCAGAGACACCAAACTTAGATAGTCTATCTTTTCACAACTAGAAATTACACTTAAACATGCAATAAGATAATCCCAATGGTATCCAATGGGAGAGATAGGCTTTGCAGTAGTGAGAAAACTAATTTGAGAGTTTTTTACTACCAGGACATGGCCAACCTAAAAGTACATGTCCTGCCTTAGATTGCACCTTGCCCTCAAGGTTATCCATGGCCTACCTTAGAAGTGACTTATATGTATAAAAAGGGAAGGTTTGGGCCTGGCAAGAGGTGTATCTTGCCAGGCTGAAATAGCAGTGTAAGCTGCACACACAGACTCTGCAATGGCAGGCCTGAACTATGAATAGAGGGCTACTTAAGTGGTTGACACAATAAGTGCTGTAGGCTCACTAGTAGCATTTAATTTACAGGCCCTGGGCACATGTAGTGCACTTTACTAGGGACTTATAAGTAAATTAAATATTTCAATTGGGGATGAACCAATATTACCATGTTTGGGGGAGAGAACACAAGCACTTTAGCACTTGGTAGAGCTGTGGTAAACTGCACACACTCCTTAAGCCATCAAAAACGAGCTCAGAAAAGTGAAGGCTAATTGACTGAAATATGGGGGGGTTACGTGGCCCCCGCAGACGGTGGATGTCTCTGTGAATGGGTTTGTGAATGGTTGTGTGGGAGTGGCAGTGGGTGTATAAAAGATTCTATTGAGTGGGAGTGGGTGCGTCAGAGATGCTGTGGATGATGTCATCACTAATGTCATCAGTGATGTCATTTGAGATGACATCAGTAATGCCATCAGTGATGTCATTTGAGATGACATCAGTGATGTCACTGACCATGTCATGAGCGATGTAATATGTGAGGTCATAAGCAGTGCATTGCGGGGGCGCAAGTTATTGTTAACTCAGGTAACTAAAACGGCTGAATTTCTCTGGTTTTGTATGAGTAAAATCTAACCCTAACTATAACGTCCCTGTAACCTTTGTTGTTTTTGTAAATATATATATATATATGTATATATATATATATATATTCACTGAAAAAACCATAGGTTTCAGGCACGTTATAGTTAGAAATTAGCATTTAAAAAACCTTACAAATTCACTGAAAAAACCATAGGTTTTAGGGACAGTTATAGTTAGTTGGACATTGCACTCGTACAAAACCTGTGAAATTCCCCCGTTATAGTTAGTTCAGGTAACTATAACTCGCGCTCCGCAATGCACTGCTGATGACGTCACATATTACATCACTCATGACATGGTCAGTGACATCACTGATGACATCTCAAATGACATCACTGATGACATCATCCAGTGACTGTGTGTTTGTGTAAAGTTTAAATATGTTTAATATATATAGGGAAAGGTGTATTGAAGAATGAGTGGGTGTATAAGTGTCTGAATGGATGATTTAGTAGGTGCGTGACTAACTCTATAAGTGAGTGATTAAACGTATCTTACTGAATGCATGGGTTAGTGACTAAACTGGGTGAATGTCTGTATCCGTCTGTCTGTTGCTGTGTAAGTGGCTGCATGGGTTTGTGAATAGCTACATGAGTGTCTATATGAGTTATTGATTGGTTGTCTGAGTATCTGTATGGGTGCCTGAGTGTTTGTGTGGGTGGGGTGTGTGCGACTCTGTGCATAGATGTGTGAGTGGGTGATTCACTGGGTGGATGGTTTCAAGAGTGCATCTGTGATAGACTGTATGGGTGGGTAAGTGTGTGTAAGAGTGTGTTAGTGAGTGAATGTATGTCCCAGTGGTACATGTGTGAGTCACTACATATGTGAAAGGCAGTATATATGTGTGTTGGAGTATATAAATAGCTATAAGCGAGAGTGTGTGATTGTGAGAGTGACTGTATGGATGAGTGTGTGCTTGTATCAGTGATTGTATAAGAGCGTAAGAATGTGCTAGTATTTGTATGAGTAAGTGAGCTGGTGTGTGTATAACTGTATAGGTGAGTAAATGGGTGTGTGCTTAATTTTTGCATGACTGACTAGGTGTGTGAGTACCTCTATGGATGAGTTGCGGTGTGTGAGTGTTTATATATGTGTATGAGTGCATATAATAGTCCTGTACTGAGTGACTATAAGTATGAGTGACTGTACGGGTGAGTGAGTAGATGTGTGTGTGTGTAGACCTAAGAATCAGTGAGTGTGTATATAGTAATTGGTGTTGGAGTGTCTATGGTTTTGACAATGGCAGTCTGTAATTTACAGTGGGTGTATCAAAAGTTATATTAGGGTGTGAGAAGATGCATCAAATTATCACATGGATGATGTCATCAGTGATGTCATCAGTGATGTCATCAGTGATGTCATCAGTGATGTCACTGACCATGTCATGAGTGATGTAATATGTGACGTCATCAGCAGTGCATTGCGGGGCGCGAGTTATAGTTACCTGAACTAACTATAACGGGGGAATTTCATGGGTTTTGTACGAGTGCAATGTCCAACTAACTATAACTGTCCCTAAAACCTATGGTTTTTTCAGTGAATTTGTAAGGTTTTTAAATGCTAATTTCTAACTATAACATGCCTGAAACCTATGGTTTTTTCAGTGAATTTCAAAGGTTTTTAAATGCTAATTCCTAACTATAACATGTCTGAAACCTATGGTTTTTTCCAGTGAATTTCAAAGGTTTTGTAAATGACAATTTTTAAATGTATTAATTGTTATATTTATTTTTTGATACTGATTTACTACATTTTTTTAAACTATTTATTTTTAGATATTTTATTTTTTAAATTACATTGTAATTACATTATACATTACATTACAAAATATACTTTCTCAGAATGAATTACTTTAGTTTAAATACTTTGCAAATAGGCAATAGACTTTTAAGTACAGTAGTTGCAGTTGTTGCAATGGGCAACACAATTTCAAACACAATGCAACATTGAGCTCAATCTGAATTTCAAGTTAAATGCAATTAGTTACTTTATGGATTACTTTTCTAACCACAGGACTGGATCCTAGATTCAGTCCTGGGACATCTCCTGTAAACAGTTGAGTAAAAGCGTTTTGGTTACAGTAGTGATTTTTAAGGAATATTATTGTATTTTAAAAGTTGACACTTTTTCACATAGAATCACCAATGTTATCCTATGGGAGGAAATTCACTTAGCAGGTAAGTAGTGTTATCGTTACTTTTTCTTACTCAGTGGTGGATCCTGGATCCAGCACTGGTGCATCTCCTGTAAACAGTTGAAAGAATGCGTTTAAGTCATACAGGCGATTTTTAAGGAATATTTGTAGTTTGTGAAAATCGACACTTTGAAACTTTTCTGCTGAAAACCAGACAATGGATTCCTATGGAAGGAAATACAAGTTACTGGTAAATACGGTTAGAATTACTTTTCAGGGTCAGTGCTGGGCTAAAAGATGCAGCACCGAGTTCTCTTCTGATAACAGGTGAGTAAATCGGAATTCGTAGTTCGGCTGATTTTAGAGGAATATTATAAAGTTCCAAAACTCCACACTTAGAAGAATTTCCAAGTGAAACCAGTCAATGTTAGCCTATGGAAGGAAATTCAAGTTACTGGTAAGTACGGTTAAAATTACTTTTCAGGATCAGTACTGGGCTCAAAGATGCAGCACTGTGGTCTCTCCTGATAACAGGTGAGTAAATCGGAATTCGTAGTTCTGCTGATTTTAGAGGAATATTTGTATGTTTCAAAAATCGACACAAACTTTTTCAGCAAAAAGCAGGCAATGATATCCTATGGAAGGAAATTCAAGTTACTGGTAAGTACGGTTAAAATTACTTTTCAGGATCAGTACTGGGCTCAAAGATGCAGCACTGAGGTCTCTCCTGATAACAGGTGAGTAAATCGGAATTCGTAGTTCGGCTGATTTTAGAGGAATATTTGCACAATGGTGAAGGAAGGGGGTGGGGCCTGAGGTGACATGTCTGTAAACACGCCCTGTGGCGCGTTTTAAGTTGGAGAATTAATTCCTCCTCAATCCCGAGGGTCCCTAGGGGCCAAGTAGCCCACCAGATACCTCCAGTATGCGCCAGAGAGCTGCGTTGCAGAGAGGTGGTCAGAGGCCACGCCCCTTTTTGCACCTCTCTGCAACGCAGCTCTGTGGCGCTTTCTGGACATACCTGGTGGGCTAGTTGGCCCCCAGGGACCCTCAGGATTGAAGGGGATTTAATTCCCCATCTTAAAACGCGCCACGGGGTCTGTTTGCACACATGTCACCTGAAGCCCCGCCCCTCCCTTCACCACTGTGCAAACGCGCCCGTGGCGCGTTTTAAGTTGGGGGATTAAGTCCCCTTGAATCCTAAGGGTCCCTGGAGTCCAACTAGCCCACCATGTACCTCCAAAAGCGCCACAGAGCTGCGTTGCAGAGAGGTGTAAAAAGGGGAGTGGCCTCTGTACACCTCTCTGCAACGCAGCCCCTGAGTGCATACTGGAGGTTCCTGGTGGGCTAGTTGGCCCCAGGGACCCCCAGTATTCAAGGGGAATCGTCTCCCCACTGCAAACGCGCCAGGGGCGCGTTTGCAGAGTGGTAAAGGAAGGAGGCGGGGCCTGCGGCACGATCGTTTTTATTTTTATTATTTTTTTTTCCCGAAGAGGGACTGTGTGGCCCCCCTTCCTTTTTCCTTTTTGGGCCCTGGGACCCCATCCCCCAGGGCCTTACCCTTTTTATCTTTTTTAAAAAACAAAACGGGAAGGGGGCCGCGTGGCCCCCCTCCCGTGGCCGATTCCGGCCCCGGGGACCCCATCCCCCGGGGCATGGCCACACTTTTTTTTATTTTTTTAAGGAGGGGGGCTGCGTGGCCCCCCTCCTCAGGCCTCCTTTTGCCCCAGGGACCCCAGCCCCCGGGGCAGGCCTTTATTTATTTTTTATTTTTTAATTATTATTATTTTTTTGGGGGAGGGGGGCCGCGCGGCCCCCCGCCCGGGCCCCGACGTGCCCCGGGGACCCCATCCCCCGGGGCTGGCCCTCTCCATTGGGGACTGTGGGGGGGTCCCCAATCCCCCCACGGTCCCGCCGGCTCCCCGCGTCCCTCGGGAGCCGGCATTGCTTTTCCAAATGGGGAGCTGCTAAGATGCAGCTCCCCGTGTGGAAAAGCAATTTGCTTTGAATTTTGGAAGAGAGAGCAGGTTTCCCTGCTCTCTCTCCCAAAATCCAAAGCAGTTTGCTATGACAGGACGGGAGCCGCGAGGCTCCCGTCCTGCCATAGCAAACTACAGTGTCCCGGGGGTAGGCACCCCGGAACACTGCAGGAGCCGGCCCTGGGGGGTGGCGGTCCCCAGGGCCACCACAGGCTCCAGGAGGGGGGCCGTGCGGCCCCCCTCCCTTCAATTGCACAGCCCCGGGGAGGTGGTGGTCCCCGGGGCTTCGAGGGTCGAAACGGACCCCCACATTTGTTTTCTAAGTGCCCGGGGAGTGTGGCGGTCCCCGGGGCTGCGGGAGGGCGGAGAGCCCTCCCGTACCATTTCTATTTAAAGCCCCGGGGGTGGCGGTCCCCGGGCTTGGGGGCCTTAGAGGCCCCCACATAAACATAAACCCACCCCCCGCATGCCCCGGGACTTGGGCAACCCGGGGGCAAAATAGCATCGAGGCGCATGAGACCGCGCTTCGATTTTTTTATCGGCGGGATCCGCGCACCCTAAGCGCATCCCGCTGATTTTCTTTTTTGTTAAATGCTTTTTTCTGCCCAGGGGTCCTTGTGGGACCCCCTGAGCAGACCTAGGGGTCAGGGTGTTTCTACCCTGCCCCCTTTGCGCTTTGCGCACTTGTTTCTGTCCCTCGGTTCTACCGAGGATAAAATGGCTGCCAACACTTCCTGATTTGGAGTGTTGACAGCCACTTGACAACCAATTAGCATGCAGCTCATGATCGGGAGGGTACGCGGACCCTACTCGGCCATAGATATATATGTGACTTTACTTTTGATTTTCTCAGGAACTACTGAATGGATTTACACCATTTAAGCAAAAGGCACGACACTGAACCAAGGGCTACCTCTTTGCCAAATTTGGTGTAATTCCGTTCAGCAGTTCGGGCTGTAGCTGCGACTAAAGGTTCCTATGGAAAAATGAATGGGGAAAACACGTTTTGGGACCCCCCTTTTTTCTCGGGCCCCCGCTTGACGAATCACCCAGAGACTTTCAGGATAGGAGCGGACCGGAGCGCCCCAACAAGTTGTAAGCTTTCGCGTAGATTCGTCAACCGGCGCCAACGTTATTGCAAATAGAATGTTGCGGATTTCCTATGGATAATAGGTCCTAACTATAACTATCTACTGGCGACCGCCAGTAGATAATATAAAATATATATATATATATATACATATATATGTATATACATATATATATGCGCACACAATCTTTCTCCTCCAAATGATCGAAGTAGACAAGCCAGTTAAAAATGTGTTTTATTGTTCTTCCGCCATTATGCGTTTAGGCTGACCACAGCGACATTGGTCACATGACATGCATGCAGATTGACACTACTTTTACAATTCCTAAATCATAGAAAAGGAGACAAGACTCTCGTCTGAATTAATTCTGTAGGCGCACACTAGCCAATACAACATAATTCACCCAAAATGACTTTTTCAAATAAGGTAATGATCGCAATCACCTAAACTTTATTTACAATGCCTTGTCTCATTTTAGTTGCCACAATTTTCTGGACACATATTGAAACCACATTAATCAATGGTGCCAGCATCGAAATAACAATTTCAGGAAATTAAACCATACTTCATGTATTATGTTGCACAATTTGCTCACAACATCCTGGCTTCTCAATTACAATTATATGGCACAGCCGCCCTTTTAATTTAGCACCAAAAGGTTCCACAGTGCTGCTTGTAGTTTTCACTGATACTTGCATCAGTGTCATAAAGAAGGCTGGATACATTTAAAATGCATACTATGTTCGGATAGAGCTTGATCATTCTGTGAAATGCATACATTCACTCACAAGACGAAAAATGCTGGAAACACGCCCAGCTGCCGGAACGAAGCTCGTGCAGCAGGCGTCTCTGCCCGAAAATATTGCTTTGCACACCAATATCTTGGGAAAAATGAGCCAACACCAGCAGAGCCACTTCTCATAGTAGTTTTAATCAGTCATGGTCTTGATCATGTGAAATGTAGTTGTTAGAGCTGAATTTCTAAAGGACAACTGCCATCATTAACATAGAAAACAGACTTTGCTTCAACCTGACAAGCTATATCTACTGATCATAATGCAATTCAAAATCCATCCCACATACTTTAAATATTCTTTTTAATAAAAGGAAAATTATATTGCATATTGTTATGTACTTTTGGAAGGAGAAGGCTTCAAGATTTACACAATTGTATTATGTATAAACCCTATGGGATACTCATGCAAATCCTCAAACCTTGGATAGACTGTCATGTTTATTTTTAAGGCTATAGCAGCAGAACAAATTTCATTAATAACTCCAAGTCATTCTGACCCCAGGTCTTTGAGAAACAATCACAGCTATAAAAGTATCAGCTATAGTAGCCAGAATTTGTCAAATGACAAGCCAGCCTAATTATCATAATCAAAACAACAAAAATTAAAATAAACTTAAGAAACATACTAGCAGTCCAATACTAATCTTGTGCTGGTTGCTGTGCATGTCCTTAGTATCCTGATAGAGACATTCAAATCATATTCTCAATTTATTACTTTTTGCTTGGCTGTCCTTCACATGACACATCCAATAGTCAGTTGATCAATTTCCTTATGTGGTTGAAAACACAATTCATCTATAGGAAAGAAAGAATATAAACAAAAAATCAAAATCTACCCAAAATCAACAAAGCAAAACCCAGTTATCCAATTATTCAGTGCATGTTACAATTCAGCTGCAAATACTCTTAAAACCCTGCTCAGGGAGGGAAGCTAAATTTATTCTTTGATATTTCCTCATAAATATGCTGATAACACTTCATCCCTACAGGAAACAAACTGCCTGCTTCTAAGATGAAACGGGATTCTAGCCTCTGCAGAAAAGTCAACCTATTACCCCCCTTGGATGTTTAAGTACAGTGTCTGAGCCGATGGATTTGCCAAATCTCCAGTGACCCGCATGTTGTTCCTTAAAATGTTTTGCTGTGCTGTATGTTGTATCATTCTTTGTAATAGCCCGTCAATGCTCAAGAATACAATTCTTTACCGGAAAGATGGTTAACCCAATATACCACTTTCCACAAGTCAGACAATGACATACATACCCTATAAAGTCAGTGTTGCAAGTGATACATTTGGCTATTTTCCAGGATTTTTGTATCCCAGTTAAAATCACTTACTCCACATTATTGCTGAATTTAGAAGCCTTACACCATCTGCAGGTTTTAAAGCCCTTTGGTCATGGAAGCCACTTGCCCTCCTTGGTGGTTGTGTGATGTAACCACTTATGCATTTACCGCGCATGCTGGTTCCACACAGTTTCAACAACACAAGTCTTATCCACGAATATGCCTTTACCATGCATGCCTTTACAATGAATTATGTGTTGTTAAGGCATGTATGGTAAATACATGTCTGTGGTTAAAACGGTGCACAGACATAATATCGAGGTTTTTTTTTCGAACTAAAGAAATATTGATTTGGAAATATCGAAGGGACCGAATATCGACATCAAGAATATCGGTGACCAGAATATCGACCTAAAGGTAAGAAATATCGTTTTTGTTACTATCGAAGTCAGTAATATCGTTTGCAAAAATATCGTTGTTAATAATATCGATGTTTATATTAGTGTTATGTATTTTAGTATGTATTTTATATGTATGTGTATTATATTTTTTGTTAAGTATTGTTTTTTTTTTTTTAAATATATGTATTACATTTTTAAAAGTTAGTAATTTTTTTTAAAGTAACTTTTGCGTTTTAGTACCGTAGCGGGTTGTGGGTTTATAGGGCAATAGGATGGGAAGTAATTTAATTATAGTAAATTAAATAATAATTTTTAGAGAATATTAATTATTTTTAATAAAATTTTGCGTTTAGTTCTGTAGCGGGTTGTGGGTTTATAGGGGAATAGGGTGGGAAGTAATTTATTATAATAAAGTAGGTATTAATTTTTATTTATTGGTATTGATAATTAATGTATTGTTAATTAATTATTAATTGGTAATTAATTTTTATTAATTGATTATTATATTAATTGTGTTAATTTATTTTTAGGAGTGGGTTGGGGGTTAATAGGGGAATAGGATGGGAAGTAATTTAAGTATAACAAAGTAATTATTACGTTATATTTATTGGTTTTGATAATTATTATATTGTTAATTATTTATTAATTGTTTATTTAATTAAAAAAATATTAAATTGATAATCATGTTAATTTTAACTCTCTGCTATCCAACACTTTCCCTACTGTTGCAATCTGTGGAGTTGGAATAGTAATGTTTACCCCTACGCTATCCAACACTTTCCCTACTGTTGCACTCTCTGGAGTTGGAATAGTAATTTTTACACCTACGCTATCCAACACTTTCCCTACTGTTGCACTCTCTGGAGTGGGAATAGTAATTTTAACCCCTTCGCTATCCAACACTTTCCCTATTGTTGCAGTATCTGGAGTGGAAATAGTAATGTTTAGCCCTACGCTATCCAACACTTTCCCTACTGTTGCACTTATTGGAGTGGGAATAGTAATTTTAACCCCTTCGCTATCCAACACTTTCCCTATTGTTGCAGTATCTGGAGTGGGAATAGTCATTTTTATCCCTATGCTATCCAACACTTTCCCTACTGTTGCACTTATTGGAGTGGGAATAGTCATTTTTCCCCTTACGCTATCCAACACTTTCCCTACTGTTGCACTCTCTGGAGTGGGAATATTAATTTTAACCCCTTCGCTATCCAACACTTTACCTATTGTTGCAGTATCTGGAGTAGGAATAGTAATTTTTAGCCCAACACTATCCAACACTTTCCCTACTGTTGCACTCTCTGGAGTGGGAATAGTAATTTTAACCCCTATGCTATCCAACACTTTCCCTACTGTTGCACTGTCTGGAGTGGGAATAATAATTTTAACCCCTACGCTATCCAACACTTTCCCTACTGTTGCATTCACTGGAGTGGGAATAGTAATTTCTACCTCTTCGCTATCCAACACTTTCCCTACTGTTGCACTCTCTGGAGTGGGAATAGTAATTTTTACCCCTACGCTATCCAACACTTTCCCTACTGTTGCACTCACTGGAGTGGGAATAGTAATTTTTACCTCTACGCTATCCCAAACTTTTCCTACTGTTGCACTTTCTGGAGTGGGAATAGTAATTTTTACCCCTATGCTATCCAACACTTTCCCTACTGTTGCACTCAGTGGAGTGGGAATAGTCATTTTTACCCCTACGCTATCCAACACTTTCCCTACTGTTGCACTCAGTGGAGTGGGAATAGTAATTTTTACCCCTACGCTTTCCAACACTTTCCCTACTGTTACACTCTCTGTAGTGGGAATAGTAATTTTATCCACTTCGCCATCCAATATTTTCTCTACTGTTTTAGTTAATGTAGTGTATAATTTATTTTAAAAAGATTAAAAATATTGTAATTTTTTAATTTATTTATATTTTTTATATTTACACACAAGAATCCAAGGAACTGACGACCGGTCCGCTTATCGAGGTGGCAGGTCCTACTTCGGGTAAACCCATTAACCCTGGGATTCCCTATGGTCATCCAATTAACTACGTTTCTGAATTTATCTTAATTAAGACCTGACGAAGTTCCACACACTGTAAAGTGGGAACGAAACGCGTTGGCTGTCTGTTGAAAAAGAAAATGAAATAAAGAATAAAAGGTTGAAGAACAAACCAACACCAGATTGTGCTACTTAATTTTCGGTGCACCTTCAATTGAATGTATTCTATGTTAATCTGTGAAACAGTGACACTGAAGGGTGACGAGTGTCGAAGTGTGCACGACTGAATACCACAAAAAAAGGGGCACAGTTACTAGTGAGGTGCGTTTTCTTTGGGTCCGTCATCCGGTTCGCTTTATTTGTTAAAACACTTTCCCTACTGTTGCACTCAGTGGAGTGGGAATAGTAATTTTTACCCCTACGCTTTCCAACACTTTCCCTACTGTTACACTCTCTGTAGTGGGAATAGTAATTTTATCCACTTCGCTATCCAATATTTTCTCTACTGTTTTAGTTAATGTAGTGTATAATTTATTTTAAAATGATTAAAAATATTGTAATTTTTTAATTTATTTATATTTTTTATATTTTGATTTATATTATTTGTTTTTTGTATATATGTATTTATCATTTTTTAAATGTTTTTAAACAATTTATAAGTTATTAAAATAATTATTTATACATATTAAGTAAGTATATATATTATATTTTATACGTATATATGTTTAATTAATTTTTATATTATATGTATTAGTTATAATTTTAAACATTTTAAAATAATTTTAACTGTTTTTTTAATTATATGTATTATTTACTTTTTTTACATTATTTTTTAAACATAAAAAAACGATATTTTTAACAACGATATTTTTAACAACGATATTTTTGACAACGATATTTTTTTATCGATATTTTTGTACTTACCATAATGTAGATAGGACTTCAATATTGTGGCCATCGATATTTCGGCTCCGATATTTTTGTCAGTCGAGCTTTGTGTAGTCGATATTCTGTCAGTGATTCAGTTAAAATAGACCGGTAAGTCTTAACCCCCTGCCCCTAACCTGAGCCCAAAACTATCCCCTTCCTCCTGAAAACCAACCCTCTCCCCCAGAGCTCAAAACATCCCTGCCCTAAAAATTACAACCGCCCTCCCCTAAGCTCTACAAACTAGCCCGACCCCTCTGAGCCCTATAAACTACCTGTCGCTCCCATAAGCTCTAAAAACTACCCCGACCCCCCTGAGCCCTAAAACAACCATGTCCCCCAAGCCCTAAAAAGTATTAAAATCCCTTCCCCCCACCCTGAGCCCTAAAATGGCCTCCACCCTGATATCTAAAACTATCCCTTCACTCTGGAAAACAACCCCCTCCCCCAGCTCTGAAAACTACCCCCAGCCCTGAAAACTACCCCCCAGCCCTGAAAACGATCCCAAACCCCTCAGCCCTGAAAACTACCCCGAACCCCCAGCTCTGAAATCTACCGTGACCCCCCAAACGATAACTAACCTCAAAAACCCAGCCCCAGCCCACTAACCTTACCACGTTGTGCCCTATCCTGATCTTTCCTGCTTCCGCCAGCCAGCAACTAGACTGCGCTCAGCCTTAACCATACATATGCATTGTCACAGCATATACATGGTTAAGGCACGCATGGCAGCACTTGCGAAGTTGGAACACTCGTGGCTCTGCCCACGTTGTTCCGACTGTTTCCCCTCCTTGGGTAGGAAAAATCTATGCACTAACATACTGTTGGAAAATGAGCCAGTATCTGTGAGGCCTGCACAAATAACATGTCACATTTATCCTTCACTGGGAACCAAACACCCTATTGCAGCGCTTGACTCTCAGAGGGTAGCGTTGCAGAGCAGTCTAAGGCTTACTCAAGGGAGGTGGTGTAGGCTAGTAATCGCCATTTACCAGTACGCAGAAATAACACTCAATAATTGATTGTCCAGTCTGTACTTTGCTTTATAAAAGGAAGAGTACATTTATTAAACACACACACTACTCAATACTATGCACCAATTTACAAATATACATAAGCTGTTGGAATTACTTTGTGACATTGCATAACATCGCCACCGCTCCCGCAGGGGGGGTGGGGTCTAGTACCACCACTCCCATGTATGCACATCATCATGCCCCCTAATGCAGTGGGTTGACACAACCTGGAGCGAGGGCCTTGCCAACTGGCACCATCCCAGTGGCGACCCACCCCATCAACTCAACAAGCATTAATAATAGGTACACCTGCCCTGACTGAGCATCTCATACTGTCCATACAGTATGCACCTCTACATCTTAGTGGCGAACAGTCTGGGTTGTTCTTCCCCTAACGCAGTAGCAAGAATACATGTTTGGGCATCACTTTAAATGAGGTACTTATCATAGCTGATAACAGTTGTAATGCATTGCAATCACAGCCCCTAAAAGGCATCACAGTTATAATCACAGGATTAAGCATATACAGCCAGACACCCTAGCAGGAATGTCTGGCAACATAACCCCACTTTGCTTATGACTTCCCGTTACACATGTGACTTTCAGTTCCTCAGTAGAAATAACATTGGTAAATGCACTTCTCGTGCAATTGCACTTCTTCACCTCCAGGGGACGCCCTTCTCCAGACATCCCCAGCTCAACCCTCCATACCTTGGTGCAGTCCCAAACGCACCCACAGCTGTAGAACAAAAGTTCCAGCCCCAGGATGCTGTTTACCGCTGGCTGAGCCCTTGAGGGGTTATTCCCACTGAGTCCCCAGAGACTTAGGGGGGACTTTCTATCTTCATGCTGGGGGAGACTGCATTGCTCCTGCAGCTCCATCTGCACCTTTTCCAACAAAGGGGGTGATCCCCTCCTCTGGGGGCCATCTGGCGCCCATCCACGATGCAATCCCCATGCCTTGCAAGGCATTATGGGGCGCTCCCTGAGCCCAGCGCGCATATTAGAACAGCGGCTCTCCCGCTGTGTCGGGGAGAGCCACGCAGCCTGTTCCTGCAGCCTGGCACCGCATCCGCCCTTCGTTGGGGGTCCGGTCCCACCCGGACCCCTGCTGCCAACCGGTGAGTCCACTCAGAGCAGCTCGGGGAGCCCACCCCCGGCCGCTCCTCTTTCCGCGCTCTTCAGGGTCCCGAGACCACCCCTGGCAACTCCTGCTGGCTCCCCGCCCGGCCACGCTACCTCGCGTGCTGCTGCGGGAGCCGGCACTCCTCTTCTGGTCTGCCTGCTCCGGCGGGCAGATACGGAGACTCCCGCCGGTCCAGCCATACCTCAGGGGAGTGCGACGGCACTCCCCCCGCCTTCCTCCAACCAAGGGGGAGTGCAGCGGCACTCCCCCTCCCTCGCGGGACACATCGGGGCCCAGAGTTGGGGGCCCCGGGCCCCAAGGAGGTCTTCACGGGGAGCGCAATGGCGCTCCCCAGCTTCAGCTTCCTGCACTGCGGGTGAGTGTGACGGCACTCCCCCCTCTTCTTTCTTCACGCCGGGGCCCGGAGTTGGAGTCCCGGGCCCCTCTGCCATCTTTGCAGGGGGCGCGACGGCGCTCCCCACCTTCCGCTCTCTTTGGGGGCCAGGGTGGGCTGTCGCGCTCCCCGACTTTCTCTTTGTCGGGGGCCAGGGTAGGCTCCTGGCCCCCCCTGGGGCTCATTCACGGGGAGCACGATGGTGCTCCCTGACTTCCGCTTCGTGTGGGGCCGCCCCCGGGACCTGACCCACCCCGGGGGCACATCTAGGACCGGCGGCAGACCCCACGCGCTTCGTCGTCGGTCCCCCGGGAGGTCAAAGGTCACCTACCTTCTGGGGGGTGTAGCTCAGCCCCCAGGCGGCCGATTTTCATCATTTTGGCCTCCTCTTGCTCCGGTTGACCAGATCTACCTGTCTGGAGCACTTTCCTTTGCCCTCCTGGTCTCAAGGAGGGGGAACTCAGCAGGGAGCTGCCTTCACTGGCTCCCTGCACCAGCCTCTCACCTGGCTCTTCTCCTGGACCTCTCTTCTCCTTGCGCAGAGGCCCAGGCTTCTGCTCACTGGTCCTGGACTCCCCTCATGGCGCAAATCTGCATCCTGGGACAGTCAGCGGGTTCTTCCTTCCAACTGCCCATGGCGCCAGGATCCAGCACCAGTCTTCCTCAGCAGACCACACCCCAGAGAGAGCTCCTCTTCCTGTGCAAACTCTTTTTAAAGAATTTGGAGGGGGCTGGCAGGAAGTCTCTGTTTGCCCTATCAAACAGCGAAACATCACTTCTCTGCCCCTGCTCCCTCCTTCCTGCCCAGGCCTCTGGGTTGGTTCAAGATGGCGTCGTCCAGGGGTCTCATGCCACATGGTCTCTGAAAGCCCCTTCCCCTCTTTCTGCCTTCTCTCCAGAGCAGCTTGGTGCCTGGCACCAGGTGACAGCTGCTGATGGATTAGCCTGTAGCTCCACCCATCTTCTCTTCTTGGAGAGGAGGCCTTTGCCCTTGGAATGCTTGTCTTGCAGGGCTAGGCCTCGGATGCTACAGCTTGGGGAGGAAGGTCATTAATCCAGCCTGGCAGGGTCAGCCCCAGCCAGGCTCTGGTTATGAGCTGACTCAGAGGAATATGACATTTCAGGATGACTCAAAAGCAGTACAGATATGACTTTGGACTCTGCAGAATACGTCTTCTCACCTAAGTTACAGTGGACTTTAGTGCGTGTCTGGAATTTGTAGGCCCTAGGGAAGTGAAACTATCCCAAATGGTCCCCATCCTCATAGGGGAATAATGACGTGGTCTTTCAGTGAAAACAGTAAAGCACACTGACTTTCCCTTACATGTTTCTTCCCATTGTATAAAGCCTATTCCATGTCACCACCCAGCTCTGCATAATTCCTGCCACACCATTCAATTTGTAGCTGCTCCTGGGCTGCGCACGCCACGAATCTCACCTGCGCAGCCCTTACACTTGTGCACACGCATGTACACCTGTGTCTGCATGTAACCAGCCCAGTGCCCCTTACTCTGCAGTGCAGCGGCCTACTCTAACCAGGGAGACACCGGTAAAATACACATGCAGTCCCTTTCATCATGAGTTCGCTGTGGGTGAGTCCCAACTTATGAGGCTCTCCCACAGTAAAAGCTCAACACTTAGGTGTTCAAAAAGCGAAAAATCCACGTGGCTCAGATGGTCAGAACCACCTTCTAACACACGCTGCGCCGAGCTGATTCCTACAGGGAAGAAATAGCCACTCTACATGGGTAATCTACCCGTAGTCAGCGATAACTAGTTATAAGGGGTTCTGACCAGACCCCCGTTACTCACCAGTTATCCGCTCAGACCACCTACTCCTCCCATCCATGAGACCTCAGCCCATTACAGGGATCCAGACTACCCTAAGAACCCTCTGGGCTCTAGGTTAGATACCTCTAGATCACTCACGGTCTACACGGACTCAGCCTAACTAGGCCCACCTTTGCCCTTGGTCACGCAACACTATGCCTACCACTTCTCTGGACAAGGGAATAGTGCCTCAGCACTGATGCGTTCTTCTGGGATAGGTCTACATCCCATCCCCTGGGTCACTAGCTGGTCTCCCTTCCGGAGATTGTTCCAACCAGTACCCTCTCTCCTTTTGGTCCTTGCACCCCAAAGATGCAACCTCTCTGGACCCTCACCCTCAGCCTGCCGCTGGGGTCATTCAGCTGCCACCACCCTTTCGGGATGACTGTCTTCCCTAAAGAAAGCACAGCCACTCGTACTTTTCCCACACAGAAAAGCACCCTTGGCCACTGGCCTGGCTCCCCAATAGGACCTCAGACCGGCCTCACTACCACACTGGCAGTGCCAGGGAGGAACACTGAGGGTGCCTCATCAGACATCCTACAGCTCATTCCCCCCGTCAGCAGCTCCACACGGAAACTACCCGGGAACCTAGACCCTTTCCTTGTTCTCCGTGGCGAGAACAGGGCCTATGCACCCTTCCCTCCGAGAGGCGCACTCTCCTCCCGGAGTACCCTTAGAGAGCCCGGGGGCCCCGAGTTAGCTACACCCAGGCCCACCTCTCAGAGCTCTCCTCGGTCTCCCAGCAGCACCTTGGGAGACCGTCCAGGGACCCGCATTATCCCTGGGTGGCCGGCACCACCCCTTCCTGAAGCGCAGGGTCCCTTCACTTAAGTTAGGCCCACCTGCCTTCAGGGTGGTACTACCACACTCAGCCAGGGACCCTCAAGATCCCGGCTAGGCCTGCACGACCCCCCTGGGAAGCACAGGGTCCCTTCACTTAAGATGGGCCCCACCTGTCCTCAGGGTGGTACTGCCTTGCAGAAGTCCATCTCCTGCATCGAGCTAGGGGAACACCCCCATGCTCCTGGTCCTGGGGTTCAAGCCCCCAGGATCTTCCTGACTGGTCACCGGCTAGGCATCGCCCCAGCCACCACTTCAGGTTCACAACACAAGCTTCAGAATGACATCCTGTTGCTTCCTTGGGTAACCACCTACCCGACCCTGACACCTCAGGGTCCACCACTAACCCTTCACCTGGAATCCAGGGAGCACATTACCCCCTCGCAGATCTCCACTGGGTCAGTTACCTAGCCCACCTAGTGTACCTAGGGGCTACCACTACACATCCTGCTCGAGAACTACCCTCCTTTGGGGCCACCCACTACCATGGGGCACCCCTGGGTTGCTCACCTCCCCCACCAGTTAACCTGGGGGGGCCTGCCAGACACACAACTATACCGCACCCTCCTCCCACCGGGGGAAAAGTTTCTTGGGGTCCCCCACCATGGGAACCCCTGGGATGTTACTACCCGGGGTTAAGAAACCTCCTGCCCCACCCTTCCAGTGGTTTTGGCCTGCACCAATGGCAAGAAAACTTTCAGCGGGGGAAAGATATCTGGGGCCCCTTCTGTGGAAACCCTCCCTGCCCTTAAAAAGCACGGGAATCTCCCAGGACCCCCTACCTCTCCTGTACCCCCAAAGTCCAATCCACCCCTACACCCCCATCTGTGATGTAGGTATCAGTTGCTGTCCCTATCTCTTGAGAAGACACCCTCCTCATGCAGGTGTAGTGCGTGTAGTGTTAGGGTTCAAAGGTGTACAATATGGCTTAGAACACGTGTATGCAATCATTTTCCTGGAAAGCACCATCCCTCTATCACATGATAATCAACATAACTCAGTCACATCAATACAGTTTGCATTTAAACCATAATATCTTCACATGACATATATGTGCGCGGGGCTTTCCTTTCCCATACTTTTAGTTCACATAAACAAAACTTTGAACCCTTCTCAGAGCCTTGTAATCCTCCATTTGCTCATTACTGCATAGGTAATGTGTGGCAAAACTGGACTTATCAAATGCTATAAATGCGTACCAGAATGGGATGCTATGTTTCCCGCCGCTAGACACCAATGTTGGAAAATGAGGCAGTATCTGTGAGGCCTGCACAAATAACATGTCACATTTATCCTTCACTGGGAACCAAACACCCTATTGTAGCGCTTGACTCTGAGGGTAGCGTTGCAGAGCAGTCTAAGGCTTACTCAAGGGAGGTGGTGTAGGCTAGTAATTGCCATTTACCAGTACGCAGAAATAACACTCAATAATTGATTGTCCAGTCTGTACTTTGCTTTATAAAAGGAAGAGTACATTTATTAAACACACACACTACTCAATACTATTCACCAATTTACAAATATACATAAGCTGTTGGAATTACTTTGTGACATTGCATAACATCTCCACCCCTCCCGCAGGGGGTGTGGAGTCTAGTACCACCACTCCCATGTATGCACATCATCTTGCCCCCTAATGCAGTGGGTTGACACAACCTGGAGCGAGGGCCTTGCCAACTGGCACCATCCCAGTGGCGACCCACCCCATCATCTCAACAAGCATTAAAAATAGGTACACCTGCCCTGGGGACACATAACCCTGACTGAGCATCTCATACTGTCTATACAGTATGCACCTCTACATCTTAGTGGCTAACAGTCTGAGTTGTTCTTCCCCTAACGCAGTAGCAAGAATACATGTTTGGGCATCACTTTAAATGAGGTACTTATCATAGCTGATAACAGTTGTAATGCATTGCAATCACAGCCCCTAAAAGGCATCACAGTTATAATCACAGGATTAAGCATATACAGCCAGACACCCTAGCAGGAATGTCTGGCAACATAACCCCACTTTGTTTATGACTTCACGTTACACATGTGACTTTCAGTTCCTCAGTAGAAATAACATTGGTAAATGCACTTCTCGTGTAATTGCACTTCTTCACCTCCAGGGGACGCCCTTCTCCAGACATCCCCTGCTCAACCCTCCATACCTTGGTGCAGTCCCAAACGCACCCACAGCTGTAGAACAAAAGTTCCAGCCCCAGGATGCTGTTTACCGCTGGCTGAGCCCTTGAGGGGTTATTCCCACTGAGTCCCCAGAGACTTAGGGGGGACTTTCTATCTTCATGCTGGGGGAGACTTTGTTGCTCCGGCAGCTCCCCCTGCACCTTTTCCAACAAAGGGGGTGATCCCCTCCTCTGGGGGCCACCTGGCGCCCATCCACGATGCAATCCCCATGCCTTGCAAGGCATTATGGGGCGCTCCCTGAGCCCAGGGCTCATAATAGAACAGCGGCTCTCCCGCTGTGTCGGGGAGAGCCGCCCAGCCTGTTTCTGCGGCCTGGCGCCGCATCCGCCCTTCGTTGGGGGTCCGGTCCCACCCGGACTCCTGCTGCCAACCGGTGGGTCCACTCAGAGCAGCTCGGGGAGCCCAACCCCGGCCGCTCCTCTTTCCGCGCTCTTCGGGGTCCAGGTCCCACCCGGGAACCCCGCACTGCTGGCTCACTGGGGAGCCACTCGGGGAGCCCACCCCTGGCGACTCCTGCAGGCTCCCTGCCCGGCCACGCTCCTCACGTGCTGCCGTGGGAGCCGGCACTCCTCTTCTGGTCTTCCTGCTCCGGCGGGCAGACACGGAGACCCCCGCCGGTCCGGCCGGACTTCAGGGGAGTGCGACGGCACTCCCCCCGCCTTCCTCCAACCACGGGGAGTGCGGCGGCACTCCCCCTCCCTCACGGGACACATCGGGGCCCAGAGTTGGGGGTCCCGTGCCCCAAGGAGTTCTTCACGGGGAGTGGGACGGCGCTCCCCGGCCTCAGCTTCCTGCACTGCGGGAGAGTGCGACGGCACTCCCCCCTCTTCTTTCTTCACGCTGGGGCCCGGAGTTGGGGTCCCGGGCCCCTCTGCCATCTTCGCGGGGGCGTGACGGCGCTCCCGCCTTCTGCTTTCTTTGCGGGCCCGGGTGGGCTCCTGGTACACCCCGGACACCTTCACGCGGAGCGCGACGGCGCTTCCCGACTTTCTCTTCGTCAGGGTCCAGGGTAGGCTCCTGGCCCCCCCTGGGGCTCATTCACGGGGAGCGCGATGGCGCTCCCTGACTTCCGCTTCTTGTGGGACCTGACCTACCCCGGGGGCACATCTAGGACCGGCTGCGGAGCCACATGCGCTTCGCTGTCGGTCCCCCGGGAGGTCAAAGGTCGCCTACCTTCTGAGGGGCATAGCTCGGCCCCCAGGCGGCCGATTGTCATCATTTTGGCCTCGTCTTGCTCCGGGTGACCAGATCTACCTGTCTGGAGCACTTTCCTTTGCCCTCCTGGTCTCAAGGAGGGGGAACTCAGCAGGGAGATGCCTTCACTGGCTCCCTGCGCCAGCCTCTCACCTGGCTCTTCTCCTGGACCTCTCTTCTCCTTGCGCAGAGGCCCAGGCTTCTGCTCACTGGTCCTGGACTCCCCTCATGGCGCAAATCTGCATCCTGGGACAGTCAGGGGGTTCTTCCTTCCAACTGCCCATGGCGCCAGGCTTCAGCACCAGTCTTCCTCAGCAGACGACACCCTAGAGAGAGCTCCTCTTCCTTTGCAAACTCTTTTTAAAGAATTTGGAGGGGGCTGGCAGGAAGTCTCTGTTTGCCCTATCAAACAGCGACACATCACTTCTCTGCCCCTGCTCCCTCCTTCCTGCCCAGGCCTCTGGGTTGGTTCAAGATGGCGCCGTCCAGGGGTCTCATGCCACATGGTCTCTGAAAGCCCCTAACCCCCTTTCTGCCTTCTCTCCAGAGCAGCTTGGTGCCTGGCACCAGGTGACAGCTGCTGATGGATTAGCCTGTAGCTCCACCCATCTTCTCTTCTTGGAGAGGAGGCCTTTGCCCTTGGAATGCTTGTCGTGCAGGGCTAGGCCTCGGATGCTACAGCTTGGGGAGGAAGGTCATTAATCCAGCCTGGCAGGGTCAGCCCCAGCCAGGCTCTGGTTATGAGCTGACTCAGAGGAATATGACATTTCAGGATGACCCAAAAGCAGTACAGATATGACTTTGGACTCTGCAGAATACGTCTTCTCACCTAAGTTACAGTGGACTTTAGTGCGTGTCTGGAATTTGTAGGCCCTAGGGAAGTGAAACTATCCCATATGGTCCCCATCCTCATAGGGGAATAATGACGTGGACTTTCAGTGAAAACAGTAAAGCACACTGACTTTCCCTTACATGTTTCTTCCCATTATATAAAGCCTATCACCCAGCTCTGCATTATTCCTGTCACACCATTCAATTTGTAGCTGCTCCTGGGCTGCGCACACCTGGAATCTCCCCTGCACAGCCCTTACACTTGTGCACACTCATGTACACCCGTGTCTGCATGTAACCAGACCGGTGCCCCTTACTCTGTCTGCAGCACAGCGGCCTACTCTAACCAGGGAGACACTGGTAAAATACACATGCAGTCCCTTTCATCATGAGTTCGCTGTGGGTGAGTCCCAACTTAAGAGGCTCTCCCACAGTAAAAGCTCAACACTTAGGTGTTCAAAAAGCAAAAAATCCAGGCGGCTCAGATGGTCAGAACCACCTTCTAACACATACCTTTTAATGAGGTCTGCCTATGGTATATAATTACTGAGTGGGAGCCAATTCTTTTAGATAGAATGGGGCCTTGTGTGAGAATATACCATCAGTTTCTCAAGATACTTCCCACTCTCTCAGACCCTTGTGAATATTTTGTGATGAAGCGAATAGGGTATTGACTGCCGTCAACTGGCTAGGGAGGTTCATACTGAGTCTTTTCTCTACTAATATTCTCCACTCTCTTGCTAGCTAAGTTCAAATGATTGTCTGAATAGCCTCTAGCCTAAAATCTCCTCTTCATTTGTTTGCAGGTTTCAACATAATCTTCCTCCGAGCTGCAGTTACATTTTGCTTGGAGAAATTACCTATGTTGGGTACTCTACCTAAAATTGGGAGCATGACTGCTATGGGCATTGAGAATGGAATTGCCTGCAGTGACTTTCCAAAACTATTTGGAATATAAGGAATTCCCTATTGCTGTAAATCGAATATTCAAAAAGTCTACTGTATATCTACTGTAGGTCATGGCAAAGTGTAGATTTACAATATTAGAGTTCAAGGCCTCTACAAATTTGCAAAGGTCTTCTTCCTGGCCATTCCAGACACAGAAAACATTGTCAATGTACCGAAGCCAGACAACTATCTGGCTGGTCCATCAAGACATATCACCTTCCCAGAGCACCTGCTCCTCCCACTAGCTCACCAACATGTTGGCATAACTGGAGGCGAGGCAGGTACCCATCCCTGTCCCCCTGTGCTTGCCTGTTTAGCACTTTGTCAAATAAAAAGAAACGAAGATGACAGTCTACCCAAGGTTTGAGGATTTGCCTGGGTATCCCATAGGATTTAAACATAATACATTTGTGTTAATTTTGAAGACTTCTCCTTCCAAAAGTACATGACAACATGTAATGCAATTTTCCTTTAGTTAAAAATAATAATTACAATCTGTGAGATGGATTTTGAATTGCATTATGATTTGTACATATAGCATGTCTGGGTGAAGCAAAGTCTGTTTTCTATGTTAATGATGGCAGTAGTCCTTTAAAAATTCAGCTCTAACAACTACATGTGATCAAGACAACAACTGGTTGAAACAAGTTGTGTCTCCCTGTACCTGTCGATTAAAACTGCTACAAGAAGTATATATAGATATCTCACCTACTGCTGGTGGGGCAGTCGCCAGCAGGTAGTTATAGTTAGGACCTAATTTCTGTTAAAAAACCCTGTCCCTTTTCTCAACCACTCTGTAAATGCGCCTAGCAGTTAAAAAGCCATACAAATTCACTCAAGAAACCAAAAGATTACAGGGACTATATATATTTCACTCGGCAGAGAATGTGCGGGAGCAAACATATCTCAAGATGAGGTCTGTTTGGCTGCCACCACATCAACAACGATGTGGCAGCAGCCACCTTAAGACTCGAGAGTCTGAGGAAAAAAATATAAGGGGACATGTTAAGGATACCTTACACTCCTAGTCCTGGTGGGGAGCTCCCATTTGTTTTTTGTCCCAGAGGAGGTCCTCCCCTGGGGCCAAAAACATATATATATTTTTAAAAAATCAAAAGATTCTTTGGTGTATCCAGTAATCTGCTGCAATTTTTTTTAAGAAAAGCGCATGCCCTAAAGTAAGTGGAACACACTCCCTCGCCATGCACTGCCATTTATCTCACATATGAAATCACTAATGACATATTCTATTACATCATTAATAACATGACTGCAACATCTTAAATCACATAATTGATGGCAAGACTGTGGATGGAGGGGGAACAAGTTGTACTTACTTTAACGTTCCCTTTTCCTGTGTTTTTTTTGTAGAGGATTTCCAAGGTTTTTATAATTGGAAGTAAGATAGTGTTACCATCCCTAATTATCACTCTATCCTTTTACATTATATATATATATATATATATATATATATATATATATATATATATATATATATATATATATATATATATATTCACTGAAAAAACCATAGGTTTCAGGCACGTTATAGTTAGAAATTTGCATTTAAAAAACCTTAAAAATCACTGAAAAAACCATAAGGTTTTAGGGACAGTTATAGTTAGTTGGACATTGCACTCGTACAAAACCCGTGAAATTTCCCCGTTATAGTTAGTTCAGGTAACTATAACTCGTGCCCCACAATGCACTGCTGATGATGTCACATATTACATCACTCATGACATGGTCAGTGACATCACTGATGACATCACTGATGACATCTCAAATGACATCACTGATGACATCACTGATGACATCATCCAGTGACTGTGTGTTTGTGTAAAGTTTAAATATGTTTAATATATATAGGGAAAGGCGTATTGAAGAATGAGTGGGTGTATAAGTGTCTGAATGGATGATTTAGTAGGTGCGTGACTGAGTCTATAAGTGAGTGATTAAACGTATCTTACTGGATGCATGGGTGAGTGACTAAACTGTGTGAATGTCTGTATCCGTCTGTCTGTTGTTGTGTAAGCAGCTGCATGGGTTTCTGACTAGCTAAATGAGTGTCTATATGGGTTATGGATTGGTTCTCTGAGTATCTGTATGGGTGCCTCAGTGTTTGTGTGGGTGGGGTGAGTGTGACTCTGTGCATAGATGTGTGAGTGGGTGATTCACTGGGTGCATGGTTTCAAGAGTGCGTCTGTGATGGACTGTATGGGTGGGTGAGTGTGTGTATGGGTGTGTTAGTGATTGAATGTATATCTCAGTGGTACATGTGTGAGTAACTACATATGTGAAAGGCAGTATATATGTGTGTTGGAGTATATAAATGGCTATAAGTGAGAGTGTGTGATTGTGAGAGTGGCTATATGGATGAGTGTGTGCTTGCATCAGTGATTGCATAGGAGCGTAAGAATGTGCTAGTATTTTTATGAGTAAGTGAGCTGGTGTGTATAACTGTATAGGTGAGTAAATTGGAGTGTGATTAATTATTTGCATGACTGACTAGGTGTGTGAGTACCTCTATGGATGAGTTGCGTTGTGCGAGTGTTTATATAGGTGTATGAGTGCATATGATAGTCCTGTACTGAGTGACTGTAAGTATGAGTGACTGTACGGGTGAGTGAGTAGATGTGTGTGTGTAGACCTAAGAATCAGTGAGTGGGTATGTACTTATTGGTATTGGAGTGTGTATGGTTTTGAGAATGGCAGTCTGTAATTTAGAGTGGGTGTTTCAAAACTTATATTAGGGTGTGAGAAGATGCATTAAATTCTCACATGGATGATGTCATCAGTGATGTCATCAGTGATGTCATTTGAGATGTCATCAGTGATGTCATCAGTGATGTCACTGACCATGTCATGAGTAGGCCTGGGCGGAAAACTACGCTACGCTCGCGTAGTTTGCGAAGTTTGCGCTACTTCGCACAACGCGAATTGCACGTAGCACAGTGCAAACACGCGTAGCGTAGCGTAGAGTAGTGCAGCGGTCATTTTTTGCTTGCTCGCGGTCCTCAACGTCAAGTTGGCGACCGCGAGCAAGCAAAATGACATCCCGGCGAGACTTTTTCCTCGTTCGCGATCAGCAACACAAGTTGCCGATCGCGAGCGTGGAAAATAAACCTCCCGGCGAGATTCTCAACGCGGGAGGTCAGGTTTCTCATTGCGAGTGGTCGCGTATGCTCGCGACCGCTCGCGATGAGAAACTACCAGTCCGCGTTGAGAAGCTGCCGCTCGAGTAAAAATCTACTCGAGCGGCAGTAAAGACAGCTCGCACTGTGCAAGATGCCGTTTTCAATGATTGCACAGTGCGGACAAGCATCCGGCACTGTGTAATCATTGCGAACACGCACTACGCAGTTCGCGTAGTGCTACGTGAAGCTCGCGTAGTGCGAACTTCACTTTGCGTAGCTTCGCGAAGCGCTACTTCGCGAACTACGCCCAGGGTTAGTCATGAGTGATGTAATATGTGACATCATCAGCAGTGCATTGCGGGGGCACGAGTTATAGTTACCTGAACTAACTATAACGGGGGAATTTCACGGGTTTTGTACGAGTGCAATGTCCAACTAACTATAACTGTCCCTAAAACCTTATGGTTTTTCAGTGATTTTTAAGGTTTTTTAAATGCAAATTTCTAACTATAACGTGCCTGAAACCTATGGTTTTTTCAGTGAATTTCAAAGGTTTTTTAAATGCTAATTTTTAACTATAACGTGTCTGAAACCTATGGTTTTTTCAGTGAATTTCAAAGGTTTTTTAAATGCTAATTCCTAACTATAACATGTCTGAAACCTACGGTTTTTTAAGTGAATTTCAAAGGTTTTGTAAATGACAATTTTTAAATGTATTAATTGTTATATTTATTTTTTAATACTGATTTACTACATTTTTAGAAACAATTTTTTTTTACATATTTTATTTTTTAAATTACATTGTAATTACATTATACATTACAAAAAATACTTTCTCAGAATGAATTACTTTAGTTTAAATACTTTGCACATAGGCAATAGACTTTTAAGTACAGTAGTTACAGTTGTTGCAATGGGCAACACATTTTCAAACACAATGCAACATTCAGCTCAATGTGAATTTCTAGTTAAATGCAATTAGTTACTTTATGGATTACTTTTCTAACCACAGGACTGGATCCTAGATTCAGTCCTGGGACATCTCCTGTAAACAGTTGAGTAAAAGCGTTTTGGTTACATTAGTGATTTTTAAGGAATATTATTGTATTTTAAAAGTTGACACTTTGAAACTTTTTCTCATAGAATCACCAATGTTATCCTTTGGAAGGAAATTCACTTAGCAGGTAAAAACTGTTATCATTACTTTTTCTTACTCAGTGTTGGATCCTGGATCCAGCACTGGTGCATCTCCTGTAAACAGTTGAAAGAATGCGTTTAAGTCATACAGGCGATTTTTAAGGAATATTTGTAGTTTGTGAAAATCGACACTTTGAAACTTTTCTGCTGAAAACCAGACAATGGATTCCTATGGAAGAAAATATAAGTTACTGGTAAGTACGGTTAAAATTACTTTTCAGGATGCAGCACTGAGGTCTCTCCTGATAACAGGTGAGTAAATCGGAATTAGTATTTCGGCTGATTTTAGAGGAATATTTTAAAGTTCCAAAACTCCACACTTAGAAGAATTTCCAAGTGAAACCAGTCAATGTTAGCCTATGGAAGGAAATTCAAGTTACTGGTAAGTACGGTTAAAATTACTTTTCAGGACCAGTACTGGGCTGAAAGATACAGCACTGAGGTCTCTCCTGATAACAGGTGAGTAAATTGGAATTTGTATTTCGGCTGATTTTAGAGGAATATTTGTATGTTTCAAAAATCAACACTTCGAAACTTTTTCAGCAAAAAGCAGACAATGATATCCTATGGAAGGAAATTCAAGTTACTGGTAAGTACGGTTAAAATTACTTTTGAGGATCAGTACTGGGCTGAAAGATGCAGCACTGAGGTCTCTCCTGATAACAGGTGAGTAAATCGGAATTCGTATTTCGGCTGATTTTAGAGGAATATTTTAAAGTTCCAAAACTCCACACTTAGAAGAATTTCCAAGTGAAACCAGTCAATGTTAGCCTATGGAAGGAAATTCAAGTTACTGGTAAGTACGGTTAAAATTACTTTTCAGGACCAGTACTGGGCTGAAAGATACAGCACTGAGGTCTCTCCTGATAACAGGTGAGTAAATCGGAATTCGTATTTCGGCTGATTTTAGAGGAATATTTGTATGTTTCAAAAATCAACACAGAAACTTTTTCAGCAAAAAGCAGGCAATGATATCCTATGGAAGGAAATTCAAGTTACTGGTAAGTACGGTTAAAATTACTTTTCAGGATTAGTACTGGGCTGAAAGATGCAGCACTGAGGTCTCTCCTGATAACAGGTGAGTAAATCCGGATTCGTAGTTCGGCAGATTTTAGAGGAATATTTGCACAATGGTGAAGGTAGGGGCGGGGCCTGAGGTGACATCTGTGCAAACGCGCCCCGTGGCGCGTTTTAAGTTGGGGGATTAAGTCCCCTTGAATCATGAGGGTCCCTAGGGGCCAACTAGCCCACCAGGAACCTCCAGTATGCGCCAGGGGCTGCGTTGCAGAGACGTGTAGAGGGCCACACCCCTTTTACACCTCTCTGCAACACAGCTCTGTGGCGCTTTCTGGATGTACCTGTTGGGCTAGTTGGCCCCAGGGACCCTCAGGATTGAAGGGGATTTAATTCCCCATCTTAAAATGCGCCACGGGGCCTGTTTGCACACATGTCACCTGAAGCCCTGCCCCTCCCTTCACCACTGTGCAAACGCGCCCGTGGCGCGTTTTAAGTTGGGGGATTAAGTCCCCTTGAATCCTGAGGGTTCCTGGGGCCAACTAGCCCACCATGTACCTCCAAAAGCGCCACAGAGCTGCGTTGCAGAGAGGTGTATAAAGGGCGTGGCCTCTGTACACCTCTCTGCAACGCAGCCCCTGGCGCATACTACAGGTTCCTGGTGGGCTAGTTGGCCCCCAGGGACCCCCAGTATTCAAGGGAATTACTTCCCCATCTGCAAACGCGCCAGGGGCGCGTTTGCAGAGTGGTGAAGGAAGGGGGCGGGCCTGCGGGCCGATCGTTTTTTTTTTTTTTGTTTTTTTTCCCTGTCTGTGTGGCCCCCTTCCTTTTTCTTATTTTTGGGCCCTGGGGACCCCATCCCCCAGGGCCTTACCCCTTTTTTTTTTTTTTAAATAAAAAATATATATTATTTCTGGGAGGGGGCCGCATGGCCCCTCCCGGGCCACTACTTGCCCCGGGGACCCCATCCCCCGGGGCCTGGCCTCTGGTTGGGGACTGTGGGGGTCCCCAAACCCCCACAGTCCCACCGGCTCCCCGTGTCCTACGGGAGCCGGCATTGCTTTACACATGGAGAGCAGCTAACATGCTGCTCCCCGTGTGGAAAAGCAATTGTCTTTGGATATTGGAGCTAGAGCAGGTTTCCTGCTCTCTCTTCCAATATCCAAGCAGTTTGCAATGACAGGACGGGAGCCGCGAGGCTCCAGTCCTGTCATTGCAAACAGCAGTGTCCCGGGGTAGGCACCCGGGACACTGCAGGAGCCGGCCCTGGGGGTGGCGGTCCCCAGGGCCACCACAGGCTCCAGGAGGGCCGCGCGGCCCCCTCCCCACATCAGCACAGCCCCGGGAGGTGGTGGTCCCCGGGGCTTCGGGGTCCAAAACGGACCCCCATTTTAATTTGTTAGTGCCCCGGGAGGTGGCGGTCCCGGGGCGTGTGGGGGCTCGAGCCCCCCACATAGGAAAAACAACAAAAAGAAGCCCGGGGAGGTGGTGGTCCTCGGGGCTGCGGGAGGGCTCAGAGCCCTCCCGCACCATTTTAAAAGAAAGCCCCGGGGTGGCGGTCCCCGGGGCTTAGGGGCCCTTAGAGGCCCCCATACATAAAATAAACACCCCCAGCATGCCCCCGGGACTTGGCCTACCCGGGGCAATACTATCAGCGCTGGAGACCGCGCTTGATTTGTATCGGCAGGATCCGCGCACCCTGAGCGCATCCTGCCGATTTAAAAAAAAAAAAAATGCTTTTTCTGCCCAGGGGTCCTTATGGGACCCCTGAGCAGACCTAGGGGTCAGGGTGTTTCTACCCTGCCCCCTTTGTGCGCTTTGCGCACTTGTTTCTGTCCCTCGGTTCTACCGAGGACAAAATGGCTGCCAACATTTCCTGAATCGGAATGTTGACAGCCAGCTGACAGCCAATTAACATGCAGCTCGTGATCGGGACGGTGCGCGCAGGGTGCGCTCAGGGTGCGCGGATCCTCCGTGCCCATAGATATATATGTACTTTTACTTTTGATTTTCTCAGCAACTACTGAACGGATTTACACCATTTAACAAAAGGGTTCTTTCTGAACCAAGAACTACCTCTTTGCCAAATTTGGTGTAATTCCGTTCAGCAGTTCGGGCTGTAGCCGTGTCTAAAGTTTCCTATGGAAAAATGAATGGGGAAAACGCGTTTTGGGACCCCCTTTTTCTCGGCCCCGCTTGACGAATCACCCCGAGACTTTCAGGGTAGGAGCGGACCGGAGCGCCCCACAAAGTTTGAAAATTTTGCGAAGATACGTCAACCGGCAAGAGAGTTATTTCAAATAGAATGTCGCGGATTTCCTATGGAAAATAGGTTCTAACTATAACTATCTACTGGCGACCGCCAGTAGATAATATATATATATATATATATATATATGTATATTTATATATATATATAGATAGATAGATAGATAGATGGATATATAAAACTATATACACTTTATCCATTTTTTACAGTTTATATATAATGCTTAAAAAAGGTTAAAATGACGCTATAATAAGAGATGGTAATACTATCTTACTTCCCATTATATATGTATATTTTGGACTCCTGCAGACCTGAAAATGGGGAATGCGATGGAGCAATGGTGAAAGCAGAGAAAAATTGAACAAACTATCGGCATCATCCACTGGAGGAATTGATTAAAACTGGATACCATACTACAAGTACCAGCATGCTCTAGATGCGACCCACGGGGCGCCCACCAGGGGGCAAAAAATTATAAATGAGAGCAATCACACTTGGGTGTGACTATCCAGAAGATGCCGAGGCGCACCTTTGAAAAAGGTCATGGTGACCGAAACGCGTCAGGATTGAAAGCGCTAAATCAATAAATCTCAAAGAATCACCATTGTGAGTGCAGCTATTTCTTTCTGGGAGGAGAGAGTTGTGATATATATATATATATATATATATATATATATATATATATATATATATATATATATATTCCAAAAGTTCCAGTATACCTTGATCGCATCAGACCCAAGCCTCTTGATGACGGCGGGCCGTGGTGGGGTGGCGAGCCCCTCAATATCCAGCTCACGCGTCATCTCCATTGTCAAAACAACACACCACGGCCCCAAAATGCTTTTAAGCAGGTTTATTCCTGACGATGCAACTCAAAGCGTTTCGGAGCACAAGTCTCCTTGATCACGAGTAACATTGTTGCAGTGCGCTGCGGTTGAAATAAACATCATGTGACATAACAGTGCAGTAAACAGTGTGAACAGACTTCTCGATTCACCCAGAATATCCCTCATCCTACATTTACAAAGAGTGTTGCTGTCATAGTAATTTCAGCTTTCTACAATCAGGCAAGTGTGGCATAAAAGAATTAAGCAAGATTCCAACAGTACCACAGCTTTTCAGGTGCATTTTGGGAACAGTAGTTCTGCAATGTGTCACGTGACCACTTGCATTGTTAAAAACTGTGATATCACCTTCTGTGATTTACCTCACCTGTGAACAGGGCCAAACCCAATGGCCGAAACGTGTCAGGGGGATGTTCTGCCTGCCTAAGCACAAATAAAAGCCTGTGTGTTTTCAAGTCGGGCTTCGCTTAATTTGTTGTGTGGTTGTGCCAGATGACGGGATGCTCCATGGCCGTTGCTGCGAAGCCGCCCTGCAGGGATGGGGGCTCCCGCCTGTTGGAGAAAGTTCAGTTGCATTTAATTGGGGAGCATGTCCCGCAAGCCTCTTTTCGCAACCAGAATGGATTACCCAAAGGAATTTTGCATTACGGCGTGTAAGGGAGTACAGGAGGAGTGATGTCTCCTTTTGCCGACTTGAACCCATGGGCGTTTGATGTGCAAGGACAGCAGTATTTTATGGCAGCACATTTTCGAGGATCTACACAGTGGAGGAAACTGCTACATTCAGTGCACGGGACAGTTCTAACATCAACAGATGCACTCAGATAAGTTTGTGGGAAAAGACGCCATTGAGCAAGATTCCAACAGTACCACAGCTTTTCAGGTGCATTTTGGGAACAGTAGTTCTGCAATATGTCACATGACCACTTGGATTGTTAAAAAGTGTGATCTCACCTTCTGTGATTTACCTCACCTGTGAACAAGGCCACACCCAACGGCCAAAACGTGTCAGGGGGCTGTTCTGCCTTCCTAAGCACAAATAAAACCCTGTGTGTTTTCAAGTCGGGCTTCGCTTCATTTGTTGGGTTGTTTGTGCCAGATGACGGGATGCTCCATGCCCGTTGCTGCGAAGCCACCCTGCAGGGATGGGGGCTCCTGCCTGTTGGAGAAAGTTCAGTTGGATATGTATGTATATATATATATATATAATCTAAAACTTCCAGTATACCTTGATCGCATCGTACCCAAGCCTCTTGATGATGGCGGGCCGTGGTGGGGTGGCGAGCCCCTCAATATCCAGCTCACGCGTCATCTCCATTGTCAAAACAACACACCAGGGCCCCAAAATGGTTTTAAGCAGGTTTATTCCTGAAGATGCAACTCAAAGAGTTTCAGAGCACAAGTCTCCTTGATCACGAGTAACATTGTTGCAGTGCACTGTGGTTTAAATAAACATCATGTGACATAACAGTGCAGTAAACAGTGTGAACAGACTTCTTGATTCACCCAGAATATCCCTCATCCTACATTTACAAAGAGTGTTGCTGTCATAGTAATTTCAGCTTTCTACAATCGGGCAAGTGTGGCATAAAAGCATTAAATCAAATTTTGAAGCCAACGACTCGTTGTTCCTCTATAAAGTTTTTTGATTCAATCCCGGCACAACTTTACTGATTCCCGTGCATGAACAAAACAGCGCTGTTGTGTGCACTGTTGCAATACACTTATTTGCTGCGCGAGTGCGCTTACTAAACACATGTTCTGCCCACAGTTTTTATGAATTACATTGTACAATTCAAATTTGAAATTGACGGGCCTCTCGCTCTAGACTGAAATGTCCCGTGAATTTATTAGGCATCCGCCTGCTGCGCCTGTGCGCTGAGCTACACCATGTCATATATTAACAAATTTCAAGAATAAGGAATTTGTACACCATCATGACCTTCATTGTTAATTCACAGTAAGAATGGATATATCAAATATGGTGAGCGTGGGTACTCCACGTACTGCCCCTGTGGGCATAGGTTCACTATTACCTATACCAAGTAGCTTCATCAGTCTGAAAAGTTCGTTCCATCCAGTCACATATTGCGCCAGTGCGCATAGTTATCATATATCATTCTCATGTTTATACACACGGAATTCATTAACCACATTCCCAACACAATGGTGGAAAAACCCGGTAAGCTAAGATAACTACCCTCATCGCCCCAGTCTACCTTAGTTGCAATGCTCGCTATTTTCAATACCTGCTACCTTCTGAACATCATTATTGGTGTCATACATTTTAAGTTTCAGTTCCAAGTAGGCTTGTCCTCTTATGTGGGTCACAGTTCTCTCTATCAGTCAATCTTTAAATCAATTCTATATCATCGGCTTCTACTCCCATTATCAATATCTGTTGCTCATTTTGCCTTCCACTCGCCTCACAATATTATATTATATATATATATATATATATATATATATTACCTACTGGCAGTCGCCAGTAGGTAGTTATAGTTAGGACCTCGTTTCTATTCAAAAAGTGTTTTTTCTTTTGCCAATATCTTTGGCGCCGTTCAACGAATCTTCGCGAAAATTTTCAAAACTAACGGTTGGCTCAGGTCATCTCCTGTCTTGAAAGTTTCGGGGTGATTCGTCAAGCGGGGCCTGAGAAAAAAGGGGGGTCCCAAAACGCGTTTTCTCCATGTTAATTTCCATAGGAAACTTTAGACTGCTGAACGGAATTACACCAAATTTGGAAAATATGGAGCTCTTGGTTTAGGAAGCAACCTTTTTTTTAAATGGTGTAAATCCGTTCAGTAGTTCCTGAGAAATTCCAAAATAAAAAATATCGATATCTGGTGGCCGAGGAGGATTCGCGAAACCCCAGATCACAAGCTTCATTTTGATTTGATGCCAACACTCCATCTTGTGACTCGGTACCGATTCAGAAGAAAAAAGGGGAAAAAAGGATAAAAAACAAGAGAAGGGGGCAGGGTAGAAACACCCTGCCTCCCTAGGCCTGCTCAAGGGGGCCTCATGGGCCCCCCCAAGCCCCGGGGACCGCCAACTCTCTGGGGCTTCTATAATTAAAACAATAAGTGTGGGGGGGGGCTCCTGCCACCCCCCACACTGCCCCGGAGGCCACCACCTCCCCGGGGCATTGACTAAATTAAATAGGGGGGTCCGTATCGGACCCCTGGCCCCGGGGACCACCACCTCCCCGGGGCTTTGCCCACGAAGGGAGGGTGGGTGCACTGCCGCCCTTCTGGAGCCCTCCATTGACCTGGGAACCGCCACCCCGAGGGCCGGCTCCAGCAGTGTCCCAGGGTGCCCACAACCGGGACATTGCAGTTTGCAATGGCAGGGCGAAGAAGTGCTTTTGCCCTGTCATTGCAAACTTCTGCTTTGCTTCATGGAAGCGAGAGCAGAAAACCTGCTCTCGCTTCCACAAAGCAAAGCAGAATTGCTTTTGGACAGGGGGAGCTGCATGTGAGCAGCTCCCCTTGTCCAAAAGCAATGCCGGCTCCAGCAGGAGGCGGGGAGCCGGCTAGGACCGGGGGGTATTGGGACTCCCCCGCGGTCCCCAACAAAAAGGCCAGGCCCCGGGGGATGGGGTCCCTGGGGCCAGAAGTGACCCAGGGAAGGGGGGTCACGCGGCCCCCCTCCCGTAACATAAATAAAAATAAAAATAAAAAAAGAGGCAACGCCCCGGGGATGGGGTCCCCGGGGCTAATAATGGCCTCAGGAGGGGGTAGTTTTCTTTGTTTTTGTTTTTTTAATAAAGTGGCCATGCCCCGGGGGATGGGGTCTCCGGGGCCGAAATAGTCCTCAGGAGGGGAGCCGCGTGGCCCCTTTCCCGTTAAAAAAAAAAAAAAAAAAGTTTAAAAAACTGGTTAGGCTTTGGGGGATGGGGTCCCCAGGGCCCAACAAATACTAAAAGAAGGGGGGCCACACAGCCCCCTTCTAAAAATATATAAAAAAGGGAAGCCGGCATCTCACCAGAGGCCCTGCCCTCTCCCTGCACCACTCTGCAAACCCGTTCTAAGTTGGGGGATTAAGTCCCCTTCAACCACCAGACCACCAGGTTCCTCCAGTAATCCCCACACAGTGGGGATTACTGGAGGAACCACGACCACGAGGCCACGCCCCTTTTTACACCACTCTGCAAACGCACCTCTTGGCACACTGCTGGTGGGGCGATGAGGTCCTCTTGTGTCCTGAGGACCTCAGGACTAAAGTGGACTTCATCCCCTGAGCAGGTGTGCGCCAGGAGGCACGTTTGCAGAGTGGTGTAAAAAGGGGGGGGGTGGCCTCAACCCACTCTCAGCGATCCAGCTGTGTGGGGCTTACTAGTGATAACAAGAGGGCTAGTTGGCCCCCAGGGACCCTCAAGAGGCAAGGGGACTTCATCTCCCAACCAAGAGCACGCCAGGAGGCGCATTTGCAGAGTGGTGGAGAAAGGGGGCATGGCATGTGTCCACCTCTCTGCAATCCCACTGTGTTGGGCTTACTGGAGGTAACAGGTAGGCTAGTTGGCCCCTAAGGACCCTCAGAAGCAAAGGAGACTTCATCCCCCAACCAAGAGCGTTCCAGGAGGCGGGTTTGGAGACTGGTGGGCAAAGGGGGCGTGACCTGCTATGAGAATTTAGCAATCCTGTTGTGTGGGACTTACTGGAGAGAATAGGTGGGGTAATTGTTCCCCAAAGTTGTCCTTGGGGGGCCAACCACCCCTCCTGTTATCTCTAGTAAGTCCCACACAGTGGTATTGCTAAGAGGTCTTCGGAGGTCACGCCCCCCTTTCTCCACCACTCTGCAAACGCGCCTCCTGGCACACTACGGGTTGGGGGATGAAGTCCACTTTACTCCTGAGGGACTTTGGGGGCCAAGAAGCCCTCCTGGTGCCTCCTGTAAGTCCTATGCAGTGGAATTCCTGAGCGCTGTTCGGAGGCCCAGCCCCCTTTCTCCACCACTCTGCAAATGCGACTACTAGTTAAAGAAGCATTTGGAATGTAATAGGTCTCGCATTTGCAAAAGTTATGGCTATTGGTGTTGTAAATGTAAACGTTTTTTACTAATGTTTTTTGGAGTGGATGTACGTTGTGTATGTTGGAATTATGCGGTATGTTGTGCAGTGAAATTATGTGGATAGAAAGTATGTGGTATTTAGTGTATAGGAATTATGTAGAGTGAGATTAAGTGTTATGGAGAGTAATTATGTGGTATGGTAGTCTGTGTTGTGGAGTGGTAACCTCAGGTTTAGTCTTCTTCGTTTCCATAGAAGCTAAACTATAAACTCAATGAGACAAAAAAAAGAAGGAACCACTGAGGAGCAGTTCTGGACCTAGTCGGATGTATAAGCAGGGCCACTGGAATTATGCAACTATTCGGCTGCACCGATTTTCGCATAATTAGACAATTTCCGCATTTGCCACATAATCCATCATCTGCTGCATAATCTGCAGATTTGAACAAAAATAAACCTTGTTTCTAGCTCAAATGGCTCAAGTGTTACCAAAAATGCAGCGACAAGTGTTACAGCGTGGTGGAAGGCCCTTTGCAAACCTGGACTGGTCACCTGTTACTTATTGCTAAATGTGTGTGTTAAATTGGTACTAATGGTGCGCAAACCACTCTTGCTTCTTACTGCGCCTCTCTTGCCTCTTTCTGCATTTCTCTTACTTCTTTGTGTACCTGTCTTACTTTTCTGTACTTCTTTTGCCTCTTTCTGTACATCTCTTCTGTTTTCTGTACCTCCCTTCTTTCTGCACCTCTCTTGCTTCTTTCTGCACCTCTCTTCCTTCTTTTTTCTGCACCTCTCTTGCCTCTTTCTGCACCTCAGTTGCTTCTTTCTGTACCCCTATTTCCTTTTTCTGCACCCCTCTTCTGTCTTTCTGTACCTCTCTTGCCTCTTTCTGCACCCCTGATCCCTCTTTCTGTACCTCTCCTGCCTGTTTCTGCACCTCTGTTGGATTTTTCTGCACTCCGCTTGCCTCTTTATGCACCTGTGTTGCTTCTTTCTGCACCCCTGTTCCCTCTTTCTGCACCTCTCCTGCCTGTTTTTGTACCTCTCTTGCCTCTTTCTGTACTTCTCTTGCCTCTTTCTGCACGTCTGTTGCTTCTTTCTGCACTTCTCTTCCCTCTTTCTGCACGTCTCTTCCCTCTTTCTGCACTTCTCTTCTGCCTCTTTCTGCACCTCTCGTTCCTCTTTCTGTAACACCCTTGCCTCTTTCTGCACCTCACTTGCCTCTTTCTGTACCGCTCTTGCCTCTTTCTGCATCTCACTTGCCTGTTTATGCACTTCTCTTCCTTTTTGCTGCACCTTTCTTGTTTCTTTCTGCAACTCTGTTATCTGTTTCATCACTTCTCTTGCTTCTTTCTGTACCTCTCTTGCCTCTTTCTGCACTTTTCTTGCCTCTTTCTGCACCACTCCTGCCAGTTTCTGCAACTCTCTTGCCTCTTTTTGCACTTCTCTTGCCTCTTTCTGCACCTGTTTTGCTTCTTTCTGCACCCCTGTTCCCTCTTTCTGCACCTCTCCTGCCTGTTTCTGCACCTCTCTTGCCTCTTTCTGCACCTCTGTTGCTTCTTTCTGCATCCATCTTGCCTCTTTCTGTACCCCTCTTCCCTCTTTCTGCACCTCTCTTGCCTCTTTCTGTACCCCTGTTCCCTCTTTCTGCACCCCTCTTGCCTGTTTCTGTACCTCTCTTGCCCCTTTCTGCACCTCTTGTGCGTCTTTATGCACTTCTCTTGCCTCTTTCTGCACCTGTGTTCCCTCTTTCTGCACCCCTGTTCCCTCTTTCTGCACCTCTCTTGCCTCTTTCTGCACCTCTGTTGCTTCTTTCTGCATCCCTCTTGCCTTTTTCTGTACCCCTGTTCCCTCTTTCTGCATGTCTCTTCCCTCTTTCTGCACACCTCTTGCCTCTTTCTGCACCTCACTTGCCTCTTTCTGCACCTCTCTTGCTTCTTTCTGTACCTCTGTTGCTTCTTTCTGCACCCCTCTTGCCTCTTTCTGCACCCCTCTTCCATCTTTCTGTACCTCTCTTGCCTCAATCTGCACCCATGTTCCCTCTTTCTGCACATCTCCTACCTGTTTCTGCCCCTCTCCTGCCTCTTTCTGCACTTCTCTTGCCTCTTTCTGCACCTGTGTTGCTTCATTCTGCACCCCTGTTCCCTCTTTCTGCACCTTTCCTGCCTGTTTCTGCACCTCTCTTGCCTCTTTCTATACTTCTCTTGCCTCTTTCTGCACCTCTGTTGCTTCTTTCTGCACCCTTCTTGCCTCTTTCTGCACCCCTGTTCCCTCTTTCTGCACGTCTCTTCCCTCTTTCTGCACTTCTCTTCTGCCTTTCTGCACCCCTCTTGCCTCTTTCTGCGCCTCACTTGCCTCTTTCTGCACCTCTGTTGCTTCTTTCTGCATCCCTCTTGCCTTTTTCTCTACCCCTGTTCACTCTTTCTGCATGTCTCTTCCCTCTTTCTGCACTTCTCTTCCCTCTTTCTGCAATTCTTTTGCCTGTTTCTGCAACTCTCTTGTCTCTTTCATCACTTCTCTTGCTTCTTTCTGTACCTCTGTTGCTTCTTTCTGCACCCCTTTTGCCTCTTTCTGCACCCCTCTTCCATCTTTCTGTACCACTCTTGCCTCAATCTGCACCCATGTTCCCTCTTTCTGCACATCTCCTACCTGTTTCTGCCCCTCTCTTGCCTCTTTCTGCACTTCTCTTGCCTCTTTCTGCACCTGTGTTGCTTCGTTCTGCACCCCTGTTCCCTCTTTCTGCACCTTTCCTGCCTGTTTCTGCACCTCTCTTGCCTCTTTCTATACTTCTCTTGCCTCTTTCTGCACCTCTGTTGCTTCTTTCTACACCCCTCTTGCCTCTTTCTGCACCCATGTTCCCTCTTTCTGCACGTCTCTTCCCTCTTTCTGTACTTCTCTTCTGCCTTTCTGCACCCCTCTTGCCTCTTTCTGCACCTCACTTGCCTCTTTCTGCACCTCTCTTGCCTCTTTCTGCACCTGTCTTGCCTCTTTCCGCATCTCACTTGCCTCTTTCTGCACTTCTCTTCCTTTTTTCTGCACTTTTCTTGTTTCATTCTGCAACTCTCGTGTCTGTTTCATCACTTCTCTTGCTTCTTTCTGCACCTCTGTTGCTTCTTTCTGCACTTCTCTTGCCTCTTTATGCACTTCTTTTGCCTGTTTCTGCAACTCTCTTGTCTCTTTCATCACTTCTCTTGATTCTTTCTGCACCTCTAATGCTTCTTTCTGCACCCCTCTTGCCTCCTTCTACACCCCTCTTCCCTCTTTCTGCACCTCTCCTGCCTCTTTCTGCACCCCTGTTCCCTCTTTCTGCACCTATCTTGCCTGTTTCTACACCCCTCTTGACTCTTTCTGCACCTCTGGTGGTTCTTTCTGCACTTCTCTTGCTTTTTTCTACACCTCTTGCTTTTTTTCTGTACCCCTCTTCTGCCCCCCTCTTCCCCCTTTCTGCACCTCTGTTACCTGTTTCTGTACCTCTCTTGTCTCTTTCTGCACCCATGTTCCCTCTTTCTGCAGTTCTCTTGCCTCTTTCTGCATCTCTGTTGCTTCTTTCTGCACTTCTGTTGGTTTTTTCTGCACTCCTCTTGCTTCTTTTGGCACCTCTCTTGCAAATTTCTGCACTCTCTTGCCTCTTTCCGCACCCTTCTTCCCTGTTTCTGCACCTCTCTTGCCTCTGTCTGCACCCCTGTTCCATCTTTCTGTGCCTTGTTTGCTTGTTCGTGCAACTTTCTTGCCTCTTTCTGAAGTTCTCTTGCCTCCTTCTGCACCTCTGTTGCTTCTTTGTGCAATTCTCTTGCCTCTTTCTGCACCCTCTTGCCTCTTTCTGCACCCATTTTGCCTCTTTCTGCACCCATTTTGCCTCTTTCTGTACCTCTCTCTCTTCTTTCTGCACCCCCCTTGCCTCTTCCTGCACCCTTCTTCTCTCTTTCTGCACCTCTCTTGCCTCTTTCTGCACCCCTCTTGCCTCTTTCTGCACCTCTGGTGGTTGTTTCTGCACTTCTCTTGCATCTTTCTACACCTCTCTTGCTTTTTTCTGCACCCCTCTTGCCTCTTTCTGCACCCCTCTTCCCTCTTTCTGCACCTCTCTTGCCTCTTTCTGCCCCTGTTCTCTCTTTCTGCAGTTCTCCTGCCTCTTTCTGCACCTCTGTTGCTTCTTTCTGCACTTCTCTTGCCTCTTTATGCACTCCTCTTGCCTCTTTCTGCACTTCTGTTGGTTCTTTCTACACTCCTCTTGTTTCTTTCGGCACCTCTCTTGCAAATTTCTGCACCCCTCTTGCCTCTTTTTATACCCCCTTCCCTCTTTCTGCACGTCTCTTCCCTCTTTCTGCACCTCTCTTGCCTCTTTCTGCTCCTCTCTTGCTTCTTTCTGCACCCCTGGTGCCTCTTTCTGCACTTGTCTTCCCTCTTTCTGCACCTCTCTTATCTCTTTGTGCACCTCTGTTGTCTCTTTCTGCACTTTTCTTGCCTCTTTCTGCAGCATTGTTGTTTTTTCTGCACTTCTCTTGCCTCTTTCTGCACCTCTGTTGCTACTTTCTGCACCCTCTTACCTCTTTCTGTACCCCCTTCCCTCTTTCTGCATGTCTCTTCCCTCTTTCTGCATTTTTCTTGCCTCCTTTTGCACCTCTGTTGCTTCTTTCATCATTTCTCTTGCCTCTCTTTCCACCTCTCTTGCCTCTTTATGCTCCTCTCTTACTTTCTGCACCCCTGTTGCCCCTTTCTGCACTCGTCTTCCTCTTTCTGCACCTCTCTTGTCTCCTCTTTGCTCCTCTGTTGTCTCTTTCTGTACCTCTTTGCCTCTTTCTGCACTTCTCTTACCTCTTTCTGCACCTCTGTTGCTTCTTTCTGCACTTCTCGTCCCTCTTTCTGCATTTCTGTTCCTTCTTTCAGCACTTCTCTTGCCTCTTTCTGCACCTCTGTTGCTTCTTTCATCATTTCTCTTGCATCTTTTTGCACCTTACTTGCCTCTTTATGCTCCTCTCTTGCTTCTTTCTGCACCCCTGTTGCCTCTTTCTGCACTCGTCTTCCCTCTTTCTGCACGTCTCTTCCCTCTTTCTGCATTTCTCTTGCCTCCTTTTGCACCTCTGTTGCTTCTTTCATCATTTCTCTTGCCTCTTTCTGCACCTCTCTTGCCTCTTTCTGCTCCTCTCTTGCTTCTTTCTGCACCCCTGGTGCCGCTTTCTGCACTTGTCTTCCCTCTTTATGCACCTCTCTTATCTCTTTGTGCACCTCTGTTGTCTCTTTCTGCACCCCTGTTCCCTCTTTCTGCACCTTTCTTGCCTGTTTCTGCAACTCTCTTGCCTGTTTCTGCAGTTCTCTTTCCTGTTTCTGCACCTCTCTTGCCTCTTTCTGCTCCTCTCTTGCCTCTTTCTGCACTTCTCTTGTCTCTTTCTACACTTCTCTTGCCTCTTTCTACACTTCTCTTGCCTCTTTCTACACTTCTCTTGCCTCTTTCTACACTTATGTTGTCTCTTTCTGCACATTTCTCAATCTTTCTGCATATCTCTTGTTTTTTTCTGCAATTCTCTTGCTTCTTTCTGTACTTCTCTTGCCTGTTTCTATATTGAAATGGGAAGTGCAAGCTGTTAAGTTTAAAGGTCTGCGTGCTCTCGTGACTGAGGTATATGTCTACTTGAACATGTATTCCCATATGTGTTATGGATCGGAAGATGGTAGCTTAAAAGGCTGGTAGCTTCTCTTATAGGTGGGCAAATCTTGTTAGTTCTGCTCTGTCATTCGGTTGCACAGGCAGACATGTGTTATGTATATAGGTGTTATAGAGCCCCTCAAATGTAGTATTGAATATGCATGTGCCCTGTATTAGGAGCAGAAAGAAATACATGCACCTTCGTGTACACAAATTTACAGAGTATGCTGTTTGAAACACGGATATTCAAGTTTTTGTATGTTTATGTTTTTGTAACATGTCACCAGGTAAAAGCAGAGACACACGCATGCATACCTTCACAAACTTGGTCAGACTTACAACAGGGATATGGTTAGGATTGCTGTTTTACATTTGGTAGGTCTAACATTCTGAACAGTAGATGAATAGTGAACCTTCAAGAGAAAAGTGAGGTTTAAGACATCTTGGGAGAAGGATTAGTGATTAGGCTACTTTGTATGAGTCTGTGGAAAGGTACAGTCGAAGTAGGCCTCTTTCTGCACCTCTGTTGCTTCTTTCTGCACTTCTCTTGCTTCTTTTTGCACCTTTCTTCCTCTTTCTGGATTTCTGTTGCCTCTTTCTGCACTTCTCTTGCTTCTTTCTGTGCCTTTCTTCCTCTTTCTGCACATTTCCTTCCGATGAAGGCATATTTAGAAATTAGCATTTAAAAAACCTTAGAAATTCACTGAAAAACCAGAGGTTTTAGGGACGTTATAGTTAGGAATTAGCAGTTAAAAAAACCTTTGAAATTCACTGAAAAAACCACAGGTTTCGGGGAAGTTATAGTTAGAAATTAGCATTTAAAAAACCTTAAAATTCACTGAAAAAACCACAGGTTTCAAGGACGTTATAGTTGGTTGGACATTTCACAGGTACAAAACCAGAGAAATTCGGCCGTTATAGGTAGTTGAGCTAACTATAACTCACGCTCCCACAATGCACTGCTGATGACGTCACATATTATATAACTCATGACATGGTCAGTAACATCACTGATGACATCACCGATGACATCTCAAATGACATCACTGATGACATCATCCACTTAATATCTGATGCACCTCTTCACACCATAACATGACCTTTGATACATTCACTATAAAATATAGAGTAGCATTCTTGAAACCATAGACACACCAATACCAGTTAGTACATACCCATTCACTGATTCATAGGTGTACACATATCCAATCATTTTTTTTATTTATTTTTTATTTTATTTATTTTTATTTTACGGAGTTTTATATAGCGGGAACTTGACCCGAAGGTATCGGGTATCAGAGCAGTTTACATAGCACCAGTTGCGTTACATGAGGACACATTCATTTTTGTTAGGCACTGGGAGATTAAGTGATTTGCTCAGAATCACAGGATGTTCAGGGTCATTGCTGAGACTCGAACCCAGTTCCCCAGATTCGAGGTTGACCGCCCTAGCCGTTAGGCCAACTCATTCACCCATACAGTCACTCATTCACGCAGTCACTCATCTATACAGCCACTGATATATGCAATCATATCCCCATACAGACACTCACACACTGACACTCACCTATAGAGTTACTCACACACCTAGTCAGTCACGCAAAGAATTAATCCCATTGCCATTTACTCACCTATAGAGTTATACACACACCACCTCACTTATTCATACAGATACTAACACATACTTACTCTCTTATACAATCACTGACACAAGAATACACTCATCCATACAGTCACTCTCACAATCCTTACTCTCACATATAGTCACTTATATACTCCAATACTTACATATACTGCCTTTCACATATGTAGTTACTCACACATATACCACTGAGATATCCACTCACTCACGAACACATCCATATGCACACTCACTCACCCATACAGCCCTTCACACATGCACTCATGAACCTATACACCCAGTGAATCACCCACTCACACTTCCATGCAGGGAGTCTCACACCCCCCACTCACACCCACACACACAGACACTCAGGCAATCATACAGGTACTCAGACAACCAATCATTGACACTCATGTAGCTACTCACCAACTCATGCAGTCACTTACACACCAAGTGACAGACTGATACAGATATTCACACAGATTAGTCATTCACCCATGCATTCACTAAGACACGTTTAATCACTCACTTATACAGTCAGTCACGCACCCACAAAATCATCCATGCAGACACTCATACACCCACTCATTCTTCAATATACCTTGGCATATATATAGATAACATTCTTAAACTTTTCAGAAACACTCAGTCACTGGATATCATCAGTGATGTCATTTGAGATGCCATCAATGATGTCACTGACCATGTCATGAGTGATGTAATATGTGACGTCATCAGCAGTGCATTGCGGGGGCGGGAGTTATAGTTAGCTCAACTAACGAATATATGACGTTACAACGCAAACCATTACAACGCATGCTTTTACAACACAGTTTTTACAAAGCAAGTACCATTACATCGCATGTTCATACAATGCATACCATTACAACGCAAAAATATGTTAATACATTGAATGATCCATTACAACGCATACTAGTACAATGCATACTATTACAACGCATTTTTTAAAATTTTGTATAATAAACCCCTGGGACGGGATGCAGGGAAAATAGGGGTTTTGGGTGGGGTAGTGTATTAAATAAAACTTGAGTATTTCAAATTAATACCCGAGTATATAAATGAATACTCAGGTACTAAAATTAATACTCGCGTTTTGAAATTATATTAGAAATATTATACTAACAATAATTTCGGTATGCAAAAAAGGTTTTTAGGATGGTTACTATTTTAATACACGGTATTTAAAAAAGTACCGAACATTACAATTAATACTAGAGTACTAAAATTAATACTCAAGTATTTTTTCCATGATCAAGAAAAGAAAAACGTTTTTTTTAAATATACTTCAATTACATATAAATCAAATATAATAACACACATTCAAATATTAACACAAATCAATTAATATACAAATTAATTTTTATACGAATATTTTAATTAAATACACATCTTATCAAATGATTCAAAAACTTTTCAAAATTAGCACAAGCCCAAAAACACAAACATTAACACACTTGATTTTACCAAACTATCTACCATGTAATATTTTAAAAATTAAACATAATTAAAGCCCAATAACACAAAACTAATCCAAATCCAAACATTGGTCCACCATTTTAAAGTTCACGAAAACGAAAGTCATACAACACTTTCAATGAAATCACCTTGACCCTCAGGTCGCCAAAATGGCGGTCATAACATACATAAAAAAACATTAATATAACAAAAAAATTATTTACAGTTTTACACAGCCTTAAAAAGCAGATGAAAAAATGTACACAAAACATATTTTCATTTGAAATAACGTACAACACAAAAGAACGTATAAAAGGAGCCGTCCACCATTTTAAAAACAGTGGTTTCCTGACTACCAGACACACCACACGCGTTTTGCTGCCAGAGAATTTAAGCCATCAAACTGAGCCATCTAGAATACCAAGTAAGTAAAAGCTATATCAAATGTAAAATATTTGCAAACTAATCCAAACACAAATATAATAAAATAACCCAATTTAAATATCTTTCAGTTTTTTTTTGAAAAATTGTCAAGCTTCAATAAAGCAAATTAAAAAACATAGTCTCCGAAAATATATATAAAGTGAGTGAACATAACTGTATACATTTCAATTATTATCGTTTTTAATTAAATGTAACATATATTAACATTAAAAAAACAGTACAATTTTTTTAAAGATTTTAAACTAATAACAGTACTCTAACATATGCTTGCCTCAGAAAAATTAATTATAATTGTGAATGCAAAAATACTAGTCCAAATCCCAAAAGGGGGCTAACCTCGTATAAAAAAATAGATAGTGGTTGGAACAGACTTACTATTCCTACTCCAAAGGGTGCTCGCCTCAGGGAAAGTGCTGGATAGTGCTGTAAATAAAAATATGATTCCTACTCAAATGAGATAGAACGAGACAGACAGAACGGCATTAGCTTGTGACAGGGGCAGCATCATTGTTTTTTACCTACTCCCTGTGTTAAGACGAATTTAATATTTTATTGACTATGGTTAGTCTCATTGCATTTTTAATCCTGTATAACTCTTAGCGTGTTTTAAAATTGAGTAATTGCATTTTTTTATCCGGACATACCGGGTGGGAACAGCACTTTTGCACTTTAGCTCTTAGGGGTCTCCCCGGTCCACCGCAGTCATTAGCGGGCTGTTTGTGTGGAGGGAGATCTTTGGGGAAGCTAAATAAAGAAGAATAAAATGTATACAAAAGCGACTTACAGTCTGTTTGGGCCACACGCAATCGCCATCTTTGAAAAAGACGGTCTAGCTTTCCCGTTCCCAATCCAAGCCAGCCACTACAAAAGTAGGATATGACGCAGGCGCACAGCGGACGCGCGCAGCGGGCGCGCCAAAGGCGCGCCAAAGGCAAGCCCATCTGCACCCGTCCGCGCCTGGACTACGCCCAGCGCCAGAACCTCTGGTCCTGTGGCACAAAAATCCAAGACTTCCATCAGGTATTCCTGCAAAACATTACTAGCATTAAGACAAGGCAAGTCTATTAGTGATCCCTGTCTCCCCCTACAGTCTAACTTAAACGACCAAGTAAGACGGTCTACTGGCAATCACACACTAAATCAGACTAGATGGCCAGAGCATATGGAATCCAGCAGGTCCGCTCTAATAAAAAACAGCAGTATCCATTGCATACTTCTAAACGCTAGATCTTTGGTGAAACACCAGTTAGAGTTTCACAACCTCGTCAAATCATTAAACATAGATTTAGCTTTCATAACAGAAACATGGGCAGATGACAGCTCAGATCCAGATATGGTTGCCGCCACACCTCCTGGTTACGCCTTTTTCAGACAAGATAGGCAAAAAAAAAGAGGAGGGTTGGCAATTTTTTATTGTGATAAATTTAAAACTAGATTTGATCCACTAGTCACTTTATGCTTTGAGGCAATGACTTTCTCAATACAGCCTCCTGACTCATTAGCTCTAAAAGGAATTTTAGTCTATCGCCCCCAGGCGACAGGAATATTTTTATTGACAAACTCTGCACTATGATGGAATCTGTAATAGTTAATGAGAACTTCACCGTATTGCGTGATTTTAATTTTCACTTGGAAAACACAACTGACCAAGACTCGCAAAAATGTATTGATGTTATGGACGCGTTCGAACTTCCTTTAGTTTCCAAGGGGCCAACACATAAGGCCGGTCATATGTTGGATGGTGTTTTTTCCAACTGTGAGGACTTTGTTTTGTCACCGTCCTTCACAGTAACCTGGTCGGATCACTGGGTGGTTAATTGGCGAATGAAAACAATAACAATCCCTCAGCATAGACCAACTGCACAACAAGCCAAAGGTAGAACTTGGCATAATGTTCACTCAGCTGAACTCAGAGAGGCAGTTATGACCACCCCATGTCAATTAGGGGATAATGCGGACCTAAACGCTGAGATCTTTTCTGACTGGCTTAATACTGCACTGGATAAAGTAACACCTATCACTAACAAAACAGTAAAAAGAAAAATGTCCCAACCGTGGTACTGCGAGAATCTCAGATTATCAAGACAGGATTGCCGTAGACAGGAACAGAAATGGAGAAAAAATTATGAGGCAGTTGAGAAAATCATATATAAAGCCAAACTTACAAAGCACAAAAAGGATATTATAGAAGCCAAAACTGCATATTTTTCTAAACAGATAAAAAATGCATGTGATACTAATAAAACCCTTTTTTCGGTTATCAATAAGCTGGTAAAACCAAATAAGACTAGTCACACCGAAGTAAGTCAAGACTTCTGTAATATATTAGCCGGCTTCTTTCAAGAGAAGGTGGTTAATATTTATACTAAATTCGCGGCAAAAAACACTGGCCACCCTCAGGTCGAGCATGCACCTGACGATAGAGAAACAAAAAATTGTCTCTCCATCTTTACGAACCCTTCAGAGGACCAATTAAAAGACCTAATCTTGTCAATTAAATCAGGTTCCCCATATGATCCTTGCCCGCCTAACATAATGCATCTGATACCTACCCAATTGGCACCAATTCTGGGGCAAATCATTAATGAAATGTTTGCAAGTGGAATATTTCCCACTCAGTGGAAACGCACCTCAATCCTTCCACTCTTAAAAAAGATAACCTGGATAGCTCGGAACCTTGCAACTATCGTCCTATAGCAAGACTTCCTTTTGCCACCAAATGCATAGAGAAAATAATGAATAAACAAATCACAGAGCACATTGAAACAAATTCATCGCTAGACGAAACACAACACGGTTTTAGGAAAAATTACAGCACTGAATCTGCCCTAATTATTGCTACGGAAGACATTCTGAATATTCTTGATGGAGGGGGATCGGCGGCTCTGGTGCTGCTTGACCTCTCGGTGGCCTTTGATACGGTCAGCCATGAGATTCTGGCTGACCGGCTTCGTTCCGCAGGAATCAAAGACATAGCGTTGGATCTCCTAAAATCTTTCCTAACCAATAGACAGCATAATGTGGCATTGGGGATGGCTACCTCCAAGCAGTTTTCCCTACCATGTGGAGTTCCTCAGGGCTCAGCCCTGAGCCCCACACTTTTTAATCTTTATGTAACACCACTAGCATCTATTATAAAAAAGGCTGGGTTCTCCCTAGCATCATATGCGGACGACACCCAAATAGTGGTGCCCCTAACAAATGGAGAAAAGAACCCGGGTGAGGCATTTAGCGCCTGTATGAAGAACGTGAGCAATTGGATGGACGAAAATTGACTGAAGCTAAATGCATCAAAAACCGAGGTCATTATCTTCGGCAATAAACCCTCCCTCTGGATGCCAGATTGGTGGCCACCAGAATTGGATGCATTACCTACTCCCTCTAGCAATGTAAAGGATCTTGGTATCACCATAGACAAAGATCTTAAATTTAAAGCACAAATTAGCAAAATTACCGCTGCCTCCTTCTGTTCTATAAGGCTTATCAATAAAATTAAAAAATATATACCAGCTGAACTGCTGAAAACAGTTACCCTGGCAATGGTCATCACATGAATTGACTACTGCAAAAGCCTTTATCTTACCCTCAATTCAAAATTGATGAATAGGCTCCAGATCATACAAAATGCGGCAGCTCGTCTCATTTTTAAAATTCCCAAAACTGTATCGGCGAGAGAAGCTTTAAAACAACTCCACTGGCTACCAGTTAGACAGAGATGTAAGTTTAAAGCCCTCTGCCTAGCTTTTAAATCACTGCAGGGTTTGGGACCAGCACAGTTTAGGAACAGACTGAAGTGGTACGTTCCAAACAGGACCTTACGGTCAGGTCTGGCCAAGGACATGGTAGTCACCCCTTTTAAGAAAGCCAACTGGGGAGGTAAGAGCGTTTTCAGATTAACAGCACAGCTTTGGAATGACTTACCTATCACTTTAAAATCATCCCCTTCCCTGCTGAGCTTCAGGAAAAGCCTAAAAACCTGGCTATTTACACAAACTGCATAAAATAGGAAAATATTTCCTTCATGCTCTGTTTCCTGAACTGGTTATCTCTTCTGTCTTATTTGCTCTTTGTTCTGATAGCGCCAAGACGCCTTTGGGCAATAGCTGCGCTTTATACATTTTATTTACATTACATTACATTAACTCAGAGAAAATGCTGGATAGTCGAGAGTGTAAAATTACTATTCCTAATCCGAAGGGTGCTTGCCTCAGGGAAAGTGTTGGATACTGGTTGTGTTAAAATTACTATTCCAACACCGAATGGTGCATGCCTAAGGGAAAATAATGGATAATGAGGGGATTAAAATGACTATTCCTACTCCAAGGGGTGCTTGCCTCAGAGAAAAAAATGGATAGTGATGTGGTTAAAATTACTATTCCAACTCCAAAGGGTGCTTGCCTCAGTGAGAATAATGGATAGTGGTGTTGTTAAAATTACTATTCCTACTCCAATTTGTGCTTGCCTCAGAGAAAATAATGGATAGTGGTGGGGTTAAAATTACTATTCCTACTCCAAGGGGTGCTTGCCTCTGCGAAAATAATTGATAGTGATGGGGTTAAAATTAACCCTGGGCAAAGCACTACGCTACGCTCGCGTAGTTTGCGAAGTTTGCGCTACTTCGCACAACGCGAATTGCACGTAGCACAGTGCAAACACGCGTAGCGTAGCATAGTGCAGCGGTCATTTTTTGCTTGCTCGCGGTCCTCAACGTCAAGTTGGCGACCGCGAGCAAGCAAAATGACTATCCCGGCGAGATTCTCAACGCAGGGAGGTCAGGTTTCTCATTGCGAGTGGTCGCGTATGCTCGCGACCGCTCGCGATGAGAAACTACCAGTCCGCGTTGAAAGCTGCCGCTCGAGTAAAAATCTACTCGAGCGGCAGTAAAGACAGCTCGCACTGTGCAAGATGCCGTTGTCAATGATTGCACAGTGCGGACAAGCATCCGGCACTGTGCAATCATTGCGAACAGTGCACTACGCAGTTCGCGTAGTGCTACGCGTAGTTCGCGTAGTGCGAACTGCACTTTGCGTAGCTTCGCGTAGCGCTACTTCGCGAACTACGCCCAGGCTTAGTTAAAATTACTATTCCTACTCCAAAGGGTGCTTGCCTCAGGGAAAATAATGGCTAGTGATGGGGTTAACATTACTATTCCCACTCCAAAGGGTGCTTGCCTCAGGCAAAATAATGGATAGTGGTGGGGTTAAAATTACTATTCCCACTCCAAAGGGTGCTTGCCTCAGGGAAAATAATGGATAGTGGTGGGGTTAAAATTACTATTCCTACTCCAAAGGGTGCTTGCCTCAGGGAAAATAATGGATAGTGATGGGGTTAAAATTACTATTCCTACTCCAAAGGGTGCTTGCCTCAGGGAAAATAATGGATAGTGGTGGGGTTAAAATTACTATTCCTACTCCAAGGGGTGCTTTCCTCTGGGAAAATTCTGGATATTAGTGGTTAAAAAATTACTAATCCTACTCCAACATGTGTTTACCTCTGACAAAATTCTAAGGGGCCGATTCCGATTCGGGCCGGAAAACATACCGACCGACTCAGTACAGGAATTTAGTCCGACCGACACGTACCGGCGCTGCCCGACCCGCGTAGTACGATGAAATGCATGTGAATCACGACCGACTCGTACGGAACACAAGCCGAACGACCGAACCGCACGGAAACCAGCTATCCGGCCGGGAAACCACGCGAATCGAACCGACCGACACACATCAGGAATGAACCCGACCGAAACGTACCCGCGAACTCCGACCCGCGCAGTACGATGCAATGCGTGGAAAACCAGACCGAGTCGCACGGAGCCCAAGCCGTACGACGGACACGCATACAAAACCCAGCCAAAGCAACCAAATACTCCGCGACCGACGCGTACGGCGCACATGAAACCTAGCAGAAACACAGCGTGAAGGACTCAGAGAAGCACGCACGAGACAACTGCAGCGTTCTACTCGGTCAGAAGAACGTCTCCTACATGCACAAAAAACACAAAGGGAAAAATACAAAAAAAAGGGCCAAACAAGCAATGACAAAGCCAATAAATACTGGGCTGAAAAAACATGGAACAAAGACACCCCCCCAACTTCACCCATATAAAGGCCACAAATCCCTACCATGATCCTTTGCAAATTCAACTGACCTGCCAGGCCAGAACACCATCACACAGCAACCACAGACACACTCACAACTCATCCATCACACAAGCCACACACCATTACCACCTCACAAATAGCACCCTCACATACACCCAGCAAAACCTACACTCACCCACCCTCACTTGCACACCCACACACACATCAATCCCCACCACCACCCATCACCATGGCCCCAAAGAAGAATCCAAAGTTCCTAGACAGTGAATTGGAAGTCCTGGTAGATGAGATCCTCAGGGTAGAGCCACAGTTGTTTGGTACATTGGTCCAACAGACCCCCATGTCGCAGAAAACCAAGATGTGGGAGAGGATCGTCGACAGGGTGAACGCACAATCACCATGTTTGCGCACAAAGGAAGACATCCAGAACAGGTGGTATGACGTGCGCAGGAGGGTCAAGGAACTACTAAAGAAGGATTACCTCTTGAGTCACCGCACCGGCAGTGGCCCTCCTGCCAAACCAGTATACCTCAGGCCCTGGGAGGAGAAGGTGCGGGCCATCCTACCACCAGTGAGCGTATATGGACTATCAAACATCCCAGAGCCTGGTGAGTACACAACCAATATACACAATATTGTGTGACAATACACACACATCACTGTCAAGGGGATAGTCAAACCATGCACCCTTAGCAAATCCACAGCAACCAAAAGATAATCATCCCAAGATGTGCATGTTAGTCAGATAAACACAATACATGCCATCTCATGGTGATATGTAACTGTGTCATGACATGTACAAACCCAACAACAAATAGAGCTAGGCAGTGGCACAAATCTAACCAACAAACACAGTCAGATATTTTGCCACCACTAGAACACCACCTCACAGGGAAGCTCACTGAAAGGAAGGAATTCTGTGTATGCTGGTGAAGTCAGTGTAGCCAATAGCATGATGGGAGTTGTAGTCACAGATATTGGTCAACCTCACAATTGGCCCATCAACACCACTCTGAACCATGCTCACATCACAGGGAGTGGAAAACAACTGACAAGATGGCTGACACTGGGTACTGCTGTGTGGAGCACAAGGCCCTGCTGGGAACTGTGCACCAACAAACAGCAGGACACCACTGACTGACATCCTGAAAGCCAACTTGCACTCCCTGCAATGGAAGCACATTTCATGGTGGGATATCTGGCTGGGTGGGAAGGAGGACTGACAGCTCTGACCATAGTTACAAGCAGCTTTTCTCACACACCCCCTCAACACAAACTCCACACAACTCACCTGGGAGAATGCAATGCCTCACACTCTAATTAAATATCCCACAAAGAACCACCACCCTGGGTTATGCTGTGTGAAGCACAGGGACACTCGTAAGACTTGAGGCCAAACAAACGCCAGGACAACACTGTCAGCCATCCTGTCAGCACAGGCACACTACCCCACAGGGAAGCTGAGTCAAAATGAAGGAAGTATGGGCATGCTGGGAAGGGGGGTATAGGCAATAGCATGATGGGAGTGGTAGTCACAGCTCAACATCCCCCACCCACATGGCCCAACAAGCTCACACTGAAGCATGCACACCTCACAGGGAGTGAAAAGCCACTTCAAAGATGTCTGACAATGGTGCTCTGTTGTGTGGAGCACAAGGCCCTGCTGGGAACTGGGCACCAACAAACAACAGGACCACACTGTCACTGTCAGCCATCTTGCCATTGCTGTCACACTCACACACAGTGAAGTTCACTAAAAAGGAAGGAAGTATGGGCATGCTGGGAAGGGGGATGTAGGCAATAGCATGATGGGAGTGGTAGTCACAGATATTGGTCACCCTCACAATTGGCCCATCAACACCACTCTGAACCACGCTCACATCACAGGGAGCGGAAAACAACTGACAAGATGGCTGACACTGGGTACTGCTGTGTGGAGCACAAGGCCCTGCTGGGAACTGTGCACCAACAAACAACAGGACCACACTGTCAGCCATCTTGCCATTGCTGTCACACTCACACACAGTGAAGTCGACTCAAAAGGAAGGAAGTATGGACATGCTGGGAAGGGGGTGTAGGCAATAGCATGATGGGAGTGGTAGTCACAGATATTGGTCACCCTCACAATTGGCCCATCAACACCACTCTGAACCATGCTCACATCACAGGGAGTGGAAAACAACTGACAAGATGGCTGACACTGGGTACTGCTGTGGGGAGCACAAGGCCCTGCTGGGAACTGTGCAACAACCAACAGCAGGACACCACTGACTGACATCCTGAAAGCTAACTTGCACTCCCTGCAATGGAAGCACGTTCCATGGTGGGATATCTGGCTGGGTGGGAAGGAGGACTGACAGCTCTGACCATAGTTACAAGCAGCTTTTCTCACACACACCCTTAACACAAACTCCACACAACTCACCTGGGAGAATGCAATGCCTCACACTCTAATTAAATATCCCACAAAGAACCAACACCCTGGGTTATGCTGTGTGAAGCACAGGGACACTCTTGGGACTTGTAGCCAAACAAACGCCAGGACAACACTGTCAGCCATCCTGTCAGCACAGGCACACTACCCCACAGGGGAGCAGAGTCAAAAGGAAGGAAGTATGGGCATGCTGGGAAGGGGGTGTAGGCAATAGCATGATGGGAGTGGTAGTCACAGCTCAACCTCCCCCACCCACATGGCCCAGCAAGCTCACACTGAAGCATGCACACTTCACAGGGAGTGGAAAAGAACTGACAAGATGGCTGAAACGGGGTACTGCTGTGTGGAGCACAAGGCCCTGCTGGGAACTGTGCACCAACAAACAACAGGACCACACTGTCAGCCATCTTGCCATTGCTGTCACACTCACACACAGTGAAGTCCACTCAAAATGAAGGAAGTATGGGCATGCTGGGAAGGGGGGTGTAGGCAATAGCATGATGGGAGTGGCAGTCACAGCTCAACATCCCCCACCCACATAGCCCAGCAAGCTCACACTGAAGCATGCACACCTCACAGGGAGTGAAAAGCCACTTCTAAGATGTCTGACAATGGTCCTCTGTCGTGGGGAGTACCAGGCCCTGCTGGGAACTGGGCACCAACCATCAGCAGGACACCACTGACTGACATCCTGAGAGTCAACCTGCACCCACTGCAAGGGTGGCATGCTTCATGGTGGGATAACTGGGCTGGGGGAGAAGGAGGGCGGATGTCCACCAAATACAACCAATGCTGGCCATGCACACACCTCAACATTCACATTGAAATGCTTCAGGTTTGCAGGACAATGTGCTACACCAATATCAACCTCTGACTGTGACAACTTAGGACAATGCAATGTACAGGGCTGCATCCAGAGGTACAGTCACAACTGTCAGGTGTGTGAACCATTGATGCCTGTAGAAACATAACATACATTGTGCGTCTCTTCCAAAAACAGGTGATGATGGGGACACAGCAGCAGACGATGAGGAGTCCCTGTCCCAGGCTCCAGGGGACACTGAGCTCACTGGTGTGGAACAGCCTCTGCCCTCCTCGGATGGCGAAGACCTACCTGGCCCCTCCGGTGTGAGTCATCATGCAGCACCAGCAGGACCAACATCTGCACCCCCTGCACCCACCTCTCCAACAACTGCCAACACACAGAACACCCCCGCCAACACGGACAGACCAAGGACCACCGATGACAACAGCACAGGGACCCCGGCCCAACGTGGAGCAATGGACAACGACCCCAGTAACAACACCCAAGTGGGCCTAGGGTCACCTGTGCGTGCCACCGCAGGTCCCGCACGTGTCGCCAGGGGTGGTGGGAGGGGTGGTAGACATAGGTCGCTGTTTGCAGAGGGGTCTGGACTGCATGATGACCCACACCTGGCACGCATTGCTGATGCATACCAGAATAGCACCGGAGAGGTCAGCCAGGTAGTGGGGATCCTCAAGGACATTCAACAGCAGCAGGCTGCCCATCATGCCCGCTTGGACTCCCACATGTCCCGTGTGGAGACACACATGTCTGGCATGGAGTCCAAGTGGGACACATTGGAAGAACTGACAGCGGTGCAGAGGGACATATTGACATGCCTCCGCCAGATTAGCACCAACATGGCCACACCTCCCTGTGTCCCCACAACATCTGGTGCTGCAACAACTGCAACTGCCACAGGGAGGGAGGAGGACTCTGGCGGAGAGTCCCCTGCACCGCAGCAGCCTGCACGTGAGGGTCCCCCCGAAGAAGAGGGGTCGTCCGAGGAAGGAAAACTGAGAGGCCAATGGCCATGTACATCCCCCAGGAACCCAACACCTGTTCTGGACATTCTCCTTTGTGTGCAAACTGTTCACCCTGTCGATTGCAACCCAACTCTCCCACATGACATGGGGAGTTTAAGTTGGCCCAATGTATCAGATGACTGTGGACTTTACTCAGGACATTTCTGCTACCAAGACTTCCAACTCATCTGGGAACTTTGGATTACAATCCCAATGTACAGCACCCACCATCCTGTGCACTATCCTCACACATGTATGTAAATAAACTCACTAATACACCATACTTGCCTCTGTTGTGATTCCAACGTGGTTTCTGTCATGGAGATGATGATCTGCTAAATGACACTGTGCATGCTAACTGCTACAGCAAGTTCAACACCGTCATGTGAGTCATGGCGACGTGACACATATGAGGAGACACACCACTAGGGCTACACAACACATACACACCAGGGCCATCTGACTCATCGCCTACACTGATGTTGCCAGGAAATACAGTGGAATGCACAGACACCACACCTATTCAGAGTCTGTGTTAACTAGCCCACAGGTGCAGTAAGCAAATGTCAGTCAGAAGTGTGACCACAGACAACGCACATCCCAAAGTGAAGCACAGGTTTATTACACATTTGCAACATGTTGTTTGCACTACAGATGCAAGGTAATCCCACGTGGCAGTGGCCACACAGTCAACAAGTGTAGAAGAAATAAAGTCCAGGGGTGTGTGGCACATCACCTGTAGGGAAACGACTGCTTCCACCCTGGAAGTTGAATCATGGTGTCAGGGGATCACAGTTGACCAAACAACTCTGAAAGTACCCTGTGAAGGACAGACATGACACACAGTCAAAAGCACTGAAGAACAGGACAGAACTGCAATACTCATGCCCAATACATGTCACAAGATACCTACACACAACCAAGTTAGCATGTCAACCCTGTTGGGGAGTACAGACTACCTGTAAGGACACATCGCTGCACGCTTCCAGTCAAGAAGCACAAGGCCACACTCAAACAGCACCAGAGCACCACCAACACATATCACGCAAACTCACATCATTGACATGACATCTCTGGATACTCACATTCAGTTGAAGAAGTTGGTGATGAGCTGTGTGCGGACATCACCCTCATCATCATCATCATCATCACTGGCATCGTGGCCCAGGCCAGGATCCTCCACAGGTGGCGGATGTTGGTCATCGTCATCCAGGATGAGAGGCAACTCCTTCCGCACTGCCAGGTTGTGTAGCATGCAGCAGACGATGACAATCTTGCACACCTTTGCTGGGGCATATGGGTGGTCCCCTCCTGTCTTGTCCAGGCAGCGAAAGCGGCTCTTCAGGAGACCAAATGTCCGCTCGATCACTCTCCTGGTCCGACCATGTGCCTCATTGTAGCGCATCTGGTCTGGTGTCACAGGGTTCCTGAGGGGTGTCAGCAACCACGGCATGTTGGGGTATCCCGAGTCACCTACATACAGACAATTGCACATTAGCTGAGTTGGAAAAGAGGGTGGAATACAACATTGCAGAACACACACAATGGTACAAAGTCAGTACACACCGACAAGCCAGGCACGCTGGTTCTGCATCTGTGACATCATCCTCGGGATGCGACTACTCCTCATCACGTAGGCATTGTGTGCAGAACCGGGGAAACGGGCACACACGTGTGAGATGCTCATATCTGCAAGACATACCACCAGAGCATTGACCGAATGGTAATGTTTCCTGTTCCTGTATGCCTGCTCATGTGCCTGTGGTGGTACCAAAGCTACATGTGTCCCATCAATGGAGCCAATAACATGCGCCATCCTCCCCAGGGCATAGAAGTCACTCTTGACGTCAGTGAGTTGTTGACGTTTAGGGAAATAGATGTACTGGTTCAGGTATCTCAACATTGCCTCCAAAACATCGCGTAGCACATGGCTGAACATGGTCTGTGACATCCCACCAGCAGACGCCACAGTGTGTTGAAAGGTACCGGTGGCAAAGAAGTGTAGGGCTACCATCACCTTCACCTTGGGGGTCAGCGCTGTAGGGTATGTCCGGCCAGGTTCCATATGTGGGGCCAACCGCACCGCCAATTCCTCAATCAGCGGCCTGTTGAAGCGGTACTGTCGGATGCAGTCCCGTTCAACCATTGTTGCAAGGTCAGGGAATGGTCTATGGACAGCTGGTGCCCTGCAGTGCATAGGTGAAGAAAGAAAGATTGTCAATCACCCCACATATGTGGCATAGACCATACTCAATATCACATGATACATCATTACGAGACACAAGTACCTGATGTGTGTGCCGTTCTGTAAGGACATGTATGGCACCTACATGGCCAACATCTAACATCACAGTTCAACATGTGTTGACAACAAGTTCCAGGTTGTGCTATGGGATATCATTAGGCTGTGTCACAGTACCCATGTACTGCTGTCACGTTCCAAACACACACCACAGTGACATGTGAGGACAGATGTGCCCCAGGCATCACAGCTCATTGACAGGTAGATTCCTAGGGACCCTGTATTGCCACATGGACACTGGCATGACATGGCGTATCATGAATACACCACAGCAAAACAACCATGACCCCCACAGGTAGTGGTCCCTGTTGCCTCTGCAGGACAGACATGGACGTCTGTGACACACACACACACGCACAACATCAAAGTCCATGCACAAACAACGTGGATGTGGAGACTGTCTCCCATTGTGCACATGGAATCAGAGACATTGTAAACACAACATGCACACAGACTGTGGAGGGCCATCACTATTGTGGCAATGGGTCACCCTGTGACGTACATACCTTCCCACATGGGACTCAGGGGGTATGTGACATGACATACACATACACAACCTGGAAATGTGACCATGCCACATGCTCTGAAATGAACAGTTGCACATCACAGTGGTCATGTGCACAACACACAAAGGATTCTGTCCCCATGAACACGTGCACAGCCTGGGAGTGGCTGCCCCCAAGTGCCACCAAAAAAACCACATGTTGACCCCCATACACAGAAAAGGTAATGCAGCCTTACATGCCTTAGGATACAGTGTGGACAGGCTGTGGTGTTGTAGGTGTGCCCCAGAGTCCCTGGAAAGTAAATGTGGCTGGCATACGTTCACCTGTGACAGGCATGGTGACATATGCGAGTGACTTGTACAGGGACGCGTTGTACAGCAATGGTCCAATCGGTGCGCACGCATTGGCCATTGCATATGATGTGAGCGGGGACGCGTTGTACAGCAATGGACCGATCGGTGCGAACGCATTGGCCATTGCATGTGATGTGAGCGTGTACGCGTTGTTCAGCAATGGACCGATCGGTGCGCACGCATTGGCCATTGCATATGATGTGAGCGGGTACGCGTTGTACAGCAATGGTCCGATCGGTGCGCACGCATTGGACATTGCATATGATGTGAGCGGGTACGCGTTGTACAGCAATGGTCCGATCGGTGCGCACGCATTGGCCATTGCATATGATGTGAGCGGGTACGCGTTGTACAGCAATGGTCCGATCGGTGCGCACGCATTGGCTAGGGCCTGGCATGGCAACGGACGCGTTTTCGAAGCTTTAACTAGTCTGATGCAGTGAATTCAGTTGTCCAGCCACAACAATGTTGCAAATTCATGGGTGTCATGAAGTTGAACTTTTGAAGGATGCTGTGGGCGTGTATAAGTGGTGCTATTCCATGGATTGGCCAGATTCAGAAGATGCAAACGACTTGGACCTATCACTTTGGACACATGGGACAGTATCTGTCTCTGCAGCACACATATAATGCTGGCTGTTCCCCTGAGAGCTCACTTGCCTGCACTACATGCTCCAGGACGACATCTGCCACCAACACTGCTGCTCTCTCTGCATCCTCTGGCTACTGCAATGGCACGTACTGTGGAGAGAGCCCCAGCCTTCAGCACTGAGGAGAATCAGGCCCTGCTGGACAGCCTCCTTCCACAGTACAGCAAGTTGTATGGGAAACCAGGGGAGCAGGTGAGTGTGCTGTCCACTGCCTTACTAAATGTGCATGTTGTCTGACTAGCAAGACTTCCAGTGTGCGCACCACTGGCTAGCATTCTCACTGAGTAGTTCTCACCCCCCAAAGTGTGTAGTTACATGCACTGAACAGGTATAGTGCAGTAACAGTGCATTCCAACAAGGTTTTACTTCCCAGGCAATGATACCATTTAGTAACTGCTGTCAAACTGTTCATAGCCATAGTTGCACTGCCTGTGTACATCATATGCCCCTGTGATTGAGACATGTATATCCAACTGTGTGATGCACAGATATGTTGCATGTGTAGTAATGGCCTTTTTCACTTTGTCATCCTCACAGGTTGATGCCCACCAGAAGCAGGAGATCTGGCTGACCATCGTCCGGGCAGTATGATCCATGGGGCACTACAAGCGCCGGATCCGCAACTGGCAGAAGAGGTGGCAGGACCTTCGGGGCTGGACCCGGAGGATCGCAAGGGTCCAGCTGAAGCTGTCGCCTCCTCGCAGGAGGGGCGGACACCGGACCCTGACCCTCCACATGCTCCGGATCCTGGCGGTGGTCTTCCCTTACCTGGATGGGCAGCTGAAGGCCAGACAGCAGCAAGGAGGGGGTGAGTCCATGACTGCACTCTGAACTTTGTCTGACATGCTATGTGCCCTACTCTGGCCTGGTTAAACCTCCACAGTACAACAGTCTTGTGGTCCAGGACCCATGTCCCTCAATTGTGACATGCCCACTCCTCATCTGATACCCAGGTGTGGCCCTTACAGTCTGGAAATTGTGTCACTTGCGCACTGTGTCCTTGCATTTTGCTTAGCTCAGGGTGGGGGACAGCATTTGTTACCGTACCTTTGTGGTGTGCTTCATGGGTGGGTCAATTGCTTACACAATGCCTGAGTTCTGACATGTAATCTGCGTGTAACTTTGATATGTGTTCCAATTGCTGATCTGACTCACCACATGTGCCTGGGGTATTTGGCACACCCCCATGCTGCGGTTGGGAACAATGTTTGGGCCTCAGGAGTATGTATATCAAGTGTGTCACACATGCTTAGCCACCTGCCTACTGTCCAGGGCTCATTCCTCTTTCACGTGGAGCAGGACAGTCATGCCTACTCCAGGGCATACAATACACTCTGTACTCCCACTCCCGTGTATCAGCTGACACGTTGTGCTCAGTGAAATGTTCCCTCAGGTGTCTGCCTCTGTGTCATTGTGCTGTGGCTTCGTTGTCAGGACTACTGGGGTGTTTATCGGTTAGGGCTCAACATGCCATCTGAGATGTGACCATGAGAGACAATACTTGTGTGACATATAGGTGTTTGATCACTTGACAGTGCAGACTGGTGCATGCGACTGAGAAGTTCAGGCAGCTGTTTTTCATTCACAGCCGACTGTGAGGTGCTTAGGTTCAGAGAGTTGTGTTTCATGTCTCCCATATGTCCAATTGGTATGACGTGGACAAATAAGAGTTCAGATGATGTGGTGTGTGGGGGATGGACATGTGCACTTGTCAGCTACAGAACTTGCATTCCCCATGACCTAGGATTGTGACACAGTGCAGACTGTTGTTGGCTGGCTGCCCTGCCCATGTGACTGGAGACAGTGATGTATGACTTTGCAGGCATGCCTGTGTCATAGCATTAAACTTCCTAAAAGTGATCCTGCAGGGGAGTGACATGTGCAACATGCACCCCATTGTGGCATTGACTATGAGGACATGGGTGCATCATGGTGTCTGGTGCTGGTATGCATCACATGCATTTCAAATTAGACTCTGGCCATCCCTTTATCCGGACACCTGTACTGACTCAGTGGCAAGAGATGTGATGTGTGCATGTTCACATACTTCACCGTGTTCTCTGCAATGTTCAACAACTGGGTAGGTGGTGCATGTGTCCACACTGGGGTATTCCCATCCGACAGGCACCAGACAGATGGGTGCAAGCTGTTTGAGGGTAAATGGGTGGTCACACCCTTCTGCTTACCGGCTCATGAGAGCACGACCCGCACTCTGCTCGTTCACTTGAAAAGAAGGAACAACGGTGTGAAATACAGTGGCACTTCATTAAGCAATTCAGTAACACCGAGAACTGTTCATTTAGTGCTGCTCGTCAACACATGAGCAGGATGAAAATGAAAGCATCAACAATATTACAAATCATATTTTAAGTGAAGCACAAAGATCTATGTAACTATCTATCAGTGAGCTACAGCCTATGGGGCAAGTCTTAAAGAGGGATCATGAATAGGCAAGTGCCTAGAAGGCAAATCTTAAATAAGAGAGCAAGAACCATCCAAGGCTACACAATTTAAGCTAGGATAAATGCAATGAATTGGGTGTGGATGAGCTAAATTAGAGAGGCTGACAAAGCCAAAAGGCTAGCAATCAGAAAGAGCATTACCACCTTGAGAGTAGAAGTTCTAGGCCCAAGATCAGGAGAACGGCCGACCGGGAACCCTCACCATGCAATGCACTGGTATGAAGAGTTCAGGGCGTGGACATGGGTGCAAACCTTTTATATGGCTTAATGCAGAACTCCTACCCACAGTTGACGTGGGCCCTGACGTGGGTCCTTGACCGCACGCTTACAGTAACTGTGGAAAGTTTTTTGAAGAACAGAGAAGTGGTATCATGGTGAAAACAGGGGCTTTTAGCACGTGGTCTGTGCTCTTGACCGCAAACATAAGAAAAAGATAACTTTTACCGTAAGATGCTCAGGAATTAAGATTTTATATATTATTTCTCTGTCACGTAGCCGCCTTTTCAGTTTCAGTTGAGCAAGCGTGAAAAGTTTCATGAGTTAAAATATTGCAAACATTGCTTGTGAAAGAGCAAGATGTACCAGCAGAGTGTCACGTACGTGTGGGCTAACCTTATTCTTGTGACTTTGGAAATTTACAAGGGGGGCTGGTGCCGCGGTGGATGGCACAGGTCCCTGCTGTCAGGTCAGAAAGGCCTACAAGATTTGTTGTATTAAAAATGATAGCAAGAGGCAGTGGCCTCTTGGGCCTACATGTGTGTGTGCATCTAAGGAGGTGGGCTTGGGCCTAAGTGTATGTATCTAAGGGGGTGTGGACCACTGTGACATGTACTAAAAGGCTAAAAGAAAAATGGACAACTTAGATCATCTATCAGGGCCTGACTGGTGGGGCCTATATGGGAGTGCCATGTTTCATGGACAGAGCAGAAAGGTACATGGGTCTGTGTTATATGGTAGGACAGAACCCAACTTCAAAGGCCAGGAGGGGTGTGAGTCCCATGGTTGACCATCAGACTGACAATTGGCTTCTCCTAATCTGTGTGAGCACTTTTGGAAATGTTCAACTAAGGATGCCAGGGCTTGCTCTGTAATGTGCTGTACTTACTGTGGTGTGTGCGGGCAGTGCAGGTGACTGATGTTTGTCTGTTTCCCTAATTGTTTGCAGATACATCCACGGCCACAGGAGGGGACAGCTCCACGGACCACGAGGAGCTGCAGAGCCAGACTGGGTCAGCAGCCGATGAGTGGTCGGAGGGACCCAGTGTCACGGAGGGCGAGGGGAGCCACACCGAGGAGTCCTAAGCACCATCCACCTCAGCTGAGGACCACAGCAGCTCGGAGGATGACTCCCTTGTTGTAGAAATAAAAACCTTCTTAGGGGTTCACTGATACATCTGGTCCTTAAAACCAACAAAGAAGAGATTGGCACAGAAGCTGTAATATCAAAAAACATGTTTTATTAACCTCAGATGAGGGAGATTGCATCTTACGGTACCCGCAGGCCACTGTAGGAGGCATTCTAATGAGTGCAGAGAACAGGGTCCTTATATATGTATTTGTTACATAGTCAGCATAAAATCAAGGGAGGTCCTAGCACATACAAGCATGCTTATTGACTAATATGGGCATACAAACTTTGCTTGCTCCACAAAGTGGGAGGGAGACTAAACTGCTTACATGAGTAAGAATAGCCTGACAGTTCTATACTAGGAGCAGGTGCATTCTACCAGCTAGGCCTCTCTGAGCATGTGCAAGACTCTGGAAGAGGGAGAAAGCACATGGCGAGCACATGGCTAACTAAAATGGCTGCCAAGTACAAAATGGCTTTCAGCTCATGCTAACAGCGATTCCTGCAATCTTTAACAGACGATCCTTTTAGCATGAGCTAAAGACATTGCCATGATCTAGTAGAGACATAGAAAATATTTTGCACATTTTCTTCTCATAAATTCATCAACATCCTATGCTAGGTGGGTATTTACATTCTAAACATTTCATTAAGCAGGTATATACAAGGTATAAGCAGGAGTACAAAGTGAACAGAGCATTGGGTCATACAGGTAGCAAGAGAGAATAATGACTATTATCTCAAACAGAAATCTCAATATTTTCCAATGATAAGTAATGCAAATGTCAGGGAAGTCAAAATAGATTATTACAAAAACAATCCTGGCTCCGGGGGACCAGGAGGACCACACAAGACCATAGGAATTAGGACAAGGAGCCGCAAAGGGCTGCTCCTCCTCAAAAATGGGACGACCAAAGGGGTACATTACTAACAAAAAAGAGCCCTTGGGAAAGTTCTAAAACCACCAGCCAGAGGGGAGTCTTCTCCCTGTGTCCGTTTGAGCCTCACAGGCAGGCTCTTGTTGTTCCCACGGTGGAGCTGCACAACTCGCAACTCAAGAATCACGGAGAAGGAAAAGTCTTTCTTTCAGGATAGGGCAATCACCCCCCCAGGGCAAATACCCTCAATTATCCTGTCCAGTGTCTCAGGCAGTGCACCAGTTTTCTTCACTTTAATCTAACAGGCACCAAGGGCATAGCACCTGTACCCTAAACTCAAGTCCTTCCCTAACTCCTGTATTTGCACTTCTGGCGCACTGCTCTTTTGTTGGGGCACAAATTGTACCCAATGTGCTCGGGCATCTCTTGATCAACAAACAAAGGCGTAGACTTGCATTCACTTTGGACCAGGACTAAGAGGCCTGATGCTAGGATCTCTGAAGCAACCCTTGTTTCAAAGGGGGTCACCTCAAGCAAAAAGCCTCCTTGCCGTCCTTGTCGTTCTGTGACTCTCTCAGCTGGGCAGCAAAAACTGGATCCACACAAAGATTTCTCCATCCTGATTTGTAACCCCGTCTTTCGCCCAAGACAGTGGCAGGGGTACACACTTCACGTCCCAGTGCTTCCGACTTCACTGAGGTCCTAGTTGCCAGCAACGCCTATGCTGGTTCCTTCACTTTGGCTTCAAACTGGAGTGACGCTGACTCCCAGGCTGGATCTGATGTCCGGGCCCCTCTGGCAATGGTTGTAAGGCAGCAAATATCTATTGGTGGACAGAACAAGAGGTCTTTAGACAAGGCACAGAAATAATCTAACAACAGAGAGGATAGTCTCAGAATACTTCCTTAGTCTTGGGGCGCCCCATACATTAGCAAGGCACCCAAGAACCACTTCATCTATCTGAGAGTAGAAAACCCTGGACCTATTGGCAAGTATAAAAGGAACGTTTTGGTGAACTGACAAGAGTAATACATCACCCAATCCCAAGCAGCCAAGGAAGTCTGTGTTCATTTACTAAATTCTGAGGAAAAAGAAAAACAATACAGACATACTCCAAATACTTACATTGGTGTATTCCTATATTACTAATCTGAAGAACCCTCAAGAAAAGGAAATGTTCTACACTTTTACTCATAGATTTTACATTACTTGTACAGGACTGCAGACACTTGTAAAATAATTTCTCTTACATGTTATGCTTAGGACCATGCTCTCATGTTATAGGTGCAGCAGGAAAATCTAAAACTGCTAATCTAACAGGGATTCTTATTGCAAAAAGAACTAAACTTCAACATAGTGGGTACTTTTTCTCCAGCAGAACATGTTATGACAAACAAACTCCTATAAAACAATATTTTCCTTCAAAATGTTTGCTAAGGATCACATGAGCGTCTTTCCTGCATTGTACTTTTCACGATCTGGACTATGCAACATCATTTTCAAAAAGAAAAAAACCCTATCTCCAGCTCTAATAAGGGCTGTCAGCTTATTTACACAGACTAGCTAATAAAAGACTAGCAATGCCCTTGCAAAACTGTATAGAACATGAGAATAACAAACAATAATAGTGTTGCCACCTGAGATTTTTGAACAGAAACCCCCACTATACAATTTTCCTTAAAGATCAAATAAGGGAACATCAATCTGTTCTACTCATTCTTTCATACAGGATGGGCAGTAACATAACTTATGTGTTTCATCTTTTTATTAATTCTAACAATTTTAAAACAGTATTACAGAATAGCCAATTGTAATTGTAATTGTAAGTAGCATTTATATAGCGCAGCTGTCACCCAACGGGCATCCTGGCGCTGGGATTACCTAAATCACTGTGCAGCTATAAAACTACGAATCATCATGCGCCAATCTCTCAAGGCTATTCTTTTGGAAAGAGCCTGGTTTTTAGCTTTTTTTCTAAACTGCAGTAAGTCATCAGTCTGTCTGAGTTCACTTGGTAGTTCATTCCATAGCCTTGCGGCTGCATAGCCAAATGATCTACCTCCTAGTCGGGTTTTCTTGACTCGTGGGGTACATACTAGGTGGGCTGCCAAGGAACGAAGACTTCTAGCTGGGGAGTACCAAGTAAACATTCTCTGTAATGATTTAGGCCCCATTTTGTGTGCCGCCTTATGAACAATGCAAAGTGCCTTAACTGTCATATGGCCATTTCCTAGACAGCTTTAGACAGACTCAAAAAAATTGAGAAAAAGAAGAGAGAAAACATAATTTTGCCTACCCTTAATTTGTAGAGGAGCTAGCCTCCTTCCCCCATTTTGACAGTAGGAAAACCTGAAACAGGTTTTACTTCTGTCAACACTTTCAACCCCTATTTGTAGCAACTGGGCACAAACAAACTTGTAGGAGATATCTTATAAAGTGGCTATTCTCTGATTCAGTCTAACACAATGCAAATTGAGGTAACTTTAAACCAATTTCTACAGCAATTGTACTAGATTAACATGAGGGCGCATGAATGCAAACTAAAATCCATTTCCTCCTTATTGTAGCCCCTACACAGTATTCTTTAAACTAAAACCATTATTTTATATGCCTGGCAGATCAATGTTCAATTGAGGGTTGTCTTTCTTCGTTTCATATGACTGTGCGTGTTTGCCAAAAATAGGAAGCAAAGCTTCTCTTTCTCTCTTTGCGCTATCATCTCGTCTTTCAAAAAACTTCACCCTGCTAAGTTGCTAAATGCAGAACTCTGACCTTTGACCCGTTCAGCAGCTGCTCATTTTTGTGTGCAAGGCTTGCCATGCGGTTTTGTAATGCAATGCAGCTCTGGAGAATCACAGCACGGCAGAGACGGCAGCCCTGTCCGATCCGTTTGCCAATATTGTAAAGGTAGGATAATAAGTCTGCTGGTTTCTGTATACTTATTTTCATTTGTGTACGGTGTGTGGTCTAGTAATGCAGAGGCAGCTGTTTGTTTTATACTTGTATATACTTTATGGAAGCCTGAGAGCACGTTAAAACTGCCTTGAGTGGTAGAACTGCTTGTAAAATTGTGAATTTTAGCTCAATTTCGACTTTGGTGGTAGGGGCACTTAAAAATGAATATCCTACAATATTTTTGCATAATAGGAACCCCCAAAGTGTTCTCTAGATAGCTCAGGAATGGGAAATCAGAAATGTATTTGGTATACCCTTATAAAAACAAGTTTTGTACGGCTGGGTAAAGTGACATTTCACATTTAAGTTCCCTTTTATTGCGCTACAGCACTGCTTAAATTCAATTTTGATGCTAGGAATTCACAGTATGATGATTAGGCTTTATAAAGATGAGAAAACGAATTTAAAGCATTTGTTTTTAGCAATATATTTTTTCCCATATAATTAAATTTTATTTTTTATCAATAAAACCAACCATTTTAATGATTCCACATTGGAAAAGCAAGCTTCATTGTAGCCTATCATATTTAAACACATTCATTTATAACCCTAAGCACAGAAGCCTTACTTGAAACAGGAAAAGTCTGCGCCACTTTTTTTTAAAAGGACAATTATCATTTAACATCAGAACCATAGATGTACTTATAAAAAAGGCATTAAGAAAGGAAATCCCTACTTTCAATGTTGTTCTCTGTTATCCAAAATAATGAAACTGGTTTTTTGAAACTTTTAAAATAGGGCAGGCCCGTATACCAGGTTTACACTGACTTAAAATTTCGCTGACTCAGCATTCCTGTCTGTGGCCGTGAGCAGGAATAGCCATATGCTATTTATGCAGCTGTTGTGTGTCAGCAGGCGTCGAATTTTCACGCCTTTCTCAGGAAAAAACCCCTTTATTATTTGAAATACCCTGACAGAGTTAAATCCCCATTTGCTGTGTCAAACAGTTGCTGTTCAGTTAGTCAGTTTAAACACAGCTGTCGGAAAGCTTTTTTCTCGGGTGCTGAAAGAAAGGCATGTCACAGTCTATTTAAAAACTGAGGCATTTCAATGCAGTCAAATCTATCTTTCTATAATGTGTATTTAGTTCAGCAACGACCAAATTCACTCAAATGATGTGCATGCCTTTTAATGTCTAATACAATGTATTTAAGGAAAAGGCTGTAACATTGTGCATTTAAGTCTATTGATTACAAAACACACAATTTCGTTTTTTTTCTCTGTATGAAGCCTATTTTAATCCTATTGAATACGAATTCTAATTTTATCTTTAGCATTGTGGCAATTTGCACACATGTACAGTGTCTTACTCTGTCAATTTAAATAGTAACATGCAGCTGTTTAGCATATGTTACATAATTTATTTCTGGATTTTTATTTAATATGTAAGTAACTAAATGACAGTTTGCATAACAGAATGATGACAGCAAAAAAAAACATAAACAAACTCATTGAGCTCATTCAGACAGTTACAGAAGGACACAACACAGCGCGCTTAAAGCTAGCCATTCGTACACAGAGTACTCACACAAGTATTACCAATGTCAAACCAAAAACCCCACATAGACATTTAAACACACATTGAACCCACAAATCAACACTTAGGACTGCTTACAAAGTGTACACAAGACCAACCTATTTGTAAATACTAATTGTAAGTCATATTTACAAGAAGAGCTCTCAAAAGTAGCCCAAAAAAACTGTTCCATGGTCAAAAAGCTGAAATACTCCAAATTCGCCAGTTTTGGCTGGTAGAACACTCAAAAAGCGCTCTGCATATCACCACTTATGAATGTTACTAAGTGCGCAGATCCGGATCCGTTTTATGTACATATTTAGTTCCATGGGGTACTTAGTCACCAAGGAAGAAATATCTTTTTACTATACCTAAACCTATTTAGGTATCCCCTCTGGGGGAGTCAGCTGAGTACTTACTAAATCCATATCGGTACCTCCAAGACAGCAACACTTTCTGCGAAGTGTACTGGTAACAGGCATGCCAAAAATATTATAGCATATATAATATTATACTCCAAGTGACACTTAACACAATGTGTGCCGTTCAAATTTTCAAAGTTAGAGAAAAATCTCCTCATTACCTGCCTATATGAATTGCAATGCATATATCATTTCAAAACAAATTCCAAAATTGGCCAATCATACAAACAAAGCCACAGTAAGTGTTACTAAAACTACCTTACCAATCAAAGGCATCAAACCAACAGCAAGTGCCGCAAAACGGCTCTTACCAATCAAATGGTGTCCAGGTTCCAACTGCCAAGTTCTGAGTGACCTAACGGTCGTTTTAAAATACTCACGCCAAAGAAGTTCTCAGTCGGGAGCAGCAAACACTTGGAGGATCAGATCAGGAAGACCAGAAATATACTGGGCTGGAAAACAAACAATCTCCGTGCGCTGGGTACCTCCTCAGTAGATTCCTGTCCTGTACTCCTCAGTAGATTCCTGTCTCCCTTCAAGACCACTCCCTTGGATAGCCGCTGCACCGATGAGGTCCACTTTCGGGCGCCATTTGTAGAAATAAAAACCTTCTTAGGGGTTCACTGATACATCTGGTCCTTAAAACCAACAAAGAAGAGATTGGCACAGAAGCTGTAATATCAAAAAACATGTTTTATTAACCTCAGATGAGGGAGATTGCATCTTACGGTACCCGCAGGCCACTGTAGGAGGCATTCTAATGAGTGCAGAGAACAGGGTCCTTATATATGTATTTGTTACATAGTCAGCATAAAATCAAGGGAGGTCCTAGCACATACAAGCATGCTTATTGACTAATATGGGCATACAAACTTTGCTTGCTCCACAAAGTGGGAGGGGAGACTAAACTGCTTACATGAGTAAGAATAGCCTGACAGTTCTATACTAGGAGCAGGTGCATTCTACCAGCTAGGCCTCTCTGAGCATGTGCAAGACTCTGGAAGAGGGAGAAAGCACATGGCGAGCACATGGCTAACTAAAATGGCTGCCAAGTACAAAATGGCTTTCAGCTCATGCTAACAGCGATTCCTGCAATCTTTAACATTGTGGAGGTGGGTATCAGCAGCCACCACACCCCAGCTAGTATGGCTGGCCCCGCCACCACCACCACCACCGCCGCCCTCCCATTGGCTCCCATTCCAGAGGTCCGTGGAGGCTCCCGTGTTCGGGATCATGTCTCCATCGTGCCAGGCACCGCACCCCCTGCCCCTGTGTCCCCTGCTGCCCTGAGTGAGGAGTCAGTGTATTTACTTCGCCAGCTCCATGTAGGGCAGACAGCAATGCTGAGTGTCCTCCATGCACACACCACTCTGTTGACACAGCTGGTGTCGTTCATGGAGGGCATCTCATCGGGCATGTCTGCCCTACAGAGGAGCAATAAGTCCATGGACTCCTCCCTGACGGCAGCAGTGTCCCTCCTCCAACAGTCCCTCACCCCTCCTACCTCTGCCCCATCCACACTTCCTGGCACCCTACCTGTCCCATGCACACCTGCACAATCACCCAAACACACAGACACGAGCAGCACAGAAACACCCCAAACAAAGGCAAAACATGCACTCAAGCATCCTCAGGGGACTGATACCACACCCACAGGGGATGGGGAACAGACACACACACAGGCATCCACAGTCACTCCGCAGTCCTCCAAATCCTCTCCCTCCAAGACCCCTTCCCTTGCCTCACCTGCAACCCCACCTAAAAGCAGCTCTTCCTCTGTGACCTCGGCCTCTTCCCCTCCAATCCAGCTGATCCAGCATACAGGGGGAAGAGGAAGTCCACCCACACAGAGGGGAGTGCCACTCACCCCCGGACACCCTCCCCCAGGCACAGACAAACTAAGGCCCCCACACGCAAGTCCCCCCGGTCCCGGAAGAGCAAGACCCCACCACCGCCCTGCAGCTCAACCACACAGTCTCCTTCCTCCATCCCTCAGGCCCCCACAACACAGGTTCCCCCACCACACCCTACCCCAGGTTCCCCCACCCACAGATACACCATCCCCAAAATGATCCGGCCTTCTCCCCCTACCACTTGCTCTTCCAGCCTCACACCCCCCGCTGCACATGTTTGTGCCACTGGTGTGGAGACCGTGTCCTCCCCCTCTGTCCTGCCCACCTTACCTGAACCCCATTCTACTCCCCTGGAGATAGGCACTGCAGTGGAGTCCACTACCACCCCATCTGACTTGGGCACTGCAGTGGGGAACCTGTCCACTCCATCTGGCCAGCCCACTGCAGTCGTGCCGGCACCCACACCATCTGACTCATGCCCCCCAGTTGTGCCGGCACACACAATGTCAGACACCTCCACTGCAGTTGTCAGTGACTCTCCAGCACCAGCCACCCCTTCCATGCCTCATTCTGGTGAGCCCTGATCCTGTCCCTGCGGTGCCTGGCCTGCCCCCCCCGTATGCCCCTCCGAGGGGAATGTCCCTGGTCCGTAGCAGTGCAGGCAAGCAAAGGGTGACATCTGCCACTTTCACCCTGTTCAGACTTTACTGTTGGACTGGCCATTGGCCTTTGTCTTTTTTCTGGACTTTCTATTTCACACACATATGCTGAATAAAGCTCCTTTCTGTTCTCTGGTGGTTTTGCTTCAGATGTACATGATGCTAACCATGCCCTTGCTGCAGTGATGGTGATTTTTGATATCATGAAAATGAAGTGTTACTGTGCAGGACCCCATGTGGTCCAGGGGGAATGTGTCCTATCCTGGTGTGTAGCCATGTCATCCTTTGCAGCAATATGAGGGTGTCATGTTTTCAATATTTGCCAATGGGATTTCCTACATTTATTTGCAATATCACATCTGTGGCTTACACTCCTGCACATCAGTTATGCTTGCCATTGTTCAATTTGTCTATTTCCCTGACCGTGTGACCATCTCCACTGGATATGCAAGTTTGGGCATCAATGGGGAAGGACTCATCTGTGTTATCAGTGCAACTTGCTATACATGTGTGTTGGATCTGTGCAGATGATTTCGGTGACACTCCCATGACCAGGCTGATGTGACGAGAGCCTTCATTTTGTGCTAAATGTTGACTGAGTGACCAAGTGTTCTGCTGACATGATAGAGCCCTGCAGAGACAACGTACGGCACAGCTTTCCTTACACAGGAGTGGAGTCCCCTCATGGCAGTGTGTAATTCCGTGACATTGCCTGAGCCCAAGGTGTGTGTTGTGTGAGCATGTCTGTGTGTGTTTACTTCCATTTTGCTACGCAGGCTAGGATCCCTAGTGATGTTCCTGTTTGTGATGCTTGCTGAGTTGACCTATGTTCCCCCCAAATCTTCGCACTGGGTTCTCTGGGATGTGGGTGCATGGCACATTACTGGTCATCAGGGTGTCATCCATAGGTGTGTTTGCTGTCAGGGCTGAGTTTGTGGGCAAACGCAGATGAGACACAGTCGGGATTCCCCTTGGCACTTGTTGGTTACACAAGTCATGTAATTTACAGTTTGTGTTAGCTTTCAGTGATTGTGACACGTTGTGTGTGTGACTGCTGCCACTCCTCAGGGTCAGAGCTGCAATGTTGGAAATTGTCTATGTGTGTTCTTTGTGGGTCACCTTGACTTCTTCATTGGTGTGTGACTGTGTCCGGGATACCATTGATTGTGGTGGATTTCACGTCATGCCCATGTACGGTGTACTGTGCAGTGTGTCAGACATTCACGAGTCTTGTTGACTGGCCATGTGTGATGGGTTTATGCACCTTAGTTCCCACCACCACCCTGGGATTGTCATGGGTGCATGTGCAATGTCACCAGTCCATGTGAGCTTCACTGCTGCACATTGGTGGAGATCAAGGTGTGTGGTGTTGAGTGTGTGCAAATGAGAGTTGTTGCACGGCTAGACCCCTACCTCCATGTTGGCCTTGGCTGACAGGCCGTGCTGATTGATTTGTGCTTGTGTAGGTGTGATGGTAGTTTGTTGCTCAGGACACATGACTGTGGTTCACAGTGTGAACGACATCTAGCTTTGTCATCACAGTGGGATTATCATGCAGACCAGGGTGACCACAATGTGGGGTCCCTGGGGATAGTGCTGTGGTGGGTCTGTCTCTTGCTGTGTTATTTGCTGTTCCTACAAGCTTGTGTGACATGTGTAATTTGGGCTCCCTCTCATCTAACAATGCCTGATTGCCCACATAGGGGAATCCGATCCATGAGTTACTTTTGTGTGGCACTGTATACACATCTGTGTAATTGGGATTCAGGCCTCCTCATGTGTTGTGTGGTTGCCTGGGGACACTGGCACACCCCCCATCACCTGTTATGTTTGATATGCAGTGTGAGGCTGCCTGTTTGTGTTTGTGCATCTGCACCACTGCATTGGCATATCTTTAGTGTGCCATTGGCTGTATGTTGTTTGGTGGCTTTCCCCTGCTGTCCCTGGGACTCCTAGGTCATCAGTCAGCACAATGATCATGGTTTGTATGTCCCATTGATGCAATGGTATGGTATTTGTTCATCTGACATCTACAGTCTCCACAGGATATCTACATTTGTGTGTCCATTGGTGCAGATATGTGGGGCTTCATTATGATGGTCACTTCTGTCATTGTGTTATTGACGAATGTTGACAATGTCAGCCCCCATGGGTGATGTTGGTCTGCACATGGCCAAAGGTATATCTTATTTGCACTGCACTGTTTGCCTCACCCAATCTATGTTGCTATGGGACACAAGCACTACTATGCCACAGATGTGTTTGTTGTTCTGTGACCAGGAATCATCCGTGCTGTTTGGCATTTGCAGCTTTTCCCATGACAACGCTTACATTTTGGTCACTGTGATGATGGCGTTTTAGACCCCATTGCCACAATGTTCAAAATGTGCTTCAGCTATGGACCCCACGCTTACCTTTTGGTCACTGTGGTGATGGGGGTTTAGACCCCATTGCCACAATGTTCAATTGGGCTTCAGCTATGGACCCCACACTTACATTTTGGTCACTGTGATGATGGGGCTTTAGACCCCATTGCCACAATGTTCAAAATGTGCTTCAGCTATGGACCCCACACTTACCTTTTGGTCACTGTGGAGATGGGGGTTTAGACCCCATTGCCACAATGTTCAATTGGGCTTCAGCTATGGACCCCACAGTTACATTTTGGTCACTGTGATGATGGGGGTTTAGACCCCATTGCCACAATGTTCAAAATGTGCTTCAGCTATGGACCCCACACTTACCTTTTGGTCACTGTGGTGATGGGGGTTTAGACCCCATTGCCACAATGTTCAATTGGGCTTCAGCTATGGACCCCACACTTACATTTTGGTCACTGTGATGATGGGGGTTTAGACCCCATTGCCACAATGTTCAAAATGTGCTTCAGCTATGGACCCCACACTTACCTTTTGGTCACTGTGGTGATGGGGGTTTAGACCCCATTGCCACAATGTTCAATTGGGCTTCAGCTATGGACCCCACACTTACATTTTGGTCACTGTGATGATGGGGTGTTATATCCCATTCCCACAGTGGTCATGGTCTGCTTGCATTGTGGAGGCCACACACATTAATGTGTGACACATGTGATAGGGGGTCACATTGTATGCTCAATGTCATGTTCAGTGTTGTAGGAATTTGACACAGACTACACACGCTTGTCATGGTGTTGGGGGGATGTATTTTTCAGACATTCCTTATGTTGGAGTATGCTGGTTGTGTCATGCATTACCCGTCCTATGTGTAGGGGTGGTGTGGGTGGTAGGCATCCATCCCCCTATGAGTGGGGATGGTAGTAGTGACAGGCATCCAGGCCCCCATGAGTAGGGGTGGTGGTAGTGGTAGGCATCCATCCCCCTATGAGTGGGGATGTTAGTAGTGACAGGCATCCAGCCCCCCCTGAGTAGGGGTGGTGGTAGTGACAGGCATCCAGCCCCCCCTGAGTAGGGATGGTGGTAGTGGTAGGCATCCAGCACCCATGAGTAGGGGTGGTGGTAGTGATAGGCATCCAGCCCCCCCTGAGTAGGGGTGGTGGTAGTGGTAGGCATCCATCCCCCTATGAGTGGGGATGGTAGTAGTGACAGGCATCCAGGCCCCCCTGAGTAGGGGTGGTGGTAGTGGTAGGCATCCAGGCCCCCCTGAGTAGGGGTGGTGGTAGTGGTAGGCATCCATCCCCCTATGAGTGGGGATGGTAGTAGTGACAGGCATCCAGGCCCCCATGAGTAGAGGTGGTGGTAGTGGTAGGCATCCATCCCCCTATGAGTGGGGATGTTAGTAGTGACAGGCATCCAGCCCCCCATGAGTAGGGATGGTGTTAGTGGTAGGCATCCATCCCCCTATGAGTGGGGATGGTAGTACTGACAGGCATCCAGGCCCCCCTGAGTAGGGGTGGTGGTAGTGGTAGGCATCCAGGCCCCCCTGAGTAGGGGTGGTGGTAGTGGTAGGCATCCAGGCCCCCATGAGTAGGGGTGGTGTTAGTGGTAGGCATCCATCCCTCTATGAGTGGGGATGGTAGTAGTGACAGGCATCCAGGCCCCCCTGAGTAGGGGTGGTGGTAGTGGTAGGCATCCAGGGCCCCCTGAGTAGGGGTGGTGGTAGGCATCCAGGCCCCCATGAGTAGGGGTGGTGTTAGTGGTAGGCATCCATCCCCCTATGAGTGGGGATGGTAGTAGTGACAGGCATCCAGGCCCCCATGAGTAGGGATGGTGGTAGTGGTAGGCATCCATCCCCTATGAGTGGGGATGGTAGTAGTGACAGGCATCCAGGCCCCCCTGAGTAGGGGTGGTGGTAGTGGTAGGCATCCAGGCCCCCAAGAGTAGGGGTGGTGGTAGTGGCAGGCATCCAGGCCCCCATGAGTAGGGGTGGTGGTAGTGGTAGGCATCCATCCCCCTATGAGTGGGGATGGTAGTAGTGACAGGCATCCATCCCCCTATGAGTAGGGATGGTAGTAGTGACAGGCATCCAGGCCCCCATGAGTAGGGGTGGTGGTAGTGGTAGGCATCGATCCACCTATGAGTGGGGATGGTAGTAATGACAGGCATCCAGGCCCCCCTGAGTAGGGGTGGTGGTAGTGGTAGGCATCCAGGCCCCCCTGAGTAGGGGTGGTGGTAGTGGTAGGCATCCATCCCCCTATGAGTGGGGATGGTAGTAGTGACAGGCATCCAGGCCCCCATGAGTAGGGGTGGTGGTTGTGGTAGGCATCCATCCCCCTATGAGTAGGGATGGTAGTAGTGACAGGCATCCAGGCCCCCATGAGTAGGGGTGGTGGTAGTGGTAGGCATCCATCCACCTATGAGTGGGGATGGTAGTAATGACAGGCATCCAGGCCCCCCTGAGTAGGGGTGGTGGTAGTGGTAGGCATCCAGGCCCCCCTGAGTAGGGGTGGTGGTAGTGGTAGGCATCCATCCCCCTATGAGTGGGGATGGTAGTAGTGACAGGCATCCAGGCTCCCATGAGTAGGGATGGTGGTAGTGGTAGGCATCCATCCCCCTATGAGTGGGGATGGTAGTAGTGACAGGCATCCAGGCCCCCCTGAGTAGGGGTGGTGGTAGTGGTAGGCATCCAGGCCCCCGCGAGTAGGGGTGGTGGTAGTGGTAGGCATCCATCCCCCTATGAGTGGGTATGGTAGTAGTGACAGGCATCCAGGCCCCCCTGTGTAGGGATGGTGGTAGTGGTAGGCATCCAGCCCCCTATGGGTGTGTATGGCATTGGTTGTAGCCATCCCGCCCCTATGGTTCTGCTGTTGCTAGTGTACGTCATTTCTGCATCCCTATGTGTGTGTGACATATGTTGGGTACGTGTCGTTTGTTTGTGTAGTGGGTGTTTGACTTACCGTCTGCGCCGTACGCATCCGTACCGGTCCCGGTAATAGATGTAGAGTATTGGTAGGACCTGTGCGATGGGATTCATGGTTTGTTCGTCTCGTTCGGGCTTCTCGTGGCTTCGACTCGTACTCGTCGCTGGCTTGTTCATCTCGTCGCCGTGGATCGTCTTGTGGCGCGAATCGGAGCTTATGTACAGCTCTCCCGGATGCTCTGACGTGCCGGATGTAGCGACGGGTTCGGCGCGTACGGAAGGCGCATCGTACTAGTCCGGCTGGAAGGTGCTGTGTATTTGGTTCCGTGCGACTCGATTGGGCGTTTACGGATCCGGCTCGGCCGGGGAACAGGAGCTGAAATGGGTAAGTACGGCTCGCTCGGAATCTGGGCTGTTATGCGCATCGTACTTGCTCGTTGGGACGACTGTTCGAATCGGTCGGGAAACACGCATTCGGCTGGGTTTTTTTCCGGACGAATAGTGTTACGTGCGCTTCCGGCCCAAGTCGGAATCGGTCCCTTAGGGGCCCGATTCCGATTCGAGCCGGAAAACATACCGACCGACTCGGTACGGGAATTTAGTCCGACCGACACGTACCGGCGCTGCCCCACCCGCGTAGTGCGATGAAATGCATGTGAATCACGACCGACTCTTACGGAACACAAGCCGAACGACCGAACCGCACGGAAACCAGCTATCCGGCCGGGAAACCACGCGAATCGAACCAACCGACACACACCAGGAATGAACCCGACCGAAACGTACCCACGAACTCCGACCCGCGCAGTACGATGCAATGCGTGGAAAACCAGACCGAGTCGCACGGAGCCCAAGCCGTACGACCGACACGCATACAAAACCCAGCCGAAGCAACCAAATACTCCGCGACCGACGCGTACGCCACACATGAAACCTAGCAGAAACACAGCGTGAACGACTCGGAGAAGCTCGCACGAGAAAACTGCAGCATCCTACTCGGTCAGAAGAACGTCTCCTACATGCACAAAAAACACAAAGGGAAAAATACAAAAAAAAGGGCCAAACAAGCAATGACAAAGCCAATAAATACTGGGCTGAAAAAACATGGAACAAAGACACACCCCCAACTCTACCCATATAAAGGCTACAAATCCCTACCATGATCCTTTGCAAATTCAACTGACCTGCCAGCACAGAACACCATCACACAGCAACCACAGACACACTCACAACTCATCCATCACACAAGCCACACACCATTACCACCTCACAAATAGCACCCTCACATACACCCAGCAAAACCTACACTCACCCACCCTCACTTGCACACCCACACACACATCAATCCCCACCACCACCCATCACCATGCCCCCAAAGAAGAATCCAAAGTTCCTAGACAGTGAATTGGAAGTCCTGGTAGATGAGATCCTCAGCCTCAGGGTAGAGCCACAGTTGTTTGGTACATTGGTCCAACAGACCCCCATGTCGCAGAAAACCAAGATGTGGGAGAAGATCGTCGACAGGGTGAACGCACAATCACCATGTTTGCGCACAAAGGAAGACATCCAGAACAGGTGGTATGACGTGCGCAGGAGGGTCAAGGAACTACTAAAGAAGGATTACCTCTTGAGTCACCGCACCAGCAGTGGCCCTCCTGCCAAACCAGTATACCTCAGGCCCTGGGAGGAGAAGGTGCGGGCCATCCTACCACCAGTGAGCGTATATGGACTATCAAACATCCCAGAGCCTGGTGAGTACACAACCAATATACACAATATTGTGTGACAATACACACACATCACTGTCAATGGGATAGTCAAACCATGCACCCTTAGCAAATCCACAGCAACCAAAAGATAATCATCCCAAGATGTGTATGTTAGTCAGATAAACACAATACATGCCATCTCATAGTGATATGTAACTGTGTCATGACATGTACAAACCCAACAACAAATAGAGCTAGGCAGTGGCACAAATCTAACCAACAAACACAGTCAGATATTTTGCCACCACTAGAACACCACCTCACAGGGAAGCTCACTGAATGGAAGGAATTCTGTGTATGCTGGTGAAGTCAGTGTAGCCAATAGCATGATGGGAGTTGTAGTCACAGATATTGGTCACCCTCACAATTGGCCCATCAACACCACTCTGAACCATGCTCACATCACAGGGAGTGGAAAATAACTGACAAGATGGCTGACGCTGGGTACTGCTGTGTGGAGCACAAGGCCCTGCTGGGAACTGTGCACCAACAAACAACAGGACCACACTGTCAGCCATCTTGCCATTGCTGTCACACTCACACACAGTGAAGTCGACTCAAAAGGAAGGAAGTATGGACATGCTGGGAAGGGGGTTTAGGCAATAGCATGATGGGAGTGGTAGTCACAGATATTGGTCACCCTCACAATTGGCCCATCAACACCACTCTGAACCATGCTCACATCACAGGGAGTGGAAAACAACTGACAAGATGGCTGACACTGGGTACTGCTGTGGGGAGCACAAGGCCCTGCTGGGAACTGTGCAACAACCAACAGCAGGACACCACTGACTGACATCCTGAAAGCCAACTTGCACTCCCTGCAATGGAAGCACGTTCCATGGTGGGATATCTGGCTGGGTGGGAAGGAGGGCTGACAGCTCTGACCATAGTTACAAGCAGCTTTTCACACACACACCCTTAACACAAACTCCACACAACTCACCTGAGAGAATGCAATGCCTCACACTCTAATTAAATATCCCACAAAGAACCACCACCCTGGGTTATGCTGTGTGAAGCACAGGGACACTCTTGGGACTTGTAGCCAAACAAACGCCAGGACAACACTGTCAGCCATCCTGTCAGCACAGGCACACTACCCCACAGGGAAGCAGAGTCAAAAGGAAGGAAGTATGGGCATGCTGGGAAGGGGGGTGTAGGCAATAGCATGATGGGAGTGGTAGTCTCAGCTCAACCTCCCCCACCCACATGGCCCAGCAAGCTCACACTGAAGCATGCACACTTCACAGGGAGTGGAAAAGAACTGACAAGATGGCTGAAACTGGGTACTGCTGTGTGGAGCACAAGGCCCTGCTGGGAACTGTGCACCAACAAACAACAGGACCACACTGTCAGCCATCTTGCCATTGCTGTCACACTCACACACAGTGAAGTCCACTCAAAATTAAGGAAGTATGGGCATGCTGGGAAGGGGGGTGTAGGCAATAGCATGATAGGAGTGGCAGTCACAGCTCAACATCCCCCACCCACATTGCCCAGCAAGCTCACACTGAAGCATGCACACCTCACAGGGAGTGAAAAGCCACTTCTAAGATGTCTGACAATGGTCCTCTGTCGTGGGGAGTACCAGGCCCTGCTGGGAACTGGGCACCAACCAACAGCAGGACACCACTGACTGACATCCTGAGAGTCAACCTGCACCCACTGCAAGGGTGGCATGCTTCATGGTGGGATAACTGGGCTGGGGGGAGAAGGAGGGCCGGATGTCTACCAAATACAACCAATGCTGGCCATGCACACACCTCAACATTCACATTGAAATGCTTCAGGTTTGCAGGACAATGTGCTACACCAATATCAACCTCTGACTGTGACAACTTAGGACAATGCAATGTACAGGGCCGCATCCAGAGGTACAGTCACAACTGTCAGGTGTGTGAACCATTGATGCCTGTAGAAACATAACATACATTGTGTGTCTCTTCCAAAAACAGGTGATGATGGGGACACAGCAGCAGACGATGAGGAGTCCCTGTCCCAGGCTCCGGGGGACACTGAGCTCACTGGTGTGGAACAGCCTCTGCCCTCCTCGGATGGCGAAGACCTACCTGGCCCCTCCGGTGTGAGTCATCATGCAGCACCAGCAGGACCAACATCTGCACCCACCCCTCCAACAACTGCCAACACACAGACCACTCCCGCCAACACGGACAGACCAAGGACCACCGATGACAACAGCACAGGGACCCCGGCCCAACGTGGAGCAACGGACAACAACCCCAGTAACAACCCCCAAGTGGGCCTAGGGTCACCTGTGCGTGCCACCGCAGGTCCCGCACGTGTCGCCAGGGGTGGTGGGAGGGGTGGTAGACATAGGTCGCTGTTTGCAGAGGGGTCTGGACTGCATGATGACCCACAACTGGCACGCATTGCTGATGCTTACCAGAATAGCACCGGAGAGGTCAGCCAGGTAGTGGGGATCCTCAAGGACATTCAACAGCAGCAGGCTGCCCATCATGCCCGCTTGGACTCCCACATGTCCCGTGTGGAGACACACGTCCTGTGTGGAGACACACATGACTGGCATGGAGTCCAAGTGGGACACATTGGAAGAACTGACAGCGGAGCAGAGGGACATATTGACATGCCTCCGCCAGATTAGCACCAACATGGCCACACCTCCCTGTGTGCCCACAACATCTGGTGCTGCAACAACTGCAACTGCCACAGGGAGGGAGGAGGACTCTGGCGGAGAGTCCCCTGCACCGCAGCAGCCTGCACGTGAGGGTCCCCCCCCAAAGAAGAGGGGTCGTCCGAGGAAGGAAAACTGAGAGGCCATGTACATCCCCCAGGAACCCAACACCTGTTCTGGAAATTCTCCTTTGTGTGAAAACTGTTCACCCTGTCGAATGCAACCCAACTCTCCCACATGACATGAGGAGTTTAAGTTGGCCCAATGTATCAGATGACTGTAGACTTTACTCAGGACATTTCTGCTACCAAGACTTCCAACTCATCTGGGAACTTTGGATTACAATCCCAATGTACAGCACCCACCATCCTGTGCACTATCCTCACACATGTATGTAAATAAACTCACTAATGCACCATACTTGCCTCTGTTGTTATTCCAATGTGGTTTCTGTCATGGAGATGATGATCTGCTAAATGACACTGTGCATGCTAACTGCTACAGCAAGTTCAACACCGTCATGTGAGTCATGGCGACGTGACACATATGAGGGAGACACACCACTAGGGCTACACAACACATACACACCAGGGCCATCTGACTCATCGCCTACACTGATGTTGCCCGGAAATACAGTGGAATGCACAGACACCACACCTATTCAGAGTCTGTGTTAACTAGCCCACAGGTGCAGTAAGCAAATGTCAGTCAGATGTGTGACCACAGACAATGCACATCCCAAAGTGAAGCACAGGTTTATTACACATTTGCAACATGTTGTTTGCACTACAGATGCAAGGTAATCCCACGTGGCAGTGGCCACACAGTCAACAAGTGTAGAAGAAATAAAGTCCAGGGGTGTGTGGCACATCACCTGTACGGAAACGACTGCTTCCACCCTGGAAGTTCAATCATGGTGTCGGGGGATCACAGTTGACCAAACAACTCTGAAAGTACCCTGTGAAGGACAGACATGACACACAGTCAAAAGCACTGAAGAACAGGACAGAACTGCAATACTCATGCCCAATACATGTCACAAGATACCTACACAAAACCAAGTTAGCAGGTCAACACTGTTGGGGAGTACAGACTACCTGTAAGGACACATCGCTGCACGCTTCCAGTCAAGTAGCACATGGCCACACTCAAACAGCACCAGAGCACCACCAACACATATCACGCAAACTCACATCATTGACATGACATCTCTGGATACTCACATTCAGCTGAAGAAGTTGGTGATGAGCTGTGTGCGGACATCACCCTCATCATCATCATCATCACTGGCATCGTGGCCCAGGCCAGGATCCTCCACAGGTGGCGGATGTTGGTCATCGTCATCCAGGATGAGAGGCAACTCCTTCCGCACTGCCAGGTTGTGTAGCATGCAGCAGATGATGACAATCTTGCACACCTTTGCTGGGGCATATGGGAGGGCCCCTCCTGTCTTGTCCAGGCAGCGAAAGCGGCTCTTCAGGAGACCAAATGTCCGCTCAATCACTCTCCTAGTCCGACCATGTGCCTCATTGTAGCGCATCTGGGCTGGTGTCACAGGGTTCCTGAGGGGTGTCAGCAACCACGGCATGTTGGGGTATCCCGAGTCACCTACATACAGACAATTGCACATTAGCTGAGTTGGAAAAGAGGGTGGAATACAACATTGCAGAACACACACAATGGTACAAAGTCAGTACACCACGACAAGCCAGGCATGCTGGTTCTGCACCTGTGACATCATCCTCGGGATGCGACTACTCCTCATCACATAGGCATCGTGTGCAGAACCGGGGAAACGGGCACACACGTGTGAGATGCTCATAACTGCAAGACATACCACCAGAGCATTGACCGAATGGTAATGTTTCCTGTTCCTGTATGCCTGCTCATGTGCCTGTGGTGGTACCAAAGCCACATGTGTCCCATCAATGGAGCCAATGACATGCGGCATCCTCCCCAGGGCATATAAGTCACTCTTGACATCAGTGAGTTGTTGACGTTTAGGGAAATAGATGTACTGGTTCAGGTATCTCAACATTGCCTCCAAAACATCGCGTAGCACACGGCTGAACATGGTCTGTGACATCCCACAGGCAGACGCCACAGTGTGTTGAAAGGTACCGGTGGCAAAGAAGTGTAGGGCTGCCATCACCTTCACCTTGAGGGTCAGCGCTGTAGGGTATGGCCGGCCAGGTTCCAAATGTGGGGCCAACCGCACCGCCAATTCCTCAATCAGCGGCCTGTTGAAGCGGTACCGTCGGATGCAGTCCTGTTCAACCATCGTTGCAAGGTCATGGAATGGTCTATGGACAGCTGGTGCCCTGCAGTGCATAGGTGAAGAAAGAAAGATTGTCAGTCACCCCACATATGTGGCATAGACTATACTCAATATCACATGATACATCATTACGAGACACAAGTACCTGATGTGTGTGCCATTCTGTAAGGACATGTATGGCACCTACATGGCCAACATCTAACATCACAGTTCAACATGTGTTGACAACAAGTTCCAGGTTGTGCTATGGGATATCATTAGGCTGTGTCACAGTACCCATGTACTGCTGTCACGTTCCAAACACACACCACAGTGACATGTGAGGACAGATGTGCCCCAGGCATCACAGCTCATTGACAGGTAGATTCCCAGGGACCCTGTATTGCCACATGGACACTGGCATGACATGGCGTATCATGAATACACCACAGCAAAACAACCATGACCCCCACAGGTAGTGGTCCCTGTTGCCTCTGCAGGACAGACATGGACGTCTGTGACACACACACATGCACAACATCAAAGTCCATGCACAAAGAACATGGATGTGGAGACTGTCTCCCATTGTGCACATGGAATCAGAGACATTGTAAACACAACATGCACCCAGACTGTGGAGGGCCATCACTATTGTGGCAATGGATCACCCTGTGACGTACATACCTTCCCACATGGGACTCAGGGGGTATGTGACATGACATACACATACACAACCTGGAAATGTGACCATGCCACATGCTCTGAAATGAACAGTTGCACATCACAGTGGTCATGTGCACAACACACAAAGGATTCTGTCCCCATGAACACGTGCACAGCCTGGGAGTGGCTGCCCCCAAGTGCCACCAAAAAACCACATGTTGACCCCCATACACAGAAAAGGTAATGCAGCCTTACATGCCTTAGGATACAGTGTGGACAGGCTGTGGTGTTGTAGGTGTGCCCCTGAGTCCCTGGAAAGTAAATGTGGCTGGCATACGTTCACCTGTGACAGGCATGGTGACATATGCGAGTGACTTGTACAGGGACGCATTGTACAGCAATGGTCCGATCGGTGCGCACGCATTGGCCATTGCATATGATGTGAGCGGGTACGCGTTGTACAGCAATGGACCGATCGGTGCGCACGCATTGGCCATTGCATATGATGTGAGCGGGTACGCGTTGTACAGCAATGGACCGATCGGTGCGCTCGCATTGGCCATTGCATATGATGTGAGCGGGTACGCGTTGTACAGCAATGGTCCGATCGGTGCGCACGCATTGGCCATTGCATATGATGTGAGCGGGTACGCGTTGTACAGCAATGGTCCGATCGGTGCGCACGCATTGTCCATTGCATATGATGTGAGCGGGTACGCGTTGTACAGCAATGGACCGATCGGTGCGCACGCATTGGCCATTGCATAAGATGTGAGCGGGTATGCGTTTTACAGCAATGGACCGATCGGTGCGCACGCATTGGCCATTGCATATGATGTGAGCGGGTACGCGTTGTACAGCAATGGACCGATCGGTGCGCACGCATTGGCCATTGCATACGATGTGAGTGGGTACGCGTTGTACAGCAATGGTCCGATCGGTGCGCACGCATTGGCCATTGCATATGATGTGAGCGGGTACGCGTTGTACAGCAATGGTCCGATCGGTGCGCACGCATTGGCTAGGGCCTGGCATGGCAACGGACGCGTTTTGAAGCTTTAACTAGTCTGATGCAGTGAATTCAGTTGGCCAGCCACAACAATGTTGCAAATTCATGGGTGTCATGAAGTTGAACTTTTGAAGGATGCTGTGGGCGTGTATAAGTGGTGCAATTCCATGGATTGGCCAGATTCAGAAGATGTAAACGACTTGGACCTATCACTTTGGACACATGGGACAGTATCTGTCTCTGCAGCACACATATAATGCTGGCTGTTCCCCTGAGAGCTCACTTGCCTGCACTACATGCTCCAGGTCCTAGGATGCTTGTTTCCGGTCCAGGGAAGACATGGCTTGGCAGTTCGGGCTGGACTGTTCCCATGAGGCACAGGGTCAGACTGATTTGCATATGGCCATGTCTGAACTGGGGTGGTGGAGTGAGCTAAAGAATGATGATGGATTAAACCCAGATCAGTTGACTGGGGGTGAGTGTTTGATTGGCTCAAACGTTCCGTCCATCATCCCCTTTTGTATCGCTTTGGTCGCCCTAAGTTGGCGGGGGTATGCCCAGACGTGGGTCCCTTGCTCACTTTGCCACTGGATTCAAGCAAGCCTGGCTGATGACGGCTGAAATGCCAGAAACCGGTCCTAGGATGCTTGTTTCCGGTCCAGGGAAGACATGGCTTGGCAGTTCGGGCTGGACTGTTCCCATGAGGCACAGGGTCAGACTGATTTGCATATGGCCATGTCTGAACTGGGGTGGTGGAGTGAGCTAAAGAATGATGATGGATTAAACCCAGATCAGTTGACTGGGGGTGAGTGTTTGATTGGCTCAAACGTCCCGTCCATCATCCCCTTTTGTATCCTTCCACAGTACAGCAAGTTGTATGGGAAACCAGGGGAGCAGGTGAGTGTGCTGTCCACTGCCTTACTAAATGTGCATGTTGTCTGACTAGCAAGACTTCCAGTGTGCACACCACTGGCTAGCATGCTCACTGAGTAGTTCTCACCCCCCAAAGTGTGTAGTTACATGCACTGAACAGGTATAGTGCAGTAACAGTGCATTCCAACAAGGTTTTACTTCCCAGGCAATGATACCATTTAGTAACTGCTGGCAAACTTTTCATAGCCATAGTTGCACTGCCTGTGTACATCATATGCCCCTGTGATTGAGACATGTATATCCAACTGTGTGATGCACGGATATGTTGCATGTGTAGTAATGGCCTTTTTCACTTTGTCATCCTCACAGGTTGATGCCCACCAGAAGCAGGAGATATGGCTGACCATCGTCCGGGCAGTATGATCCGTGGGAGACTACAAGCGCTGGATCCGCAACTGCCAGAAGAGGTGGCAAGACCTTCGGGGCTGGACCCGGAGGATCGCAAGGTCCAGCTGAAGCTGTCGCCTCCTCGCAGGAGGGGCGGACACCGGACCCTGACCCCCCACATGCTCTGGATCCTGGCGGTGGTCTTCCCTGACCTGGATGGGCAGCTGAAGGCCAGACAGCAGCAAGGAGGGGGTGAGTCCATGACTGCACTGTGAACTTTGTCTGACATGCTATGTGCCCTACTCTGGCCTGGTTAAACCTCCACAGTACATCAGTCTTGTGGTCCAGGACCCATGTCCCTCAATTGTGACATGCCCACTCCTCATCTGATACCCAGGTGTGGCCCTTACAGTCTGGAAATTGTGTCACTTGGGTACTGTGTCCTTGCATTTTGCTTAGCTCAGGGTGGGGGACAGCATTTGTTACCGTACCTTTGTGGTGGGCTTCATGGGTGGGTCAATTGCTTACACAATGCCTGAGTTCTGACATGTAATCTGCGTGTAACTTTGATATGTGTTCCAATTGCTGATCTGACTCACCACATGTGCCTGGGGTATTTGGCACACCCCCATGCTGCGGGTGGGAACAATGTTTGGGCCTCAGGAGTATGTATATCAAGTGTGTCACACATGCTTAGCCACCTGCCTACTGTCCAGGGCTCATCCCTCTTTCACGTGGAGCAGGACAGTCATGCCTACTCCAGGGCATACAATACACTCTGTACTCCCACTCCTGTGTATCAGCTGACACGTTGTGCTCAGTGAAATGTTCCCTCAGGTGTCTGCCTCTGTGTCATTGTGCTGTGGCTTCGTTGTCAGGACTACTGGGGTGTTTATCGGTTAGGGCTCAACATGCCATCTGAGATGTGACCATGAGAGACGATACTTGTGTGACATATAGGTGTTTGATCACTTGACTGTGCAGACTGGTGCATGCGACTGAGAAGTTCAGGCAGCTGTTTTTCATTCACAGCCGACTGTGAGGTGCTCAGGTTCAGAGAGTTGTGTTTCATGTCTCCCATATGTCCAATTGGTATGACGTGGACAAATAAGAGTTCAGATGATGTGGTGTGTGGGGGATGGACATGTGCACTTGTCAGCTACAGAACTTGCATTCCCCATGACCTAGGATTGTGACACAGTGCAGACTGTTGTTGGCTGGCTGCCCTGCCCATGTGACTGGAGACAGTGATGTATGACTTTGCAGGCATGCCTGTGCCATGAGCATTAAACTTCCTAAAAGTGATCCTGCAGGGAGTGACATGTGCAACATGCACCCCATTGTGGCATTGACTATGAGGACATGGGTGCATCATGGTGTCTGGTGCTGGTATGCATCACATGCATTTCAAATTAGACTCTGGCCATCCCTTTATCCGGACACCTGTACTGACTCAGTGGCAAGAGATGTGATGTGTGCATGTTCACATACTTCACCGTGTTCTCTGCAATGTCCAACAACTGGGTAGGTGGTGCATGTGTCCACACTGGGGTATTACCATCCGACAGGCACCAGACAGATGGGTGCAAGCTGTTTGAGGGTAAATGGGTGGTCACACCCTTCTGCTTACCGGCTCATGAGAGCACGACCCGCACTCTGCTCGTTCACTTGAAAAGAAGGAACAACGGTGTGAAATACAGTGGCACTTCATTAAGCAATTCAGTAACACCGAGAACTGTTCATTTAATGCTGCTCGTCAACACATGAGCAGGATGAAAATGAAAGCATCAACAATATTACAAATCATATTTTAAGTGAAGCACAAAGATCTATGTAACTATCTATCAGTGAGCTACAGCCTATGGGGCAAGTCTTAAAAGAGGGATCATGAATAGGCAAGCGCCTAGAAGGCAAATCTTAAATAAGAGAGCAAGAACCATCCAAGGCTACACAATTTAAGCTAGGATAAATGCAATGAATTGGGTGTGGGTGAGCTAAATTAGAGAGGCTGACAAAGCCAAAAGGCTAGCAATCAGAAAAGAGCATTACCACCTTGAGAGTAGAAGTTCTAGGCCCAAGATCAGGAGAACGGCCGACCGGGAACCCTCACCATGCAATGCACTGGTATGAAGAGTTCAGGGCGTGGACATGGGTGCAAACCTTTTATATGGCTTAATGCAGAACTCCTACCCACAGTTGACGTGGGCCCTGACGTGGGTCCTTGACCGCACGCTTACAGTAACTGTGGAAAGTTTTTGAAGAACAGAGAAGTGGTATCATGGTGAAAACAGGGGCTTTTAGCAGGTGGTCGGTGCTCTTGACCGCAAACATAAGAAAAAGATAACTTTTACCGTAAGATGCTCAGGAATTAAGATTTTATATATTATTTCTCTGTCACGTAGCCGCCTTTTCAGTTTCAGTTGAGCAAGCGTGAAAAGTTTCATGAGTTAAAATATTGCAAACATTGCTTGTGAAAGAGCAAGATGTACCAGCAGAGTGTCACGTACGTGTGGGCTAACCTTATTCTTGTGACTGTGGAAATTTACAAGGGGGGGGCTGGTGCCACGGTGGATGGCACAGGTCCCTGCTGTCAGGTCAGAAAGGCCTACAAGATTTGTTGTATTAAAAATGATAGCAAGAGGCAGTGGCCTCTTGGGCCTACATGTGTGTGTGCATCTAAGGAGGTGGGCTTGGGCCTAAGTGTATGTATCTAAGGGGGTGTGGACCACTGTGAGGGCTTGGGCCTAAGTGTATGTATCTAAGGGGGTGTGGACCACTGTGACAGGTAATAAAAGGCTAAAAGAAAAATGGACAACTTAGATCATCTATCAGGGCCTGACTGGTGGGGCCTATATGGGAGTGCCATGTTTCATGGGCAGAGCAGAAAGGTACATGGGTCTGTGTTATATGGTAGGACAGAACCCAACTTCAAAGGCCAGGAGGGGTGTGAGTGCCATGGTTGACCATCAGACTGACAATTGGCTTCTCCTAATCTGTGTGAGCACTTTTGGCAATGTTCAACTAAGGATGCCAGGGCTTGCTCTGTAATGTGCTGTACTTACTGTGGTGTGTGCGGGCAGTGCAGGTGACTGATGTTTGTCTGTTTCCCTAATTGTTTGCAGATACATCCACGGCCACAGGAGGCGACAGCTCCACGGACCAGGAGGAGCTGCAGAGCCAGACTGGGTCAGCAGCCGATGAGTGGTCGGAGGGACCCAGCGGCACGGAGGGCGAGGGGAGCCACACCGAGGAGTCCTCAGCACCATCCACCTCAGCTGAGGACCACAGCAGCTTGGAGGATGACTCCCTTGTGGAGGCGGGTGTCAGCAGCCACCACACCCCAGCTAGTATGGCTGGCCCCGCCACCACCACCACCGCCCTCCCATTGGCTCCCATTCCAGAGGTCCGTGGAGGCTCCCGTGTTCGGGAGCGTGTCTCCTTCGTGCCAGGCACCGCACCCCCTGCCCTGTGTCCCCTGCTGCCCTGAGTGAGGAGTCTGTGTACTTACTTCGCCAGCTCCATGTAGGGCAGACAGCAATGCTGAGTGTCCTCCATGCACACACCACTCTATTGACACAGCTGGTGTCGTTCATGGAGGGCATCTCATCGGGCATGTCTGCCCTACAGAGGAGCAATAAGTCCATGGACTCCTCCCTGACGGCAGCAGCGTCCCTCCTCCAACAGTCCCTCACCCCTCCTACCTCTGCCCCATCCACACTTCCTGGCACCCTACCTGTCCCAAGCACATGCACACCTGCACAATCACCCAAACACACAGACACGAGCAGCACAGAAACACCCAAAACAAAGGCAAAACATGCACGCAAGCATCCTCAGGGGACTGATACCACACCCACAGGGGATGGGGAACAGACACACACACAGGCATCCACAGTCACTCCGCAGTCCTCCAAATCCTCTCCCTCCAAGACCCCTTCCCTTGCCTCACCTGCAACCTCACCTAAAAAGCAGCTCTTCCTCTGTGACCTCGGCCTCTTCCCCTCCAATCCAGCTGATCCAGCATACAGGGGGAAGAGGAAGTCCACCCACACAGAGGGGAGTGCCCCTCACCTCCGGACACCCTCCCCCAGGCACAGACAAACTAAGGCCCCCACACGCAAGTCCCCCGGTCCCGGAAGAGCAAGACCCCGCCACCGCCCTGCAGCTCAACCACACAGTCTCCTTCCTCCATCCCTCAGGCCCCCACAACACAGGTTCCCCCACCACACCCAGCCCCAGGTTCCCCCACCCACAGATACACCATCCCCAAAATGATCCGGCCTTCTCCCCCTACCACTTGCTCTTCCAGCCTCACACCCCCCGCTGCACATGTTTGTGCCACTGGTGTGGAGACCGTGTCCTCCCCCTCTGTCCTGCCCACCTTACCTGAACCCCATTCTACTCCCCTGGAGATAGGCACTGCAGTGGAGTCCACTACCACCCCGTCTGACTTGGGCACTGCAGTGAGGAACCTGTCCACTCCATCTGGCCAGCCCACTGCAGTTGTGCCGGCACCCACACCATCTGACTCATGCCCCCCAGTTGTGCCAGCACACACCATGTCAGACACCTCCACTGCAGTTGTCAGTGACTCTCCAGCACCAGCCACCCCTTCCCTGCCTCCTACTGGTGAGCCCTGATCCTGTCCCTGCGGTGCCTGGCCTGCCCCCCGTATGCCCCTCCGAGGGGAATGTCCCTGGTCCGTAGCAGTGCAGGCAAGCAAAGGGTGACATCTGCCACTGTGAAATGAAATGAGTGTTTTTATATAGCGCGTGTATGCCGTGGCGTCTTAGCGCTTACTGCCCTTAATTTTCACAGTGGGAGAATAGGAGTGACTATGGTTTAGGGACAAATAGCCATGTCTTCAAATCCTTCCTGAACGATAGTAGATTGGTTTGGTTTCTGAGGTGGATAGGCAATGAGTTCCATAATTTACCCTGTTCGGACTTTACTGTTGGACTGGCCATTGGCCTTTGTCTTTTTTCTGGACTTTCTATTTCACACACATATGCTGAATAAAGCTCCTTTCTGTTCTCTGGTGGTTTTGCTTCAGATGTACATGATGTTGATGATGCTAACCATGCCCTTGCTGCAGTGATGGTGATTTTTGATATCATGAAAATGAAGTGTTACTGTGCAGGACCCCATGTGGTCCAGGGAGAATGTGTCCTATCCTGGTGTGTAGCCATGTCATCCTTTGCAGCAATATGAGGGTGTCATGTTTTCAATATTTGCCAATGGGATTTCCTACATTTATTTGCAATATCACATCTGTGGCTTACACCCCTGCACATCAGTTGTTCTTGTCATTGTTCAATTTGTCTATTTCCCTGACCGTGTGACCATCTCCACTGGACATGCAAGTTTGGGCATCAATGGGGAAGGACTCATCTGTGTTATCAGTGCAACTTACTATACATGTGTGTTGGATCTGTGCAGATGATTTCGGTGACACTCCCATGACCAGGCTGATGTGACGAGAGCCTTCATTTTGTGCTAATTGTTGACTGAGTGACCAAGTGTTCTGCTGACATGATAGAGCCCTGCAGAGACAACGTACGGCACAGCTTTCCTTACACAGGAGTGGAGTCCCCTCATGGCAGTGTGTAATTCTGTGACATTGCCTGAGCCCAAGGTGTGCGTTGTGTGAGCATGTCTGTGTGTGTTCACTTCCATTTTGCTACGCAGGCTGGGATCCCTAGTGATGTTCCTGTTTGTGATGCTTGCTGAGTTGACCTATGTTCCCCCCAAATCTTCGCACTGGGTTCTCTGGGATGTGGGTGCATGGCACATTACTGGTCATCAGGGTGTCATCCATAGGTGTGTTTGCTGTCAGGGCTGAGTTTGTGGGCAAACGCAGATGAGACACAGTCAGGAGTCCCCTTGGCACTTGTTGGTTACACAAGTCATGTAATTTACAGTTTGTGTTAGCTTTCAGTGATTGTGACACGTTGTGTGTGTGACTGCTGCCACTCCTCAGGGTCAGAGCTGCAATGTTGGAAGTTGTCTATGTGTGTTCTTTGTGGGTCACCTTGACTTCTTCACTGGTGTGTGAATGTGTCCGGGATACCATTGATTGTGGTGGATTTCACGTCATGCCCATGTACGGCGTACTGTGCAGTGTGTCAGACATTCACGAGTCTTGTTGACTGGCCATGTGTGATGGGTTTATGCACCTTAGTTCCCACCACCACCCCTGGGATTGTCATGGGTGCATGTGCAATGTCACCAGTCCATGTGAGCTTCACTGCTGCACATTGGTGGAGATCAAGGTGTGTGGTGTTGAGTGTGTGCAAATGAGAGTTGTTGCACGGCTAGACCCCTACCTCCATGTTGGCCTTGGCTGATAGGCCGTGCTGATTGATTTGTGCTTGTGTAGGTGTGATGGTAGTTTGTTGCTCAGGACACATGACTGTGGTTCACAGTGTGAACGACATCTAGCTTTGTCATCACAGTGGGATTATCATGCAGGCCAGGGTCACCACAATGTGGGGTCCATGGGGGTAGTGCTGTGGTGGGTCTGTCTCTTGCTGTGTTATTTGCTGTTCCTACAAGCTTGTGTGACATGTGTAATTTGGGCTCCCTCTCATCTAACAATGCCTGATTGCCCACATAGGGGAATCCGATCCATGAGTTACTTTTGTGTGGCACTGTATACACATCTGTGTAATTGGGATTCAGGCCTCCTCATGTGTTGTGTGGTTGCCTGGTGACACTGGCACACCCCCCATCACCTGTTGTGTTTGATATGCAGTGTGAGGTTGCCTGTTTGTGTTTGTGCATCTGCACCACTGCATTGGCATATCTTTAATGTGCCATTGGCTGTATGTTGTTTGGTGGCTTTCCCCTGCTGTCCCTGGGACTCCTAGGTCATCAGTCAGCACAATGATCATGGTTTGTATGTCCCATTGCTGCCATGGTATGGTATTTGTTCACCTGACATCTACAGTCTCCACAGGATATCTACATTTGTGTGTCCATTGGGGCAGATATGTGGGGCTGCATTATGATGGTCACTTCTGTCATTGTGTTATTGACGAATGTTGACAATGTCAGCCCCCATGGGTGATGTTTGTCTGCACATGGCCAAAGGTATATCTTATTTGCACTGCACTGTTTGCCTCACCCAATCTATGTTGCTATGGGACACAAGCACTACTATGCCACAGATGTGTTTGTTGTTCTGTGACCAGGAATCATCCATGCTGTTTGGCATTTGCAGCCTTTCCCATGACAACACTTACATTTTGGTCACTGGGATGATGGGGTTTTAGACCCCATTGCCACAATGTTCAAAATGTGCTTCAGCTATGGACCCCACACTTACCTTTTGGTCACTGTGGTGATGGGGGTTTAGACCCCATTGCCACAATGTTCAATTGGGCTTCAGTCATGGACCCCACACTTACATTTTGGTCACTGTGATGATGGGGGTTTAGACCCCATTGCCACAATGTTCAAAATGTGCTTCAGCTATGGACCCCACATTTACCTTTTGGTCACTGTGGTGATGGGGGTTTAGACCCCATTGCCACAATGTTCAATTGGGCTTCAGCTATGGACCCCACACTTCCCTTTTGGTCACTGTGGTGATGGGGGTTTAGACCCCATTGCCACAATGTTCAATTGGGCTTCAGCTATGGACCCCACACTTACCTTTTGGTCACTGTGATGATGGGGTGTTATACCCCATTCCCACAGTGGTCATGGTCTGCTTGCATTGTGGAGGCCACACACATGTATGTGTGACACATGTGATAGGGGGTCACATTGTATGCTCAATGTCATGTTCAGTGTTGTAGGAATTTGACACAGACTACACACGCTTGTCATGGTGTTGGGGGGATGTATTTTTCAGACATTCCTTATGTTGGAGTATGCTGGTTGTGTCATGCATTACCCGTCCTATGTGTAGGGGTGGTGTGGGTGGTAGGCATCCATCCCCCTATGAGTGGTGATGGTAGTAGTGACAGGCATCCAGGCCCCCATGAGTAGGGGTGGTGGTAGTGGTAGGCATCCATCCCCCTATGAGTGGGGATGTTAGTAGTGACAGGCATCCAGCCCCCCCTGAGTAGGGGTGGTGGTAGTGACAGGCATCCAGCCCCCCCTGAGTAGGGGTGGTGGTAGTGGTAGGCATCCAGCACCCATGAGTAGGGGTGGTGGTAGTGGTAGGCATCCAGCACCCCCTGAGTAGGGGTGGTGGTAGTGGTAGGCATCCATCCCCCTATGAGTGGGGATGGTAGTAGTGACAGGCATCCAGGCCCCCCTGAGTAGGGGTGGTGGTAGTGGTAGGCATCCAGGCCCCCCTGAGTAGGGGTGGTTGTAGTGGTAGGCATCCATCCCCCTATGAGTGGGAATGGTAGTAGTGACAGGCATTCAGGCCCCCATGAGTAGAGGTGGTGGTAGTGGTAGGCATCCATCCCCCTATGAGTGGGGATGGTAGTAGTGACAGGCATCCAGGCCCCCCTGAGTAGGGGTGGTGGTAGTGGTAGGCATCCAGGCCCCCCTGAGTAGGGGTGGTGGTAGTGGTAGGCATCCAGGCCCCCATGAGTAGGGGTGGTGTTAGTGGTAGGCATCCAGCCCTCAATGAGTGGGGATGGTAGTAGTGACAGGCATCCAGGCCCCCCTGAGTAGGGGTGGTGGTAGTGGTAGGCATCCAGGCCCGCCTGAGTAGGGGTGGTGGTAGTGGTAGGCATCCAGGCCCCCATGAGTAGGGGTGGTGGTAGTGGTAGGCATCCATCCCCCAATGAGTGGGGATGGTAGTAGTGACAGGCATCCAGGCCCCCATGAGTAGGGGTGGTGGTAGTGGTAGGCATCCATCCCCCTATGAGTGGGGATGGTAGTAGTGACAAGCATCCAGGCCCCCTGAGTAGGGGTGATGGTAGGGGTAGGCATCCAGGCCCCCTGAGTAGGCGTGATGGTAGTGGTAGGCATCCATCCCCCTATGAGTGGGGATTGTAGTAGTGACAGGCATCCAGGCCCCCATGAGTAGGGATGGTGGTAGTGGTAGGCATCCATCCCCCTATGAGTGGGGATGGTAGTAGTGACAGGCATCCAGGCCCCCCTGAGTAGGGGTGGTGGTAGTGGTAGGCATCCAGGCCCCCCTGAGTAGAGGTGGTGGTAGTGGTAGGTATCCAGGCCACCATCAGTAGGGGTGGTGGTAGTGGTAGGCATCCATCCCCCTATGAGTGGGGATGGTAGTAGTGACAGGCATCCAGGCCCCCATGAGTAGGGGTGGTGGTAGTGGTAGGCATCCAGGCCCCCATGAGTAGGGGTGGTGTTAGTGGTAGGCATCCAGCCCTCTATGAGTGGGGATGGTAGTAGTGACAGGCATCCAGGCCCCCCTGAGTAGGGGTGGTGGTAGTGGTAGGCATCCAGGCCCCCCTGAGTAGGGGTGGTGGTAGTGGTAGGCATCCAGGCCCCAATGAGTAGGGGTGGTGGTAGTGGTAGGCATCCATCCCCCAATGAGTGGGGATGGTAGTAGTGACAGGCATCCAGGCCCCCATGAGTAGGGGTGGTGGTAGTGGTAGGCATCCATCCCCCTATGAGTGGGGATGGTAGTAGTGACAAGCATCCAGGCCCCCCTGAGTAGGGGTGGTGGTAGGGGTAGGCATCCAGGCCCCCCTGAGTAGGGGTGATGGTAGTGGTAGGCATCCATCCCCCTATGAGTGGGGATTGTAGTAGTGACAGGCATCCAGGCCCCCATGAGTAGGGATGGTGGTAGTGGTAGGCATCCATCCCCCTATGAGTGGGGATGGTAGTAGTGACAGGCATCCAGGCCCCCCTGAGTAGGGGTGGTGGTAGTGGTAGGCATCCAGGCCCCCCTGAGTAGGGGTGGTGGTAGTGGTAGGCATCCAGGCCCCCATGAGTAGGGGTGGTGTTAGTGGTAGGCATCCAGCCCTCTATGAGTGGGGATGGTAGTAGTGACAGGCATCCAGGCCCCCCTGAGTAGGGGTGGTGGTAGTGGTAGGCATCCAGGCCCGCCTGAGTAGGGGTGGTGGTAGTGGTAGGCATCCAGGCCCCCATGAGTAGGGGTGGTGGTAGTGGTAGGCATCCATCCCCCAATGAGTGGGGATGGTAGTAGTGACAGGCATCCAGGCCCCCATGAGTAGGGGTGGTGGTAGTGGTAGGCATCCATCCCCCTATGAGTGGGGATGGTAGTAGTGACAAGCATCCAGGCCCCCTGAGTAGGGGTGATGGTAGGGGTAGGCATCCAGGCCCCCTGAGTAGGCGTGATGGTAGTGGTAGGCATCCATCCCCCTATGAGTGGGGATTGTAGTAGTGACAGGCATCCAGGCCCCCATGAGTAGGGATGGTGGTAGTGGTAGGCATCCATCCCCCTATGAGTGGGGATGGTAGTAGTGACAGGCATCCAGGCCCCCTGAGTAGGGGTGGTGGTAGTGGTAGGCATCCAGGCCCCCTGAGTAGAGGTGGTGGTAGTGGTAGGTATCCAGGCCACCATCAGTAGGGGTGGTGGTAGTGGTAGGCATCCATCCCCTATGAGTGGGGATGGTAGTAGTGACAGGCATCCAGGCCCCCATGAGTAGGGGTGGTGGTAGTGGTAGGCATCCAGGCCCCCATGAGTAGGGGTGGTGTTAGTGGTAGGCATCCAGCCCTCTATGAGTGGGGATGGTAGTAGTGACAGGCATCCAGGCCCCCTGAGTAGGGGTGGTGGTAGTGGTAGGCATCCAGGCCCCCTGAGTAGGGGTGGTGGTAGTGGTAGGCATCCAGGCCCCAATGAGTAGGGGTGGTGGTAGTGGTAGGCATCCATCCCCCAATGAGTGGGGATGGTAGTAGTGACAGGCATCCAGGCCCCCATGAGTAGGGGTGGTGGTAGTGGTAGGCATCCATCCCCTATGAGTGGGGATGGTAGTAGTGACAAGCATCCAGGCCCCCTGAGTAGGGGTGGTGGTAGGGGTAGGCATCCAGGCCCCCTGAGTAGGGGTGATGGTAGTGGTAGGCATCCATCCCCTATGAGTGGGGATTGTAGTAGTGACAGGCATCCAGGCCCCCATGAGTAGGGATGGTGGTAGTGGTAGGCATCCATCCCACTATGAGTGGGGATGGTAGTAGTGACAGGCATCCAGGCCCCCCTGAGTAGGGGTGGTGGTAGTGGTAGGCATCCAGGCCCCCCTGAGTAGAGGTGGTGGTAGTGGTAGGCATCCAGGCCCCCATCAGTAGGGGTGGTGGTAGTGGTAGGCATCCATCCCCCTATGAGTGGGGATGGTAGTAGTGACAGGCATCCAGGCCCCCATGAGTAGGGGTGGTGGTAGTGGTCGGCATCCATCCCCCTATGAGTGGGGATGGTAGTAGTGACAGGCATCCAGGCCCCCTGAGTAGGGGTGGTGGTAGTGGTAGGCATCCAGGCCCCCTGAGTAGGGGTGGTGTTAGTGGTAGGCATCCATCCCCCTATGAGTGGGGATGGTAGTAGTGACAGGCATCCAGGCCCCCATGAGTAGGGGTGGTGGTAGTGGTAGGCATCCATCCCCTATGAGTGGGGATGGTAGCAGTGACAGGCATCCAGGCCCCCTGAGTAGGGGTGGTGGTAGTGGTAGGCATCCAGGCCCCCTGAGTAGGGGTGGTGGTAGTGGTAGGCATCCATCCCCCTATGAGTGGGGATGGTAGTAGTGTCAGGCATCCAGGCCCCCATGAGTTGGGATGGTGGTAGTGGTAGGCATCCATCCCCCTATGAGTGGGGATGGTAGTAGTGACAGGCATCCAGGCCCCCCTGAGTAGGGGTGGTGGTAGTGGTAGGCATCCAGGCCCCCCTGAGTAGGGGTGGTTTTAGTGGTAGGCATCCAGGCCCCCATGAGTAGGGGTGGTGGTAGTGGTAGGCATCCATCCCCCTATGAGTGGGGATGGTAGTAGTGACAGGCATCCAGGCCCCCATGAGTAGGGGTGGTGGTAGTGGTAGGCATCCATCCCCCTATGAGTGCGGACGGTAGTAATGACAGGCATCCAGGCCCCCCTGAGTAGGGATGGTGGTAGTGGTAGGCATCCAGGCCCCCCTGAGTAGGGGTGGTGGTAGTGGTAGGCATCCATCCCCCTATGAGTGGGGATGGTAGTAGTGACATGCATCCAGGCCCCCATGAGTAGGGATGGTGGTAGTGGTAGGCATCCATCCCCCTATGAGTGGGGATGGTAGTAGTGACAGGCATCCAGGCCCCCCTGAGTAGGGGTGGTGGTAGTGGTAGGCATCCAGGCCCCCCTGAGTAGGGGTGGTGGTAGTGGTAGGATGAGTGGGGATGGTAGTAGTGACAGGCATCCAGGCCCCCCTGAGTAGGGATGGTGGTAGTGGTAGGCATCCAGCCCCCTATGGGTGTGTATGGCATTGGTGGTAGCCATCCCGCCCCTATGGTTCTGCTGTTGCTAGTGTACGTCATTTCTGCATCCCTATGTGTGTGTGAGACATATGTTGGGTACGTGTCGTTTGTTTGTGTAGTGGGTGTTTGACTTACCGTCTGCGCCGTACGCGTCCGTACCGGTCCCGGTAATAGATGTAGAGTATTGGTAGGACCTGCGCGATTGGATTCATATTTTGTTCGTCTCGTTCGGGTTTCTCGTGGCTTCGACTCGTACTCGTCGCTGGCTTGTTCGTCTCGTCGCCGTGGATCGTCTTGTGGCGCGAATCGTAGCTTATGTACAGCTCTCCCGGATGCTCTGACGTGCCGGACGTAGCGACGGGTTCGGTGCGTACGGAAGGTGCATCGTACTAGTCCGGCCGGAAGGTGCTGTGTATTTGGTTCCGTGCGACTCGATTCGGCGTTTACGGATCCGGCTCGGGCGGGGAACAGGAGCTGAAATGGGTAAGTACGGCTCGCTTGGAATCTGGGCTGTTATGCGCATCGTACTTGCTCGTTGGGACGACTGTTCGAATCGGTCGGGAAACACGCATACGGCTGGGTTTTTTTCCGGACGAATAGTGTTAGGTGCGCTTCCGATTCGGGCTGGAAAAAATACCGACCGACTCGGTACGGGAATTTAGTCCGAGCGACAATACATGCCATCTCATAGTGATATGTAACTGTGTCATGACTTGTACAAACCCAACAACAAATAGAGCTAGGCAGTGGCACAAATCTAACCAACAAACACAGTCAGATATTTTACCACCACTAGAACACCACCTCACAGGGAAGCTCACTGAAAGGAAGGAATTCTGTGTATGCTGGTGAAGTCAGTGTAGCCAATAGCATGATGGGAGTTGTAGTCACAGATATTGGTCACCCTCACAATTGGCCCATCAACACCACTCTGAACCATGCTCACATCACAGGGAGTGGAAAACAACTGACAAGATGGCTGACACTGGGTACTGCTGTGTGGAGCACAAGGCCCTGCTGGGAACTGTGCACCAACAAACAACAGGACCACACTGTCAGCCATCTTGCCATTGCTGTCACACTCACACACAGTGAAGTCGACTCAAAAGGAAGGAAGTATGGACATGCTGGGAAGGGGGTGTAGGCAATAGCATGATGGGAGTGGTAGTCACAGATATTGGTCACCCTCACAATTGGCCCATCAATACCACTCTGAACCATGCTCACATCACAGGGAGTGGAAAACACTGACAAGATGGCTGACACTGGGTACTGCTGTGGGGAGAACAAGGCCCTGCTGGGAACTGTGCAACAACCAACAGCAGGACACCACTGACTGACATCCTGAAAGCCAACTTGCACTCCCTGCAATGGAAGCACGTTCCATGGTGGGATATCTGGCTGGGTGGGAATGAGGACTGACAGCTCTGACCATAGTTACAAGCAGCTTTTCTCACACACCCCCTTAACATAAACTCCACACAACTCACCTGAGAGAATGCCATGCCTCACACTCTAATTAAATATCCCACAAAGAACCACCACCCTGGGTTATGCTGTGTGAAGCACAGGGACACTCTTGGGACTTGTAGCCAAACAAACGCCAGGACAACACTGTCAGCCATCCTGTCAGCACAGGCACACTACCCCACAGGGAAGCAGAGTCAAAAGGAAGGAAGTATGGGCATGCTGGGAAGGGGGGTGTAGGCAATAGCATGATGGGAGTGGTAGTCACAGCTCAACCTCCCCCACCCACATGGCCCAGCAAGCTCACACTCAAGCATGCACACTTCACAGGGAGTGGAAAAGAACTGAGAAGATGGCTGAAACTGGGTACTGCTGTGTGGAGCACAAGGCCCTGCTGGGAACTGTGCACCAACAAACAACAGGACCACACTGTCAGCCATCTTGCCATTGCTGTCACACTCACACACAGTGAAGTCCACTCAAAATGAAGGAAGTATGGGCATGCTGGGAAGGGGGGTGTAGGCAATAGCATGATGGGAGTGGCAGTCACAGCTCAACATCCCCCACCCACATGGCCCAGCAAGCTCACACTGAAGCATGCACACCTCACAGGGAGTGAAAAGCCACGTCTAAGATGTCTGACAATGGTCCTCTGTCGTGGGGAGTACCAGGCCCTGCTGGGAACTGGGCACCAACCAACAGCAGGCCACCACTGACTGACATCCTGAGAGTCAACCTGCACCCACTGCAAGGGTGGCATGCTTCATGGCGGGATAACTGGGCTGGGGGGAGTAGGAGGGCCGGATGTCCACCAAATACAACCAATGCTGGCCATGCACACACCTCAACATTCACATTGAAATGCTTCAGGTTTGCAGGACAATGTGCTACACCAATATCAACCTCTGACTGTGACAACTTAGGACAATGCAATGTACAGGGCCGCATCCAGAGGTAGTCACAACTGTCAGGTGTGTGAACCATTGATGCCTGTAGAAACATAACATACATTGTGTGTCTCTTCCAAAAACAGGTGATGATGGGGACACAGCAGCAGACGATGAGGAGTCCTTGTCCCAGGCTCCGGGGGACACTGAGCTCACTGGTGTGGAACAGCCTCTGCCCTCCTCGGATGGCGAAGACCTACCTGGCCCCTCCGGTGTGAGTCATCATGCAGCACCAGCAGGACCAACATCTGCACCCCCTGCACCCACCCCTCCTACAACTGCCAACACACAGACCACCCCCGCCAACACGGACAGACCAAGGACCACCGATGACAACAGCACAGGGACGCCGGCCCAACGTGGAGCAACGGACAATGACCCCAGTAACAACCCCCAAGTGGGCCTAGGGTCACCTGTGCGTGCCACCGCAGGTCCCGCACGTGTCGCCAGGCGTGGTGGGAGGGGTGGTAGACATAGGTCGCTGTTTGCAGAGGGGTCTGGACTGCATGATGACCCACAACTGGCACGCATTGCTGATGCGTACCAGAATAGCACCGGAGAGGTCAGCCAGGTAGTGGGGATCCTCAAGGACATTCAACAGCAGCAGGCTGCCAATCATGCCCGCTTGGACTCCCACATGTCCCGTGTGGAGACACACATGTCCCGTGTGGAGACACACATGTCTGGCATGGAGTCCAAGTGGGACATATTGGAAGAACTGACAGCGGTGCAGGGGGACATATTGACATGCCTCCGCCAGATTAGCACCAACATGGCCACACCTCCCTGTGTGCCCACAACATCTGGTGCTGCAACAACTGCAACTGCCACAGGGAGGGAGGAGGACTCTGGCGGAGAGTCCCCTGCACCGCAGCAGCCTGCACGTGAGGGTCCCCCCAAAGAAGAGGGGTCGTCCGAGGAAGGAAAACTGAGAGGGCGATGGCCATGTACATCCCCCAGGAACCCAACACCTGTTCTGGAAATTCTCCTTTGTGTGAAAACTGTTCACCCTGTCGAATGCAACCCAACTCTCCCACATGACATGGGGAGTTTAAGTTGGCCCAATGTATCAGATGACTGTGGACTTTACTCAGGACATTTCTGCTACCAAGACTTCCAACTCATCTGGGAACTTTGGATTACAATCCCAATGTACAGCACCCACCATCCTGTGCACTATCCTCACACATGTATGTAAATAAACTCACTAATACACCATACTTGCCTCTGTTGTGATTCCAACGTGGTTTCTGTCATGGAGATGATGATCTGCTAAATGACACTGTGCATGCTAACTGCTACAGCAAGTTCAACACCGTCATGTGAGTCATGGCGACGTGACACATATGAGGGAGACACACCACTAGGGCTACACAACACATACACACCAGGGCCATCTGACTCATCGCCTACACTGATGTTGCCAGGAAATACAGTGGAATGCACAGACACCACACCTATTCAGAGTCTGTGTTAACTAGCCCACAGGTGCAGTAAGCAAATGTCAGTCAGATGTGTGACCACAGACAACGCACATCCCAAAGTGAAGCACAGGTTTATTACACATTTGCAACATGTTGTTTGCACTACAGATGCAAGGTAATCCCACGTGGCAGTGGCCACACAGTCAACAAGTGTAGAAGAAATAAAGTCCAGGGGTGTGTGGCACATCACCTGTAGGGAAACGACTGCTTCCACCCTGGAAGTTGAATCATGGTGTCGGGGATCACAGTTGACCAAACAACTCTGAAAGTACCCTGTGAAGGACAGACATGACACACAGTCAAAAGCACTGAAGAACAGGACAGAACTGCAATACTCATGCCCAATACATGTCACAAGATACCTACACAAAACCAAGTTAGCATGTCAACACTGTTGGGGAGTACAGACTACCTGTAAGGACACATCGCTGCACGCTTCCAGTCAAGTAGCACATGGCCACACTCAAACAGCACCAGAGCACCACCTACACATATCACGCAAACTCGCATCATTGACATGACATCTCTGGATACTCACATTCAGCTGAAGAAGTTGGTGATGAGCTGTGTGCGGACATCACCCTCATCATCATCATCATCACTGGCATCGTGGCCCAGGCCAGGATCCTCCACAGGTGGCAGATGTTGGTCATCGTCATCCAGGATGAGAGGCAACTCCCTCCGCACTGCCAGGTTGTGTAGCATGCAGCAGACGATGACAATCTTGCACACCTTTGCTGGGGCATATGGGAGGGCCCCTCCTGTCTTGTCCAGGCAGCGAAAGCGGCTCTTCAGGAGACCAAATGTCCACTCGATCACTCTCCTGGTCCGACCATGTGCCTCATTGTAGCGCATCTGGGCTGGTGTCACAGGGTTCCTGATGGGTGTCAGCAACCACGGCATGTTGGGGTATCCCGAGTCACCTACATACAGACAATTGCACATTAGCTGAGTTGGAAAAGAGGGCGGAATACAACATTGCAGAACACACACAATGGTACAAAGTCAGTACACACCGACAAGCCAGGCACGCTGGTTCTGCATCTGTGACATCATCCTCAGTATGCGACTACTCCTCATCACGTAGGCATCGTGTGCAGAACCGGGGAAACGGGCACACACGTGTGAGATGCTCATATCTGCAAGACATACCACCAGAGCATTGACCGAATGGTAATGTTTCCTGTTCCTGTATGCCTGCTCATGTGCCTGTGGTGGTACCAAAGCCACATGTGTCCCATCAATGGAGCCAATGACATGCGGCATCCTCCCACGGGCATAGAAGTCACTCTTGACGTCAGTGAGTTGTTGACGTTTAGGGAAATAGATGTACTGTTCAGGTATCTCAACATAGCCTCCAAAACATCGCGTAGCACACGGCTGAACATGGTCTGTGACATCCCACCAGCAGACGCCACAGTGTGTTGAAAGGTACCAGTGGCAAAGAAGTGTAGGGCTGCCATCACCTTCACCTTGGGGGTCAGCGCTGTAGGGTATGGCCGGCCAGGTTCCAAATGTGGGGCCAACCGCACCGCCAATTCCTCAATCAGCGGCCTGTTGAAGCGGTACCGCGGGATGCAGTCCCATTCAACCATCGTTGCAAGGTCAGGGAATGGTCTATGGACAGCTGGTGCCCTGCAGTGCATAGGTGAAGAAAGAAAGATTGTCAGTCACCCCACATATGTGGCATAGAGCATACTCAATATCACATGATACATCATTACGAGACACAAGTACCTGATGTGTGTGCCGTTCTGTAAGGACATGTATGGCACCTACATGGCCAACATCTAACATCACAGTTCAACATGTGTTGACAACAAGTTCCAGGTTGTGCTATGGGATATCATTAGGCTGTGTCACAGTACCCATGTACTGCTGTCACGTTCCAAACACACACCACAGTGACATGTGAGGACAGATGTGCCCCAGGCATCACAGCTCATTGACAGGTAGATTCCCAGGGACCCTGTATTGCCACATGGACACTGGCATGACATGGCGTATCATGAATACACCACAGCAAAACAACCATGACCCCCACAGGTAGTGGTCCCTGTTGCCTCTGCAGGACAGACATGGACGTCTGTGACACACACACACGCACAACATCAAAGTCCATGCACAAACAACGTGGATGTGGAGACTGTCTCCCATTGTGCACATGGAATCAGAGACATTGTAAACACAACATGCACACAGACTGTGGAGGGCCATCACTATTGTGGCAATGGGTCACCCTGTGACGTACATACCTTCCCACATGGGACTCAGGGGTATGTGACATGACATACACATACACAACCTGGAAATGTGACCATGCCACATGCTCTGAAATGAACAGTTGCACATCACAGTGGTCATGTGCACAACACACAAAGGATTCTGTCCCCATGAACACGTGCACAGCCTGGGAGTGGCTGCCCCCAAGTGCCACCAAAAAACCACATGTTGACCCCCATACACAGAAAAGGTAATACAGCCTTACATGCCTTAGGATACAGTGTGGACAGGCTGTGGTGTTGTAGGTGTGCCCCTGAGTCCCTGGAAAGTAAATGTGGCTGGCATACGTTCACCTGTGACAGGCATGGTGACTAATGCGAGTGACTTGTACAGGGACGCGTTGTACAGCAATGGACTATTACAACGCAGACACCATTACATTGCATGCCTTTACATCGCATGCCATTACAACGCATATACCATTACAACACATTGCATTACAACGCATTGGTAAGTTTTTGATGGTAAGTGTTTGTTTGGTTTGTGAAATGGATAGTTTAATCTAATACTCAGGTATTAATATTAATAATAAAATTATTTATGGTAATAGAAAAAATAATATGTAATAATGAATAATAACATGTAATATTTAATATGCAATTGAAAAAGGGTGTTAGTATTTAACATAATACTTAGGTATTAATTTTAATTTTAGAATATTATTAATAATATAAAAAAGATAATTAATCAATATAAATACAAATATATTTTTGGGTAATTTAAGAGAAACATATGCAATTGTTTAATTTAATACTCAGGTATTAATATTAATACTAAAATATTACAAAGATTATAAATATTCATAATTAATAATAAATATAAAAATATGATATTAATATTTATATGTGAATAAAAGGTCTCAGATGTGAAACTTATAATTAAATACTCAGGTATTAATTATTTCACATTTGTTTAAAAAGGTTTTAAATGTTTATTATATTAAAAATAATGTATTGTGATGTTTTAATATTATGATGGAGAAGAGTTTAATTTAAAAAAAATATATAAATATAAACTAATGTTTAGTACATGTAAATTAATACTCAGGTTATAAAATAAGTACTAGAGTATTTTGAGTAATTTTAATTGTTATAACTACTGATATACAATAATTTTACCATGGGGTATTGTAATATATTCATTTAAATAAATTACTAAAAAAAAAAAAATTACATTTTAATGTGCAATTAATAAAAAAATATTTTGCATTTTTTATATTATTATGATATAAAAGAATATGAAGGAAGAAATACCAGACAAGTAATGCATTACTAATATATTTTTATTAATATTTATTATATTTTATTATAATAAAAATAAATTATAAAAAATGTTTCAAAAATAGTATACAAACATAAATATTTTACAAAAATAAATTTGCAATTTATTATGTACATTTACATTTTATAACACATTTTTATAAATTTTTCTCATGCTTTTCCATTGAAGTCAATGTGAGAAAATGTCCTTTTTTCATTTTCACAGAAAGAGATGACGTTGCTGCGTAAACGTAACTTTCGTCATTACGGGGATCGTCGCAGTACAGAACAGATGCACGGGAGAGCTCCGTAAAGGTAAGACAAATTTTAATTATTAAATTCATAGTGTAGTGGTAATGTTTATTGTATGGAGAGAGGAGGGAGGTAGATAGATGTAGAACATGTGTTTTAGGTATTTTTGTTGTGTGTTAACCAACTATTTCACTACATTACAGGTTACAGTATTAGGCCCAAGTCGGGTCTTGTTTTTTCGGAACAATTTTTGATTAATAAAGTTATTAACAATATATACATTAAAAACTTTATTAAACAATAATGTTTTGAAAGGTATGCTTTTTTCGTTTTGCGACGGGTTTTAAAAAAAAAAGAAACATTTATTGTCGTCGCGGTTAGATGTATTTTATAATATGATTTAAAAAAACAGTTTTCCTGTTTGGAAAATAGGAGATTGGAGATATTTACATCCACCTACATTTGAATTTTGGATTTTGGATGTGCAAATTACCATTTTTCAATATGGCTTTTCGGAGATGGATTAAGGAACTTGGAATCGAAATGGCATTGTTTTCGAAATAGATTGGATTGCAACGTTGGAATTTGTTGCGTTTTTGCACAAAAACAACAATTCTTCAGGATTTTTTTATTGGGTGCGTTTTTTTTATATGCACAGATTTTTAATAAAAATGATTGTGCACATTTAAAAAGTTTAAATCGGGTTATGGATTTTCCAAATGGAATGTCGATTATTGGTAATGGATTTACAAAAAAGAAAAAGGACTCTTGGTGAACAAATGGATGGAACGTAAGTCCAAGAGTTGAAAAAAGAAAACATCTGAAGGTAGGGAGACCCGACTTTTATTTTCAATTTAAAAAGTTTTTTTTTAAAACAATTGATTTAGTGTTATTTTTTAAGGGCAAAACAGGCAAGTAAGAAGATAGTGTGTGTTAGAAATGGAGGATGTGTGCAAGATTATCAAGGTAGTCTGAAGCCACTGTCACCGCAAACTGTTGAATTGCACCCAATAGTCTTTCAGACATTTCCTTTGTTCTTTTAGAAATACGTGGGTTCAGACTACCTGTTAATGATTGCGACATTCTCATTTCTTGGAAACTTTGCTCCTTCCTCAAAATTTCCAAGAAATGATAGAAATTAGGATGAGGTTTGCCAATTGATTTATTGAAGGAGTTGTGCCATCCCTCTGTGGCATTGTTTGTTTTTGCTCCTCCCTCTAAGCAGGTCGAGTAGCAGTTCCACCACTCCACATGGAATCGTGGCTTCCTCCTGCGACCCGACCTGCTTAGATGGCCAATCCATCATAATATTAAAACATCACAATACATTATTTTTAATAATATAATAAACATTTAAAACCTTTTTTAAACAAATGTGAAATAATTAATACCCGAGTATTTAATTATAAGTTTCACATCTGAAACCTTTTATTCACACATACATATTAATATCATATTTTTATATTTATTATTAATTATGAATATTTATAATCTTTGTAATATTTTAGTATTAATATTAATACCCGAGTATTAAATTAAACAATTACATATTTTTCTCTTAAATTACCAAAAAATATATTTGTATTTATCTTTATAATTATATATTTTTATATTATTAATAATATTCTAAAATTAAAATTAATACCTAAGTATTATGTTAAACACTAACACCCTTTTTCAATTGCATATTAAATATTACGTTATTATTCATTATTACATATAATTTTTTTCTATTACCATAAATAATGTTATTATTAATATTAATACCTGAGTATTAGATTAAACTATCCATTTCACAAACCAAACAAACACTTACCATCAAAAACTTACCAATGCGTTGTAATAGCATGTGTTGTAATGGTATATGCGTTGTAATGGCATGCGATGTAAAGGCATGCAATGTAATGGTGTCTGCGTTGTAATAGTTGCGTTGTAAAGGCATTGCGTTGTAATGCCTGCATTCTAATGGATGTCTCCCTCAACGAACTATAACTGCTGAATTTCTCTGGTTTTGTATGAGTGAAATATCAGCCTAAATAACGTCCCTGTAACCTTTGTTTTTTCAGTGAAAATATACATACATATATATATTTTCATTCATGTATTCTAATTTTCAATGTGTATGCAATGAATTATTAGTACAATGTGGCACATATAGGAGTTTTGTAACAACATTATGTAAGCAAAGTCTGCTACCACTCCAACATGTCTGCCAACATTGAGACGATCATGTGATGGTCCCTCGTTGTTTTCACTTAAACCACCAGGCTATAATAGTCACCTTTTCTGTGTTGCACATTTCACGTGATCAAGACTTTGGAGGAAGTCGAAACGCGTTGTGGAATTAAACACTCTAGTGGTACTACATTGGTGCAGAGTTTTCTATCCTGAGAACGCGCGAACCATTGCGGCTTGAAATTGACTGAATTGCCGGTGCGCTCCGCCGGCGCGTGCGCCACTCTCCTTGGGTCCCCGACAGTCCGGAAGGAGCGAACTCTGTTTGTATATATATATATATATATATATATATATATATATATATATATACATACACATACATACATGCGTGCATATAAATACTCCAACTACCCGATGCAGTTTGAAGAATGGGCTGCACAACCAGGTACAGTACTGCAATTAACTTTATTTTTATTTTTTATTTTAAATCCTCCTAAGTGCAGGCACACACGAGTGGCGATGCATTTCGGCTGGAGCATTCAACTGGCCATTTTATGTATGTCTTTGACAAACAACCAAACAATCTATCAAGTTTCTCCTTGTAAAGTATTGTCACATCTTTTCTTAACCTTTATTTACCCATAAAGTACGTTTAGACAGTTTCCTATAAGGAATCATTTCAACCTCATCCTGTGTGAACTTAAATATTGACTAACAGATTACGAAACCCATAAATCAGCTACCCCTGTCCTATCCAACATTATATACTACCAGGTGTACTTGCATGAGTTTCTCTTTCCATTTAATAATTTTATATAGTTTGATTCCTCCATGTGTAATTCAAATTTAATCCCTATACTTAATGAACCTTCTGTATTGCACAAAAAGACATTCTACCATCCTGACTCAGCAATAAAGTGACCTGTGCATATTAGTGCAAGATTTAGCAATAAAGTGCAAAGTGCAAAAAAAGTGCAATATGCTTTATTAAAGTGCAAGGTGCAAAAATGTGCTTCTGCATCTAAAAAAACTAAAAAGAAATTCAGGTCAATTGAATTACAAGTCCCTATATATTTAATTTAAATATTCTCATTCTAATACGGGACACAGTGAAAAAACTATAGGGTCTGATATTCTAATGTGCAACATCGCAATTCATTATCATTTTCCAATCTTATGTGCAATATAGACTCATAATTCAAAAGTGTCCCATGCTCTAGAATTCAATATCCTTATTACAACAATAAATAAATCACTTGAAAAAACCATAATGTTCAAACATGAAGATTCTTAAAACTTATCATAGAGAATTGTTCATATTCAGATCAAAAGTACATGGAGTTCAGCGTTAGTATTCAAGCCCCAGGGTATCTCTGTCCTCAATTTAATAATCCATTTTGGCTCAGTTTTTCTCAATATTAATGCCCGAGTCCCTCCTCTGGGTGATTTGAAAATCTTTTGGATGCCATACTATTTAATTTGCGACATATTGCCTTCATGGGTCTCCCAAATGTGCTTCGCCATGGCATATGTAAAATCCTTGTTGGTAATTGCTCTCATGTGCTGTATAATCGACAATTTCAGTTTCTTTACTGTGCTGTCTATGTACTTCATACCACACATACATTCTAAAACATAAATCACATAGGGGGTTTCAGATGTGATTCTTTCTTCAATTGATTCCAATTTTCCATTGTGCAGTAAAAAGTATGTTTTATTTTGTCCATGGCTAAACCCTTTACACTTTGAGCACCGCCAGAAGCCTTTCTGATTTTTTGACAACCAATTTGAGTTTTCCTCACTCAAACTGCTCTAAAGCATTTTGATAGAAGATCACCCATGGTTGTTGTTTTTTTATAGGTGATCTGAGGATGTTTTGGTAGTATTTCATTAAGATCTTTATCCATTTTCAATAGAGTCCAATTCTCCGTGATTAGCTTTTTTTTTATCACATGGCTAGAGGCATTAAAATCCATGATGTATCTTATATTGTTGTTTTCTTTCTCATCTTTTTTCAATTTGGATTATGGGACCAAGAGCGCAGACCTTTCTTGCCGCCATACTCCTCTTTTTGCATCTACTCAAACCGACACAGGAAACCCTCGTCTTCTGAATCGTTGATAAATATCATCCAATTGTATGGCAAATTCTTGATCTTCTGAGCAATTTTTCCTTCCTCGCAAGAACTTGCCCTAGGGTATACTCCATTTCAGTGCACATGGATGTCCAATATTTGCATGCAGAAGACTATTTGTACTTTTTCGATTTTCTATATATCTTGGTGCAGATCTTATTTTCTTGAATATATACTTTCACGTCAAGAAATGTTATCTCCGTCGCATGGGCAACATGGTTAGATTTTAGTCTCTGGGGATTGTCATTTAATGACTAAATAAAATTAGTAGGATCTTCTTCACTCCCATCCCAGATTAAAAACGAATCATCAATAAAACAAACCAATAAAATCACATGTTTAAAATTTTATGAATTCTGTTTTGTCCACACTGTTTCCGCTTCCCACAATCCCATTGTCAAATTTGCAAAGGTAGGCGCAAAGGATGTGCCTATGGCGATCCCTTTCTTTTGTAAATAAAAAGTTCTATCAAAAAGGAAAACATTACATGTGAGATAAAATTCCAGCATTTCCATTAACATTTCCGTGTGCGTAAGTAAACTGACTGACGTAGATCCTAAAAATATTTATAGACTTGAGTTTGAATTTGAGCTCACTATTGGCCTTCAAGGTGGATTCAAAAGATCTTTGTGCACTTTAGGAGGAAATAAATCATTGGCAAAACTGGGTTTACATTTTTCAGATAGACCACTTCCTCATCATCTAAAAAACCTCTTTGATGCCAATCACTTAACTTGATATATTAGCATATGTTCTTTTGTTGGATCATTCTTTAGTTTCTCATAATTCTCATTATTGTTGACTTTTCGTTTGACCTCTTTGATGTATTTATTCCTATCCATCACAACAATGTTTCCTCCTTTGTCGAAGGAATTTATGATCAAATTCTAATTTTATAAATCCTCTAATGCACTTCAATCATCTTGTCACATTAGAGTGTTCCTATTGTGACTTTCCTTTATTATATGCCATATGTGAAATTTTATGAAGACCCTCAGTTATTACTTCCTGAAAGTTGCCTACTTTGTTTCCTGGTGTCAATTGAGGGCAACATCTGGAGGGTACTTTACATCTACTATTGGCATTTGCATCTTTTGAGATGCCCGTCCTTGCACAATACTCCATACTTGTTAGGTCTTCCGTTAATGGTGCAATTAAATGTGAAGAATAAAGTGCAGAAGTGCAGACAGTACATTTATAACCTTCTTATGGTGCAGAGGTTATTATCTCCTGTACAATCAAAAAAGATCATTTAGAAGCTAAGATTAACACCCCATGTATGAATATAAAGTACATTTTGCCTGGCCATACATTTTATAATGCTCAATTATAACACAAAATATTTAGCCAATCACATAACTATCAAAGACTGAAAGACAATCCAATATTGAAACATAAAACGGAACTGGACAATTACCTTAAGGAATGGACAAATAATAACTTACTGGATGAGGATGAGCGTAAATACCTCACAACTGACCATCCCATCACACCAACAATATATTTTCTACCTACAATTCATAAACATCCGACAAAACCTCCAGGTAGACCCATCATCTCAGCCAAAAGTGCTCTCCTAGAACCTATTGCTAACTACATTGATCTCTTTCTAATGCCCTTCGTACAAGACTTAGGGGCTCATTACGATGGCGGGCGGAAGCACAACCGCCGTGCTGGCGGATGCAAAAACCACCAGTTACCGCCGGCACGCAGCAGTCCACACGCCCGCCCAATTACGATGCGAAAAGTAGGCCAAACACCGCCGGCAAGCCAGCAACACCGTCCGCCATCAAAGTGCGCCCGTACACGTAGCGGCGCAGCTAACTGACACACACCGTCCGACGAAACACGTCCCGCCCGGCGCATAAATTACGATGCCGCAAACAAACGGCTCCCACGGCCAAGAGATACCGTACGACAAACCGAAGCGGTAACACGGACGCCGAGCACGGACAACGAAGAAGCGGCTCCCCGAGCATGAATCCAGCACTGCAGGCCCTCCCCATGCTCCTGCTGATGCACCACCAAGGACGCAACGTACCGCGGAGACGCAGGTAGGCACACACACAACAAGTGCACGCAAACAGCGCACACAGTGCAAGGGCGGAAAAAGCGGACAACCCCCCACCAGCGCGTGTACACTACACATCCACCATTGCATCCACATATGACACACAGGCCAAATCGTAACATCGCGTAACACATGTGTACACACCACCTGGGACTAGGAACCAACAACCCCGTCACGGCCCCAAGCGGCGATGACGCCGCCACACATGCGCACAACGCAGAGGCCAACCGCAGCGCCATGCATGCGTCGCACACAGACACAGGGACACAACCAAGCAGCACACACATCAGCCCCACCCCGAACGCACATGACACGTGACAGGCCTGCCACAGACATGTCCCCAACGCCCAATTCACGGACAACACCCAACGCCACACAACCGACGCACACATGTCAGTGAAGACACGCAACAGCAGGACACACCCCAGTGTAACAAACATGGCGTAGCACACAGCGGCGGCAACACCAACTAGGAGAAGCAGGGCCCCTTCGGGAAGAGGAACCCCAGTACCACACTGAAACACCCATACCACCCTGCACATATGAACAAGACATATAAAACGGAACACCAAAGAGCCCGGGGACCGACAACAGGTGGCCCAAGAATAACATTCACACACAAGGCCCAACGCAGAGCGGAAAGGCAGCCTGCCGCCCACACAAGGGAGAGCAGACAGCACTGAATGACCTTCCATTCCAACTCCGAAACCACAGCCCTACGACAGAAGCCGGTGAATACAGCCATTGTCCAAGAATAGACCAACACAGGCTTGCCGAGGAGACCGACCACAGGGCAGATAGCGCATATCACAGAAGCACACAACGGACGGGGAAGAAAGAAGAAAACACTCCCCCATGTCGGCCACATGCAAGTTAATTGGAAGGAGTCACACATCACTGACCTTGAACTGTCTGAGAAGCATGTGGGAAGAGGGCCCGTGTCCTCCAAACAAGCCAACAGAACACAAGTCCTGTCTCCCTACGACTACACAGAGCTCACAGCAACCTCGGAGCGTGCACATTGCAGACTGCACACACAGCCGGAGCACGCCACCACAACGCACCGCTGCGAAATGGCAACCGCAACACACCTACCCAACTACGCCGAACAGCTCAAGCTGTACAAAACCAACCTGTTTCATACATTGGGATGCGATCTCCTGTCCCTGCTGAACGTAAGTTACCGACTGACTTACCGCATCACATTGTTCAGCTGCGTCATGCCCGTCTTCTACTGTCGGAGGTGTCCCTACCAGCATCCCGTGGAGATATGCCTCTCCAACCCGGCATGTCTGAAGGCGGACCTGCTACCACTACTCCTCCCTCTGGACGCACACGACAGGGCCTGCTCTGCCTATGGGGGCATGGCATATGTGGCCAACATCGCACCCGCACTGAAATGGGACCACTGTGCCTCCACACGACGGATCATCGAGAACAGCTACATCGAATGTCACCCAGCATGCCCCATCATGGTCCTCCAAGGGACAACTTACGAACAACACCTTGACAGCCACCATCCGCTACATTGGCTGGCAAACATGTACACCACCAATGACATGGAAGCCCTGCTGGACGGCATCGCATACCTGACAACCTGTAAATTCGTCGGACCACAACGCAGGTTCCCCGATTGACCTATGATGTCCAACCCCGCACCCATGCTTAGCTTCCGCACGGACTGGCCAGTCACCACCACAACAGCCATACCAAACGACCGGCAACTGTAACCACACCATCAACGACATCGCCATGACATCGGATATGACCGGGACATGCACACTGTTCCCCATCACATCCAGGAACACCGCATGCATCGTGGGAGGCAGTGGCATGGGCTCTGTGTATCGCACCCACATGGACGGAACTGCACGAACAACCAGGACACGACATGGATCCAGCGCCCATGGACACACACACCGCTCAGTGGACATGAATAGGTCGCCTGGAGTCTGTGGGTGCTGCACCCCTCCCACCCCCGCCCGGGAATCCCATACCAGGACCTTTGCATGGACGACAAGTGCATACAACAACAACACGACCCCAGTGACTGTGACATGTCCAGTAACCACCACAGTGCAACAACAAGTGGCACGCCGCTGCATGCACGCAAGCACATGCCCTGATGTCATCTCACATGCACGCGTGCATGAGGAACAACCACAGCAAACCTGTCACATGGAACTGAGATGGACTGTGCCCATGATGCCAAGCGGTCTGGTAGGCTACATGTATACCGTCTGTGTCAAAGTCCGCAGCTCCGCAGCTATACGTAAATGTACATTAGCACAGCCTTGGCCAAGCAGATGTCACTCTGAAGCCCACATCCCACATGCAACAGCCAATCACATGTAACCCCACACCCTATCCCATTTGCAATCATGCTCAGTATATCCTCAACATGTATTCCGCTGCCAGTAGTGTCCACTATACTGCATCACAGAGGACAGAAGACTCAATATAATGTTTGAAACCAAAACTGTCTCCGCTGACTCATTTCACAAGTACGAATGAGAGAGGATGAGAGTATGTGAAGTACACGGCAGTCGTGACATGACCATGTAGTCCACTGGTATTGGATGTCAACGCAAATGAGTAGCACAACTGTGGAAGACACACATGTGTCGTGTGAAGTCGTATGGACGCAGTGCTCAGGTGGGTGGGTGTGACGGGTAGATGCGCACATGCCAAGTTGGAGCACGCCGTGTTGGGAGGGGTCATGAACAGTACACCACCGCTTCCCTGGGCATTGTGAGAGGACACCTGTCGGGGGGAGTGAACACGTGTGTGCACAGCAGCCGGGCACACGTACAAAGCGGTACCAGGCGCACCTCAGCCCACCCTCTGTGGACAAGCTGGATCCTGTTGTGCGCCCGCCATGCCCCTTGACAAGGCACACACAGCCCCAGTCGACCAGGTGTAACCCCAACATAGTCAATCCGCACAGGCGATACAGGGCACGGGATGGCAGTGGAGCATGGTGTGTGAGAGGTCTCCTCGCGCTCCTCCTGGTCATATCACGCAGGCAATAGAACCTCAACGTCTAGCATGGCACAAGTCAAATGGAAGTGTAGGGGGACGCACCACAGCACGAGCAGCACTGACGTCACGGGAGGTGGCTCGCACCATCCCATCCATTGCCCATCATACCAACCACGCCACATGCCATTGCGACTAAGTGCAAGCGCGTGCGCCACCACCCCGAGCCCTCCCCAGAGAGGCCAAAGAGTGAATGTGTGGGCCATCAGCCACAGACGGATGCGGCCTGGCCGCAAGGGCAGCCACAGCCACTGGGTGTCGCAGGTGGCGGATCCGGAAGGCGAAGACTGTGATGCATAGTCCATGCAGGCCGGGTCTCCATTTGGGGCACCACGCAGGTGGACGGCGTCCCGCCACACATCATACCCTGAGACAGCCCACTCGTGCAACTGGACCCACACATACACTCCTTGCCCTCTCTGGTGCGAGCTTGGGGCTGCCTGTGCAAGCGCTAGCCTCGCAGGTGAGCATGCATATTGGGGGAGCGAGGGGAGGACATGAGGGCTGGGGCGAAGATGACTGTATCACTGTCAGTTAGTACAAGGGATGACCCAGATGTGGAAAGGAAGAGACGTGTCCCGTGTGTACTGCAACTAGTCGCCAATCCAACTACCCCCCATGTCCGGAATGTAAGCCCGCACCTAGGCCCGCCCATCCGCCACATCGAACATACCACCAGCACGACAACCTTCCCATTCGAAACACTGACTGGGGGTGGCGACCAGTGAACAATCATGTGTAGCCTACCCACGCGTACATGTGGGCCCTCCATGATCCATGTCACCTGCGGCAAAGTCATGACATGCGCAATGAGGGAAGTGAGGAGAGCTGTCCGCCCCACGCGCAGAAGGTGCATCAGCTCCACAGACCCAGCAGCGAGTCCAGCAGGGGTCACATGTGCAGGGGCAGCTGTGCCTGGTGTGAAGGCACATGCATATAGACAGCACATCGACCAATGTGTAGTCTGCCCACATCTACAGTCCATCATCATGCGGACATAGGAATTGAACACAGGGCAACACATCTTCAGTTGGTGCACCCACCGTGACCAACAATGCGCAATCATCGACGTACCCGCCCTGTGCATGGCCCCCACCCAACGGAGGCACATCCAGTGCCACCATCCCACACACACAAGCCTTCCACGGAACATGCTGTGTCCAATGGTCAGTACAGAGTCAGCGCCCATCTGGTGGATCCTGAACAGGAGACACATGCACACACATGCCAGCTCCCACTATGTACGTCTGCCACCTGGCACGTGCAATGTAACCTCTCACCTGTGACGTGTGACTGCAAGCACACAGCCGTCTTGGCATGGGGCTGTCAATGTGGACACCTGTCAATGTTTCGGGAGGTGTGATCCGTACAGTGCTGTACATAGGGTGCAGTGCTGACACCTACTACTGTCTCATATCCCCTCGTGCCACAGGTCCCACTTGTTTTGGCCGCTCAGCCTGTGCCCACATCGTCGTCGTCGTGTGCCATACTCATCCAGCCGTGGAAGCAGTTCCATGCTCAGCAGACATTCATGTTGCCGTGGCGTTGCCGCTTGACGGATATGCAGTCAGTCCCCATCAGCCCGCCCCGCAAGTCATTGGGGCCTAGATCCCCATGTGCATGCACATGGCAGTGGTTTGTATCACTAGCCATTGCCATTGTTGGGAGACCTGTGTAAGTGTATTGTGGCCGTGCCGTCCCAGCTTGACAGCTGGGCTGTGGCTCATGTGCTTGCTCAGTCATGTCAGTGATGTGTATGCGAAATTGCTATGTGTCGTGTTGCTTTGACATGTGTCCTCTGCCATTGTCCCTAGGCGGAGACCGAACATTGACCGCCCATACCAATTGCTGGCGGACATGGACGATACAGAGGTTATTAGGAAGTTTTGGCTGGACAGGCCAACCCTGCATCGACTGTGTGCCATGTTAGAACCCCATCTCCGTCCCCGCAGGGTGTATCCGACTGCTGTCACCCCCACGGCTAAGGTGATGGCCGCCATGCATTTCTTCGCCACTGGGTCATTCCAGCACACAGTGGGCATTGGAGGAGGGATGTCCCAGCCCATGTTCAGCAAGGTGCTGAGGGATGTACTGGCAGCCACGATGCTGTACCGAAACAGGTACATCCGCTTCCCCAGGGCTCGTGAATTGGCGGCAGTGAAGGGTGCATTCTATGCCCTTGGCAGAATCCCACACGTCGTTGGAGCCATTGACTGCACACATGTCGGCCTTGTTCCACCACAGGCCACTGAGCACCTGTACCGCAACAGGAAGCACACGCACTCCCTGAATGTGCAAGTGGTGTGCCTTGCGGACATGGTGATCACCCACGTGTGTGCAAAGTTCCCAGGCTCGGCCCATGACGCACACATAATGCGCAACAGCATCTTGCCATGACTGATGTCCAATATGCAACAGGATCGTGGCTGTATTGTCGGTGAGTATGTGGAGTGGTGTAGCGTGCTGGTTGTGCGATGCTGTCCCCTGTCCAGTTGGAATAGCAACGGTTCTCTGTGTCCCTCACACCCAGGTGACTCTGCGTACCCGAATGGGGCATGGCTGCTCAGTCCATTGAGGAATCCTCGCACCCCAGCAGACGATCGCTACAATGAGGCACATGGGAGGACCAGACGTGTGGTCGAGCGTACCTTTGGCCTCCTCAAGTCCAGGTTCAGGTGCCTGGACCGCACCGGGGTGCGCTGGCGTACTCCCCACAGAAGGTGTGCCGGATAGTGGTGGCGTGCTGCATGCTGCACAATCTGGCCATTCGGAAGCAGATCCCCTCATCGTGGATGACGGAGATCAACCAGGGCCCCAGCCCGCAGACCAGGACAGCTCGAGTGAGGAGGACAGCGGAGAGGAGGAAGCTGGTAATGTGCGGCAGCAGCTCATCGCCCGCTACTTCACTTGACGGTGAGTGTCCATGTACGACGGCTGATGTGGCTGTATCTGTGCAGGTGTGTGTGTGCTGTGTCAGGGTGGCCGTTTGTTCACTGCGTGCTGTGTGTCAACGCTCCATGGCCAGGGTAGTATGCCACTGTTGGTGGCTGTGGCATTGTGCCCTATTGCTCTGTGCGATGTGTGTACATTGCTTGTAGTTGTTGACATGTACTGTGTGATGGGTGTGTGACACACTCATTGAATGTGCTCCTGTTCTGTCTCCCACCCCTAGGTCCCTACAGGCCCTCCGGATTCCATTGCCATGCCAAGCATCAGGTGCCTTTCCGCCCAAGGTGGCCGTTGTATTCCGTACAAATATAACACAGGGCACAAACAGCAGTTAGTGTAAAAGGTGCATTTATTTCAAACTGTGACATGTGATTGTGTGTAAGGTGATGACAAAAGTGGTGCGTGCAGTGACAATGAGCTGTCGGTCATGGCTGCGTGATGCTCAGGGTGTACCCACTGGTTCTATGTCCATAGTCCAACACACACATGCCATCCAGATGGCTGTGTGGAGTGGGATCGTAGTCCAAGTCAATGCAGTGGCTGGTCAAGGAAGGCTGGCGGAAGGCTGGCTGGGTGCCTCACTTGCGTTTGGAGCGTGCGAAGTCCTCCCGGGAGATCTGTTTCCACTTCGGACGGCCCCTTCCACGTTTGCGAGGGGGGTGCCTGCTTGCGACATGCTGGTGGTTGAGGTGTGCTCACTGGCTGTGGACGCAGGGGAACTGGACACTGCTGCTCGACCCTGCGCCCCGGCAGGTGGTGGCGGAGGGGAGCTGCTGTCCCTGGCTGTGACCTCACCGCCACCACCAGCTGGCCCATGAGGTCCACGAGTTGGCCCATATGGGCGTCCATGGACCTCAGCACCCCCAGCACCTCACGCGTGTCTGAAGCAGACCGGACCCATTGTCCTTGGGCCTCTTCATAGGCCCCAAGGACTCTGGCCATTTGAGGCAGGGCATGGCTCCCAGGGGAGGCTGGCGTTTCCCTGACCCTGCTCCTCCTACCAGTCCTGCTGCCACCGGCCTGCCCACTAGCCACATTGCTCACCACGGTCCTCGCTGTGGCTCCCAGGGTGGATCCAGTCGGCCGGGCCACCACCTGCGCTGGGGCTGGTGCCAGCGAAGACGTGGTGGTGGTGGCGGCGGTGGTGGTCGGTGCGGCGATGGTTGCGGCAGTGGTAGTGGCCACAATGACCGTGGGTGTGGCCGCAACGACAGTGGCAGCAGGGGGCTGGGAATGTTCAGCAGCCCTGGATGATGGGTTGGTGGGTAGGAGGGGTCCTGGGGAGCGGCTGGGCCCTGCCACACCAGATGGGCCTGCTTGGTGGTCCGTGTCCGAAGAGGAGGACAGATCCTCCAGGTCCGTGTGTCCTCGTTGGGGGCTTGTAGGCTGGCTGTGCTGGCTGCTGGCTCCATCCCCAGCATCCAGCAGTTCGTCACCTGTGGAGAGAATGAGATTTGTTATTGTGTTGCACCTGGCGAAGTATGTATTTGTCGTCTGACATTAACAGTTCGTGCAATCTCGTACATGGGTTTCCCGGAGGCGTGTGTGTGGCTGTAGCATCTGTAGTTGTGTGTGCTTGGCAATGGGACTGTGTGCTGTGCACATGTGGCATGGGACGGATTGGCCATGCCGATGGGTGTGTTGCTGTGCCCCTACTTATTGTGACTCTGGTGTATGCGGGCTCCTGGCCCATCCTGGGTCTGGTTTGTACTTTGCTTTTGGTGTTCAGATGGGACGCTTAGGAACGCATATGGCAACATGGGGGCCATGCCCCAGATTCGCATTTGGGAGGGAATATGCTTTTGGGGTTCAAATGGAACGCTTAGGAACGCATATGGCAACATGGGGGCCATGCCCCAGATTCGCATTTGGGAGGGAATATGCTTTTGGGGTTCAAATGGAACGCTTAGGAACGCATATGGCAACATGGGGGCCATGCCCCAGATTCGCATTTGGGAGGGAATATGCTTTTGGGGTTCAAATGGAACGCTTAGGAACGCATATGGCAACATGGGGGCCATGCCCCAGATTCGCATTTGGGAGGGAATATGCTTTTGGGGTTCAAATGGAACACTTAGGAACGCATATGGCAACATGGGGGCCATGCCCCAGATTCGCATTTGGGAGGGAATATGCTTTTGGGGTACATGCTGTGAGCCATGGGTGCCGAACGTGACATGTGTTGTGGCAGCATGACAGTGCATGGTTTGAGGTGTGTGCATGCTTGACATGGCCTGCATATTTGCTGTCTGTTGTGATTACTGGACATGGCATTGGACGCATCGTTATGAGTGAGTGATGGTTGTGTGCCAGCCAACGTATTGTAGTTGTCCCATCTCCTTGGTGTGCGTGCTGCCCTGTGCCATGTGCATCACTGCAGTGCTCGGGGGGTGTGGCCCATGTTGTGTGTTGTTGCTCACAGTGTGTCGTGCGCTTCATTGACTTCTGGCACATGGTTGGTCATGGGCATGTATCTTAGCGTGACTGCTGTATGTGTGGCAGCTGTGCGGATGACATGCCTTTCATGAGACTGGGGCTGACGGATGGGATGGATGGTATGTTGTATGTGCATGGTGTGTCTGTGTGTTTGATGGGTTCAGTGGTGTTCGTGTGCATTTATGTTGTTCCTCTCTGTTGCGTCTAGTGTTGTTTGTCTTACATAGGCGTAGTTGTGGGGTGTGTGGTTGACAGGCAGTAGGGGCTACATGGACAGGACTTCAATGGTGTTTCGGTTGTGTGTGATGAGTTGCACAGTGGCTGCCCTGTGGTACTATATTCAGTGTGGCTTGTGCATGCAGACGTGGCTCCTTGGGTGTTGCTATGTCTGTGATGGGTCATGTGGGGTGTGAGTCTGTTGTTCATGTCCGTGTGCACATTGTTCACTTGTTCGTGACGGTGGGCGGTGCTGCGTGTTCGTCTGCTACGTGACATGTCCCATGTGTTGGTCGTGTTCCGGTCCTCATGCCTCCAGTAATCCAGCCCTGTCCAGTTTCCCACCTGCAAGTTGTTCGTGCGTGCACTGTACTGGATGCCACATGGCTCTAAGCGGGGGTGCTCCATGTTGCAGGTCTGTGGGGGTGGGGGGTGTTGTGGGTCGTGGGGGTGGCTGGACACCCACTGACACCGATTGCTGTGGACCGTGATGTCTGCCTTTCGGCTGTCGTTGTGCACTGCGGTGGCTGACACGTGGGTGTGGGGGATGCTCCTCCTTGCTGTGCTGTGGGACTAGGGGCCTGGTGTGTGTTGTACTTGGGCTGTCCACCGTCCCACCCACTGCACTTTGTGTTCCTGCCACTTACCTGTTACTTGTCGGTTAGTGCAGCTGTGGCAGACACATGGGTGTGGTGGGTGCTCGTTGTGGCACTTCTGGCATATTTGGGGACCTGTTGGTGGTTACGTGGCTGGCTGAGTGTACACATGTCCCCACGTATCTTACAGTTGTTCGGTTTGGGCTGTGTGTGGTGGTGTCCGTTGCATGTGTGTGTGATGTGTTGTGTATTGTGTGCTGGACATGGGGGTGTTTGTCCCTGGGAGCTGTGGCATGGTGGTAGTGCATGTGAGTACATAGCGGTGTGCTGGTATACATTAGTTTGTACTTACCAGCCTCCACTCCCCCTGCTAATCCGGCGAGGATCTCCGGATGTATTATGACTCGCACCTTCTCCTCCCACGCTTTGAAGGTCTTGAAGAGCGCGGGATTCCCTCCGCCAGTGACGGCAGCCAGCTCTCTGTTTTTGCCCTCCTTCTTCTTGACCAGGCTCTTGACGTCATTCCAACGTTTGTTTATTTCTCCTCTGTTCCTGGGCAGGGTCCCGACTGCATTGACCTGGTCTACGATCCGGTTCCACATTCTGTTTCTGGTGGCTAGTGGTGTGTGCTGGACCATGTTCCCATAGATTTGTGGGTACACCTTGATGATCTCAGTCGACCATGACCGTCAGCTCAATGGGCGTGAACTTGGGCATTCTTTGTGGTGCCATGGTGTTTGTGGTGCTGGTGCGGTGTGTGTTGTGTAATGTGCAGGGGTTTGTGGTGCAGGTGTTTGGTGGTGGTGGTGGTGGTGGTGGTGGTTGTGATGTGTGCGTTTCTGTGGTGTGCTGCTGTCCTTGCTGTGTCACTGTGTCCTCTCCTCTCCTCTCTGGTTTGCAATGTTGCAAGGGGTTGTGGTCTGTGGGAGTGCTGCTTTTGTACTTACCTATGTGGGTGTGTCCTCATGGTCTGTTGTTTTCAGGTGTGTTGTGTCTGGGGTTCTGGCCTTTGTAGTTTTTGTTTGTCCGGGGGGTGTTTTCGGGATGTGTACTGTGCTTGTGTATTTGTGCGTGCCTTGCTGTGTGGACTTGTTGGCTATGTTGTGTGCTATTGGTTTTGTGAGCGGATGGTTTCTGTGCAGGTACGTGGGCGCCATGGCTTCTGCCGTGTCGATTCTCATCGGCGTTGTTTGCGCTGGCGGGCGGTATATTTGTAGTTTTCCCGCGCTCATGGCGGTGCGATCGTAATTTCACGTGCGGTGTGTCGGCCGTGAGGGCGGGCGGTTTTGTGTTGTCGTGCGTGTTTCCGTCCGTGGCGGGCGGTTTGACTCCGACTCGGACGTTGGCGGGCGGTATTTTGTGTGATTTTTCCGCCGATGGCGGTTTCGGTTTGTGTAATCGTAATGGCGTGGTCGGTGTTCAGACGGTGTGTGCGGGCGGATTTTTGCCGCTTCCATGCCTGGCGGATTTTTTTACGCCGGGTATCGTAATGGGCCCCTTAAACTCATATCTTAAAGACACCAGTGATTTTTTTAAGACATCTTCAAGAAATCCCATGACAAAATACATTCAAATTAATAAAAATGGGAGTCATCTCGCTATAGACTAACATTGAGAATGGAATAGGCATAACAGCATGTGAACATTTTCTTAAAAAAAGAAATATACAATTCACCTGCCACAACGAAATGTTACTTAAAATGATCCAGCTATGTCTAACTCAAAACATTTTCCTGTTCGGGAACAACGTATTCAAACAGACAAAAGGGACAGCTTTGGGTTTTTCTTTTAGCCCTAGCTATGCCTGCTTGATGATGGGATGGTGGGAACAACAACTAGCTTGGCAACCACAATATGACCAATATGTTGACAAAACCATTATGTAGTTAAGATATATAGATGATCTGTTTATCATCTGGGATGGAACAGAGAAGGAATTTGCAGAATACTTTGAAATTATGAAATCAACTTATACCAACTTAAAATTCACATATATATATAATAAGTAACTCAAGAGTAGTATTTTTGGATACAAAAGTCTATAATCAAGAAAATAAAATCCAAACTACTCTACATAGAAAAGTGACTGTAACCAATTCAATTCTCCATGCCCAAAGTTTCCATCAATCATCCATTATCAAGAACATTCCATACGGATAATTTTTAAGAATACGTAGGATTTGTTCACAAGAAGAAGAATGGATGAAACACAGTCAGGTAACATCTTGCAGATTTAAAAGGAGAAGCGATACCCAGGAAACACTTACCTCCTGTCTGAACAGAACCATATGAAAACAAAGAAATGATCTTTTGAAAATGAAGAAAGAAATAATCGACTCTAAATTAAGGGAACCGATCCGGTTAATTACAACATTCTCAGCGGAAGCCAAAGATATTAAAAGAATACTAAAAAAAACTGGAACATCTTAAAACTGGATCATACTGTGGCAAAGATCATGGGTGATCACCCCGATGTGACATTCAGAAGAAACAAAAGTTTAGTAGATACGTTGGTCAATAGCCACTTTCGGAAAGAAAAGAAGGGTTTCTTGAATTGGTTGAAACAGACGTGTTTTTTTGAATGCAACAATTGCAAAGTGTGCCAAATCGTAAAACAACAAAAAAAGATTATCTTTATCAATAAACAAGAATGGATAATCAATCAACACATTACATGTAAAATTCAATACATGTTAAATGTCATCGAATGTCCATGTTATTAAAATACGTGGGAAGCACAATATGCGAACTCAAAAAAACGAATTTTAGAACATGTGTGAGCCACAATCAATAGAGACAGAAGCAACACAGTGGCTAAACATATGGAGTCCCATGATGACAGTAATTGGAAGACATTGAAATTCTATGCAATCGAACAAGCAGAAAGTCATGAAAGGGGAGGCGAACGAGTATGCAAATTAAGACAACGCAAATCTAGACACATTCTAAACCTACGCTCACCTACTCCACATGGCCTGAACCAAAATGAAGAATTGTATATACATTTATAATATGTTGATAGAACTGCTATTCCCCCTTATGGAGAAATAAGAATATAAAAATATGCTCTTTAGATAATAAGAACTTTTTACAAAAAGAAATCGTAATCAGCCCCTAAGTTAGACCGAAACTCGTAGGGACCCATTGGTCTCTGTAAGAGAAAATAAAAAAAATTAATTAACTTACTCGTGAGTGCGATCCTATTTACCTTTGGAAGGTTTGTGGTGGATATAAAGACGGCGTGACTCTGCCGTACAGGGAATCCGCACCACCATAGAAGCGCCACCCTGATCCAGCGAAAAATAAAGAGCCACTCTGTGTTGGATATATATATATATATATATATGTATATATATATATATATATATATATATATATATATATATATACATTTTCAATTCATGACCTCATTCTCTAAAATGTACCTTTGGACATGCACTCACATCTGTTGTCCCTGTGATGGAAAGTGGAAAGTCAACACAAAGCACTTTGCACTTTACTCTGTGCTGGCCTGGAAAAGGGTTCATTAAGCCTCTACTGCTCAAAATACAATTTTAGAAATTTCAGGCCCGTCCTATCATATCCTATGAGATAATAAGATGTGTTTTTTTGTTTTAACTCATATGTGATTGATAATGTATATGGCATGAGATACTGCTGGGTGATAAGTTCTTTTATGTTTGACGCTTTTTTCAATAGTACATTGAATTGAATACATCATAAAGCCTGATGGGTCGGGCGTTGCGTTATACAATGTTTTAATTTCTAAACCGGGGCATTTTAACTGTATTTCTCATCTGTATTAATATTGTTTTAACTTTTATGGTATTCCTGTCAAATATCGAATAAAGGTTTATTGATTTATTGATACATATACTTTTTTTAATTGCAATTTACTTATTTTACCTCTCCTTTGCAGTAAAGACTGTGGTCATAAGTGACCTTAGATGCAAAAAATTCATTTATTTATGCACGTGATACCATATTTCAGTTAACAGGCCAGAGGTTTTTTAATGTTGGCGTGTACCGCTCACATAAATTAATGCACTTTTTGTATCAGAGAGTGCATGCATCCACTGAATTTGTTTAGAATGAGCAGGCATATGATACATTAGGGTTTATCTATACACTTTGGCGAGTGCATGTGATGCAGAGTAGTAGGGCATGTTGGCAGCCCGAGCCTGACAGAGAGGGTGTAGAGCTGGAGGCTTGGGAGTTAATAACCAGTGTCTCATACTGCCCTGATACTGTTCCAGGGTGAGCCAGGTGCTTTCTTGGGCTGATTTAGGGGATGTCACTAGTCTAGTGTGATATCAGGGGTGTTGGCATTCCCCCATTACTAAGTTGTATGTCGCTAATACAGTCTACATCGCCCTGAGGTGCAGGGTGCAAAAAGAGACTGAATTTGTCCAACAATAGCAAAAAATTATGAATCGGGGAAAGTAGCAATATCATTAGAAAGAAACATTCCAACCCGCATTCCAACCCGCATCAGAATCGGGCCCTCAGTGTGTAAGAAAAGGAACTAATTTTAGTGTACACGTTGAAGGAAGGAACTGAACTGGTTAGTCAGATATTACAACATTATACCTGTAAATTAATCATTGTTATTTTTATATGTCCATATTTCAGAAGACCTGAGGAGAACCTAGTTGAATGCCAAGAGGGGGAAGGCGCTGCACCAACAGCAGCAGCAACTTGACTGGGCCCAAGGCTATGATGCTGCAGGAGATGCCCCATCCTCAGAAACCATTCCTGCTGGTTCTGGTAAATCATCATGTTAATTAATTATTTCTTACTTTTAACCATTTCCACCTACTATGGGGCCAATTCCGATTCGGGCCGGAAATCTCCCCGACCGAGCCGGACCCGGAGAGATTTCCGACCGAATCGGACCCTAGCAGTCCGACCGAACGAGTACGATGCGCACGTATGCTATCGGACTCGATTCGGTCGGACTCCCATTGAAGTCAATGGGAGCCAGTTGTACGATGCGTACACGGGCTCCCATTGACTCAATGGGCACGACGCGAACAAGGGCGCCCCCTACAGCGTGTTCGCATCGATGCGGGTCGCACCGTACATGCACGTGTAGGGGGGACCCATGGGTCCCCCCTGTGTGCGACTCGCACGCCTACGCCTCCAGGGGGGTCCGACACGGACCCCCAAAGTGCGGCTCCGACAGCTCCTTGGAGCCGGGCTGCGCGAGTCGGTCGGAGCGGTCGAGGTGCGCATCGTACTTACCCGGCCAGGGAACGTCTCCATTGCGAGGTGCGTGTCGTCCCCGTGCGAGTCGGTCGGAGCGGTCGGGTCCTGCGAACGAGTCGGTCGGAGATTTCGCGAGCGCACGCATCGTACTCGCTCGCCCGGACGCACGTACGACTCGGTCGTGAAATAGGGCTCCGAATCGGATCCGGTTAAGCCGAATCCGATTCGGTGCCCTACCGGCCGAGATCGGAATCGGCCCCTATGTGTTATGGCTTCAGGACTATTTTCCATATTCCAAACTTCCCTTGATCTAAGTTTGTTATCCAACCATAGTTCATTGTGTTTTTTTTATACCCTGTTTCCACAGGTAACTTTTTCTTCTGTGCAGGTTTCTTTACTCATCCCTTTTTCTCATGGTGGCAGAAATCTTTCCCTTGCCCTCTTATACACATCTCATATCAATCTCTGTGCAGTGCACTGCAGTACCTGAAGAGAGACTGAATTTCCTCATAGCTTTTAGAGTGAAAAATTAGGCCTATGCAATATAGCAAACTGTATGAATTAAATAGATGATCAATATACTATTTGTAAGACTGAAGTATTTTATATTTATGGTTGAGGTGATGGGAGGGAAACGATTGCTTAGTTGGGCAGTAGATTTGTTTGCCTGTAAAATGTCCTTAGCGTACTTTTTAATAACTAATCGGTCACCAGTACTGCCACACCCCTCCACTTGGCCCACGGGCCAGACACAGCCTCCATACTTGCAGCTTTTTCCCCCTCACTTTTTTTTAGTGACCCCACTTTTATGTTTCTTATGTTGTTAACAGATGATTGCTGGTAAATTAAGGAATGCAAGCATAAGTATTCATCAGGATGAAACTGGTCCTGGGTTGTTTTTGTTCCTGTTTAGAGAGAACCTGGCTTGGCAGTGAGTTTGGGCTGGACTGTTCCTTTTGGAGTGGGGTCAAGACTGATTTGCATATAGCTGAGTCTAATCTGAGGTAGAATGGTGGGCAAAAGAATGATGGGTTGGAATGCTACCCAGATCAATAGCCAGTGTTTAGCCTTATTGCAAGCGTCCTCCCATCACCTTTTGTGTGTTTCATGTACTTCACCAAGTATTCACAACATGTAGGCTGAAAGAAGGCTTTATTGAGCAAGCAGTAAAAAGTACAGGAAGAGAAATGATCATCATCGACCCCCAACAGGATGTCATACAAGGTTCATTGATGTCATGACAGGGCAGCAAGGCAGGATACAAATGCTATATGTCCTTCCCATTACCTTCCACCTTTTCATTGTTTTTTCGATCCGTTTGTAGCCATGTCACTCCAATATGAGAAACAAATATTATAATGTTAAATGTTGACTACTTCGTTTTAAAAAATGTCCAGTAAAACTTTCAACGTGATACTTTTGACAGAAGATAGATAAGGTTGACTGAACATCAGTGAGGTATTGTTTTTGTAACCTGTGCAAAATACCAGTTGTGGTTACAGATATCTAAATATCCCCCCTCCACCTCCGGCAAGCTCCCACACTGCTCCAGTTCAGGAAGGACCTCAAGACCTGGCTCTTACGATGACCCCAACACTCAACGGAGCTGCCCCCGAGCACCTTTAGACCCTCGTGGGTGAGTAGTTGTGCTTTACCAACCCCTGATTGATTGATTGATTAAATATGGGTGTTATGTTTTTGTCTAGATCTCCTGAGGAGGGCAGAGTAGACCAACATCCTGTGGAGGGGAGTGTGGTGTTTGGGACAAGTGGTAAGTCAGTTTCCTTTCTCAGTGACAACGACTGCATTTGTTAAGGTATTCCTGCCTTTCTTCCAAGCCCAGTTAGCAATCCTTTCATACATTTTCCAGTCTCTTATATTCCTGTCTCATCCTTTCTTGAATTGGTGCCCAGTGCCCACTGACTTACCACTTCCCCTTTTCTTTCTGTCCCAGCCAGCTCAAAAATTATAATCCCATCTCGGCATGTGCCACGTTTTTCCCACAGTTTTTGCCTAAGAGTCTGCTTTTCATTGCTTTCATTAATCTTTCATCTTCTACCTTCCATTAACCATGCCACTAAGCCTACTAGCACTTCATGAGACTGGCACTCAACATGTCCATAGCTAAACCATTACCTAGCCCAAGCCCTTTAATGTTTATAAGTTACCTTACCCTACACTTCATTGCCCCATTGGCAAGTAAAAAATAGGATTATTTGGGGTGGAGATTACAGTGTGAATCTCAGGAGGGAGTAGGGTAAGAGCAGTGCCATTGGAATTTATGATGACATGCTATTAGCTGATTCAAAAGAAACTTGTTGCCCCACCCAGGATGGCTCCATTAATGTTGCATGTATATAGTCAACTAAATTGTGCAGCATACATTAATATCAATATCATCAAAAAAAGACAGAGGATTATATGGAACATGTCTTTTTCCCCTGGGTAATCAGTTATAGCAAAAGGGACGGGTCCTAACCAAGTCTACTACATACAAAAGCAATCGTACTTAGAAAACGATTACGTTATTTTGAAGAACCCTCTAAATAACCTGGTTGGTGGCATGCTTCATCATCGGGTTCACACCTAGGGTGCTGAGTGCATCCTAGGTGTGCTTTGACGCCTGATTACAGCAAAGTGGGTATTGTTGTGAAAGACAGTGAGAAAAGTGCATTTTAAAATTGCCTCAATGATCCCCTCCAGGCCAGGAGAAATTTTAATAATGGGGTCCTGGGACAAGGTTAAAAACTGAACGCGGATGTTATGAGATTTAATTGATCTTAAACATCCTTGGGTTGGTCTACATGTTTCAGCCAATGTCAAAAAGATTACCAGGCTTTCTTCAGGACCAGAGGTGAAAGGGCTGTGAAAACACGGCCTCATTGTAGTGAAAGTACACACGCTAAGGTGTACCTATTATTAGAGGGTGAACCAGTCACTCACGGTTTTTCACCCAGTATGCTGTACCTGTAAAAGAAAAGTGGCACAATGATTGATAGTAACCATAGTATAAAAGTATTCGGATGCAGTGTTTGGTGTGGTACACCCATTCAGTGTCACCTTCACCATAAAACAAACATGCAGAAAGAAATAGTATCCCGCATGTCATCCATGAAGGATTTTTCGTCACCGGTATTTGTGATCTTGTGCCTCTTGCGTGTGAGTCAAAATGTGCAAATGCACCTCTTTCATTCAATATAAGTATTTCTTATCAAGTAATGTTTGATAGAATGAATATGTGTTTATGCCTGCAAAGTTACTTTACGTTGCATGCATTACGAGGGTGTAGACTCAATTGTAGGTCCATTCCCTCCTTCAAACATCGTCGAGTGTGATCACTAAATAACTCATTAAATACAATTCAGGCAGAGAATCGTGTGAATGGTCTGCAAAATAGAGAATTGGTTAAAAAAGGCTGGAGTGAAAAGAGATTCTCTTATGAGATTCTAAACATAGTTAAATACCATGGATCCCGGCAGAGGGTGGTGCCTGTAATCACACACTAGGGACATAAACAAAAGAGAAAGAATCATGAATGCTTTAATGCCAAAGGTAAAATTGCTAGGACTTAGCACTCTCCCCCCCGGCCCCACGTACTTCATCAAGGTGAACCGCCCGTGTCAGTTACCAATTGCAGCCCTGACACGAGATCCCAGAGATACTCTGGTTTTGGCGTCTCCTGTTTAAGTAAGCCTAATGGGCTGGAGTCAACTTTCCGTCACGTGCGCATGTTCGCGTACCGACATCACAGATATGTTTCCTATTGGTTGAGCTGGACGTGTCTCCAAACTCGTTAACCCTTTCATGCGAGGGTTTTTCAACGATCTTGTTGATTTAATGTAATGTCAATGGATTTATTTTAGTCTTGAGCTATACAGAGATAATCATTTAGGGCCAGATGTAGGAAGCCAAATAGCGAGCGCAAACGCTGAAATTCGCAGAATTTCAGCGTTTGCGATCACTATTGGCTGCGGCTAATGTAGGTAAGTGTAAACCTACTCGCAAAATAAGGAATCGCAAAATTGCGATTCCTTATTTTGCGCCAGCATTAGAGAATCGCAAATTGCGATTCCCTAAATGCTATGCTGGTAGGCATCGCAAATTGCGATTTAGCCCTAAGGAATCGCAAAATACCACCTACTTCAAGTTGGTGGTATTTTGCGATTTCAATTCAAAAGCACTTTTGGCTTTTTCAAAGTGCCATGTGGCACACATACATGCCATTAGGGCATGTATGTGCGCCACATGTGCACACATGCACATTTCAGCGGTGCAACAGGGTGTCCTTTTGACACCCTTGAAATTGCGCCCGCAATTTGCGATTCTCTAATAGCGAATCGCAAATTGGGAATGTCTTCCCATTCATTCCTATGGGCCTCCTAGCCCATAGGAATGAATGGGTAGGTATTCCTTATTAGCGAATCTCAATTTGCGATTCGCTATTAAGGAATATTAAGGAATCGCTAATATTTTAGCGATTCCTACCTACATTCAATTTTGCGAGTCCTTAATAGCGAATCGGTAAAATTCGCTATTAAGGATTCGCAAAATTGATTTTACCTACCTGATGTGGTAATGTTTGTCATCGGCATCTTGTGTAACTACGATCACATTTGAAAAGAAATTTTCTTTTTTAAAGGAAACTTTTTTCTTTGTGTCATCGTTTCTTTTTTGGAGCTAAAAAGGATGCCATGCCAATGTATGTCGCATAATATTCTGTACAATCAATATTGACCGTGTTTTGACAAAGGTCCTAATCTCCATGCCTACTGAATATCAGTAACGGAATTGTCTTTAGATGTTTGTTGCATAATATTCATACCGCCTTTATTGGCTGTAATTAGACATGGGTACGAATCTCTATAGGTTATTTTCAGGATGTAAACAACAGAAATATCCTTTGTTTATAGAGAATAAATCATGATCAGGGGACTGTTATGAGTGACCCTATAGATTTTTCAACATATGCACTGATCATGTAAATGTGATTAACTGGTATTCAATGTATTCCAGGGAATGTTGTCATTCAATTCCTTTCTGTGTGGACAATCGATACACCTATCTCTGTTCTTTTTCCAGGAGTCGGTCATATGAGTTCTCTTGTTTTTTTCAATTGTTCTATGACAACCCATTTTAGATCTTTTGTTGTGTGTAATGTTTTCAAAAAATGGTCAGTCATTCTTGTTGTGTTGCGGTTGCATCTGATGTTACTGCAATATTCGCAGTTTCTCACCTATATATTTCTGCTAGTCATTCCAATGTACAGCAGACCACAAGAACACGTGATCATATATATCACATTTGTTGAATTGCAATTGGTATGTTTTCTTAGGTACCAGGTTTTGTTTGGTTCTAAACTGAGAGTCTTAGTAGTGTGGGTCAAGTGACACACACTGCAGTTGCCGCATGGGAAGTGCCTTCTCGCGTTCTGTAGATCCCATGCATTAAGTACCGTGTTCATGGTGTTTTTTCAGGTGGGTAGATACCAGGTAATCTTTTAAGATTCTTGCTTTTCTGAAAGAAAACATAGGTTTCCCCCAGTTCAGTTTACCTGTTTGTAATATCCCTCAATGTTTATTTATGGCTTTGCTCACTTTGTTTGTAATCATACTATTGGTTGTCACACTAGTAAGAGGTATCTTTGTCTCCATACTGGGTGATTCTTCAAGATGAACATCTCTGTGTTGATAGCGTGTGCGCTTTTGAGAAGTTTTTATTATTCTACCTGGGGAACCTCAGTCCTTTAGTTTATTAGACAGAGCTGACGCTTGAACCTGATAGTCTCCCAATTGGCTGCAGTTTCTTCTGATGGCTGACCGGCTGCCGGCACTCACTACATTCTGTGAGTTTTCCCATTGAGGATGTCCTAATTGCCGTAATCCGGAGTACGCTCACTGCGACTTCCAGCACGAGGATCGTATCAACGCCCGTCGCTGTTCGCATGGTATATTGGAAGACCAACCCACATCTCGCCACCCGAGATCCCTCTCCATCTACAGATCTCAGCATCATTATTCCCTAAGATATCAAGACCGGCTTTCACTTTCAGGCATGCTCATGTTTAAGTCCTGATGATGATCCTTGTATTTACTGTATGGATCGAAACGTCGTCGACACCCATCACACCTTATACACAACTTTAATGTGTTATTATTCGTGTAAAGGTGTAAAAATACGATTTGTTGGCTCTATGTTCTAATGCCCTATATGACAAATCGACAGCCGTGCCTGAGCCTTTTCTGTCTTGCTGTCACATCGTATGTGTTCTGTGTAGGTGTAGTGAGGGCACAGGACTGTGTCCCACTTACTTCATTGTGTGTTTAAGAAAAAGTTTTTATTCTGATAATTGTAACATTAAAAGTAGACCTCTGTCCGGCTGGACAAGTCTTTACCAATATAGAACTGATTGAGTCTATATTTATCCTTCCCATATTGTATCGTTCCATGGGACCACTGTTTTCTAGAAATGCAGTTTCTTCTGAGTCATAGAAATTGCCCGTAAGGTAAATTCTCCCTTAATGCCCTTGGGTGGAAGCTGTCAAATTTAAAAAAGGTGTTTCTTGTTGTGGGTTTGTGATAGGTCTTGGTTTCAAGTAGGCCTGGGCGGTAAATTCCGTTCCGCTCGCGGAATTTGCGGAATTTAGGTAATTTCGCGTTCCGCGGAGAACGCGAAATTGCCAAAAATTCCGCGATCCGCGGCTTCGCGGAATTTTTTGCTTGTTCGCGTTTTCAAAATGCGTGTTCGCGAGATATTTCTCCCCGAGCACGCAAACAGCGTTCGCGAACAGGAAAAAAGCATCGCGAACGGGCAGAACAAGCAATTCCGCGTGTTCGCGAAACTTTTGCGTGCTCGCGGAGATTTTTTACCGTTTCGCGGAGCTTTGCGTAGCGCGACTACGCAAATTCCGCCCACCCCTAGTTTCAAGTTTACCATTATCAACAGTTATGGCAATATCCAAGAATGTGATGTTTTTTTGTCCATACGATGGGTGAATTTCAGGTTCTTATCGCAGTTGTTAATCCACTCTAAAAATGGGGCCAGAGGCTCTACTTGTCTTTGCCAGATCAGCAGTATATCATCTATATACCTTCTACAGAACGTTATATTTCTTCTGAAAGGATTGTTAGCATTTAGTATGTGTGCTTTTTCAAATTCAAAAACATAAAGGCCAGCCACACTTGGGCAAACGTAAGAGGAAGAAGAGGCAATAAACACCATTGCCTCAGGCTGCCGGATGGAGGGACCCAGGCACCATCATCACCTCTGCCGCTACGGACAGCCAAGTTTCCCAGCCACCAAAGACACCCTCATGCAAAACTACCATCACCATTTACCAGGGTCGGGCTGACATATAGGACAATTAGGCAGTGCCGGATGGGTTTGTCTGACAGGTCCGTCTGTGAGACTGATTTTGGCTGTTTGTAGGCCTGTTTTAAACTTTTAAAATCTACTAGGACAGGTTAATGACTTCCCTGATAATAAAGCAGACATTGCCTGCAGCAGGCTTAAATCCATGCAGTCTTTTATACTTTGCAATACACTTGTACAGCAGGTCTATACAAGTTAAAAATTGCCCCAATTTGCAAACATGGACCACATTTTTAGCTAGCTAATTCACTGATGTAGGCCACTTTTATTTTTGTTCCGGAACCTATTTTCTGTCTCAGTCAAACCCTGACATCTACTTCTGACCTCCTAAAAAAATCACTCAAGACATGGAGGAACTTAAGAAGGGCCAGCAGGACATTTCAAACACAAATGGAGGCTTTGGAGGTCCATTTTGTATAGGGTGGAGGGGTGGTACTGTTGGTGTGGGAGGTGAGGGTGGAAACAGTTGGGGACAGGGTAGTTGGACTTTCATGGTTTTTAAAGTATTGTTTTAAGGGTTAGGGGTGGGCCTATAGTGGGAGGTGAGAGCAGTAAGGACAATGGGAAATGGGGACAGTTGTGGGAAGAGAGGGTGGGACTTTATTTGTTTATTAATAAATGGGTTACTTTTTTTACTTGACAATCTGTCTTTCCATTACTAGCTTGTGTAACATCACCGTTAATTAAACAGGATGCACTACCAACATAGTGATGAGAGGCTGTCCTCCACATCAGTCTAACCTGTCCCATCACAAAGCAATTGTCACACAGTGTACATCCCAAGGCCAAAACACAAAACGGACTATGACCACACAAGCCTCCCACTCTTTATGGCTTGATCAGGTTGTGCTTCACCCATCCATCTATTGTATGCTCCTTACATACTAACCTTGCCATACACTAGCGATCACTAAAGGGATCTGTCAACATGCACCAAAACAACAATCCCTCCTTCCTGAGGACTTCATTTTTTACCTTCATAGATGAAGCGATGTGTGCTACCTCTCCCAATCGTCAAAAACCTCACTTCAGGAGTTTTCAAACGGCCCTTTAATGCTGTTGGTGGTGGCACAACACTAATAGGTTAGACGTCAAAGGAAAAATAAGGTTCTTCTTATTCCAAATGATGCTGGTGAGGGGAACTAGTGAAAGGATTCCTGTTACGCATCAAAGGCAGCTAGACTAAATGATATCACAGAGTTAGTGGACAATCCAAGACTAAGGCCACCATGACAACACTACAACTAGCAAAATAGGGCCCGATTTAGAGTTTGGTGAAGAGGGTGCTCCATCGCAAAGGCAACGGAGTACAATCTCTCCAAAAACTGAAGTTCTGCCCGCTTAATTTAGAGTTAGGCAGACATTTAGGATGTCAGTAGCGGAGACTACTCTAGCTCCACTGCTGACATACACCTCATATGGACAAACAGAGTAAGGGCCATCAGAGGTTTGTTCATTTGTCTGCCTGCCTGATTTAGGGTGAGGGGTCAAAGGGCCAGTATTCACTGTCCATCACTGCCAGGTAAAACCTGGCAGTAAGGAGTAGTAAAAACATGTAAATGACCCCATGCCGTGGGAGAAATCCTAGCAGCAGTTCCTGCCAATGGGCCAGCAGCCATCTATAAATTCAGCTTGGCATGGCATTAGTAAAGTGCTCTGCCATGCTGACGATATATTCTCCATCGGCTGAACTCGATATGAGGCTCTTAGCGATGAGTTAATTACAAAAGTAATCATAATGAAGTCCTCAAGACTCGGGAGAAGGTTACTTCAGTAGAATACATCAGGCATAGATTGTGTAACATTGTTGTAATTAAAACTCTGTGCTGTGACAATGTCCCTTTCATGTCTGGGTAGGGGGTGTGGGGTGAGCAAATGTGTAAATGTTGGTAACCACCTCCTGTAACAGTGGGTGTCGCTTTAACCACATCTGCCCAGCCAAGTGCAAGATCTGTTGATGGGGGAAATTAATACACACCTTGTTGGGAATGAAAAGTCCTCTGCACGGTTGAAGAGGTGTACCCTGGTCCTGAGTGCCCAACTGTACTGTTGTCTGGATCCCTAATGCTGATTTTTTGTCATAGGCAAACATGAATCATGCGTGTGTGCTATGATATAGGCCTGTCTCATGGATTGTCGTCTTGTTGGACCGGAAGGGTCAACCAAAGCGATGCCCTCATAGTGGCAGAAGGCTACTGTCTTCACCAGTACCTAAGCAGGAGAAGCGCTGATGTGGCAGCATACCATGTAGTGATTAGTAGTAGTAAACATGAGCTTTTTACCCTGTGTCACTGGAGTGAGGCGTAAAGGCTGTCTCACCTGTGTAAAAGTTCCACTGATGTGTGCTTAACTCACCCTCGGCCTACATCAGGTAGATGTGAAGTGCTGAGTAGCAAATGAGTAGTGACTCTATGCTGGATGTATGTGTGCCTGGGAAGGGTACAGTGCAGGGACAGAGTAATACTGTGCAGTGCATGTTAAGTTAGTGCATATACTTGGTGTATGTATGCCTGTGAGGACTACATTACATGCAAGTGTAGTGCATGAGCAATGAGAGCATATGATGGGTGTTTGGGTGCTTGCGTAAAATACAATACATGAAGGTGAAGTCTTGTGCAGTGCGCCCTTGGGAAATGTGTGTTTGTAAATAGCACACCCTAGGTAAATATAGAAAAGCTTCAGTGCTGTGTGCTGAATGCATGCGCGCATGTAAGGGTACAATGCATGGAGGTATTAGTGCTGAACAGTAAGTTTGCTGTGAATGTACACTGAGTATGTGTGCCTGCAATGGTACATTACCTGGAGGATCCTGGATGCCATTTTGGGAAGCTAGGCCTACCGGGTGAAAACATGAGGAGGAGAGGAATCCCCCCAGACAGATTTGTGTACTGCTGCATTCCTGTGAGTTGGGTGGGACTCACAATGGAGGGAATAACGAAGAAACTCCCTTTACACTTCAAAATACTGCTCTTTGATTCAGTGATAGATCACCAGGATGAGACCTGGATACATCTCGGGAAAGGAGATGGGGCTGATCTAGGATTTATAAGGAATAGGGCTAGGGGACTGTGATTACTCTTTTGATGTACTTATGACTGTGGGTCTCATCCAGGTATGAACTCTGGTTGCTCCCATGAATTGTCTTATGGGACAATCACATTTAGAGCCTTGCATGCTATAGCAGACAGTCTTTCATGATGAAAGAAGAAAAGTTTGAAGTGTTCAAAAGAAGCAGAACCCCAACATAAAACTTCAAAGACTCCTACCATAAATGATATTTTGTTGTGTGGAAATTGAATTTAAGAAGGGGAGGTTGAGACCCCAAACTGTCATCTGCCAAGAAGCCTGATGTGCTGTGTGAAAAGGGGAAGCTCTGCAATACCTCTGTCTGTGAACAGGATTGGGGGCAAAGGCCTAATTGTCTCCCTGCTGAGAGAGGGGACATCACTCAGGACAACAATATCACCAGCCCTGGAGCCTGAAGCACCATCGTCTGCCGGCTTGCCAAGGCTAGTGTTCCCTGTAAGAAAGAGGAGAGTGTTTGAGGGAGCATGGTCTAATGGGGAGCCCTTCAAGGGGTTTCGCTGAGCTAGGTGTGAGGCTGTGCACCAATCAGATAGTTGCCCATGTACGTGTTGGCTGTGTGACCCCTGTATGCCAGTAGAGGGGCACGTGCGACTGAGCCAAGAGTGAAGCATCATGCGGGCCTGTGCGAACCTGTGCCGCTGCACTGCAGTGACCCTGTATGCCAGAAAGGTCAACTGGTAAAGTTATCACTTACATTTGCTGGGACGGGGGGCCGAGCTTGCCTGGCCTCAAGATGGTCGCACTGTAATCGGGCTCCCATAACATCGCAGCAATTGTGCAGAAATCCGCACAGTCCATAGCCATAGGAAGGTCCAACTTGCCGTAACGAAGAGCTCCAGACAAGCGCTACAAATTGATACCACGCAGCCCGCGGTGAGCACACGGAAGGTAGACATTTTCACTCCGGCGAGGGAGCAGCCGCGCAGCCTGGCGGGCCACTGGAGTGGCTCATCGGCTCCGGCTTGCATCACTGGGCAGATGTGGTATTCGGAGGTCGTGGATGCCGACTGGGATCCTGGGTGCTTTGAGGTGCCGGGCCGTGGGCTGCCCGACTTGATCTGCGAGGGGGCCCCCGTAGTGGAGCATTGACCTGGTGTGTGTGGGCCGGTGGGCCTGCGGCAACGGCACGATGACTCCGGGGCCTGACAGCATTGGGCCTGCTGCCTGCACATAAGGTTGGTGCACACTGAATGGGCGTGGGGGAGCCTGCCTGCCGGGGGTTCCACAACACATAGACTGAATGCCAGGGACAAGAGATGATATGGTTTCCCCGCCGAATGATAAGTGATTGCTGTGGCCTGGGGCTTGCCTGGAAAGTCGGTCCGAGACAATTGCGAGCCTGAGGCGATTTCGTGCCTTGCTGCAGATGCCCACAGGTGCTCCAGAACGCCCGGTCTTTCGGGGGTCTAATGGTGGCTGCGGGGACGCTAAAGTGCAGCTGGCCCGGTACCATTTGCGTGCACCAGCTGTGAAGACAACGTGGCACGGCACCGGGGGGGCCTCCGGTGCATGTGTGTGCCGAGTAGGGTGTGCCATATATAATGTCCCTAAGGTTGGCTGCTCGGAGAGTGACACATGTGGGGCACCAATATCTGCATTTCCAAGGGCTCGCTGCTCCCCAAGTACTCTTGAGCCCGCTGCGTGAGAATTCAGAATTCAGACATAGCTTTGAGTACCACACACCCCGGGCATTGTAGTGACTACTGTGGTGCACCCACCCCACCGGCATGGGGAAGCCAGACAAGACACAGTCGAAACTGCAGTTGACCAATACAAATCCTCCAGGCTCATAGAGGAAGATGCAGACACGGAGCTGGCACATGGGATCTCCAGCACAGAACTAGGTGGAGACCTACGCCATATACTTGAAACCATGCAACAGAGCCTCTCCACGATCGATGGGAAAATAGACTCCCTGTCTTACTGCATGGATCGTATGTCTGAGCGGTTGGATAAGCACGCTGAGAGAATCGATATGGTTGAGAGGAGGATCTCGAAAATTGAAGATCACGATGTGGACGTCTCACGGGCCCAGAAAAACATGGGGAAACTGTTGGAGACGCTACAGACCAAGGATGAAGACCTCGAAGCGCGTCACATTTGTGACTGGTGGGGCTACCTGAGTCAACCTCAACAGGAAATATGGAGCTGTACGTGGAGAATCTACTCATCACACTATTAGGCCGAGCACTTTTTCTTCAATATTTGTGGTCTTACGTGCTCACCGTTCGCTGGTGTGCCGCCCCACCCAGGTGCTCCTCCATGTCCTATTATAGCTCGCATATTAAATTATAAAGACAGAGATGCAGCACTGTGGAGAGCACGATAACTGCATACCCTTAATCATGAGGGGTCGGTCCTGTCTCTGTACCCTGACTTTACCCCTCAGGTGCAGGAGGCGTGCAGACGTTTCGCCCCCATCAAGCACAAGCTGAGAGAACTCAACATCGACTATGCCATGCTTTTTCCGGCTCGTCTAAAAGTCACTTTTGATGGTAAAACAAAGATCTATGTGGACCCCAGCAATGCACTGCAACCGCTCAAGAGCTACACTGAGGTACAGTTCAACAAGCAGGTGCAGGAGGAAGTCGCAGGGGACAATACCTCAGAGGGACTACCTGATAAACAGACCTGAGAGCCTAGTTGCTGGGTTAGCATGGCTTAGGAATAGCAGCAACGAATCTGGTGGGACAGCGGGGTATTTCATAACAGCCCATCTTTAGTTGTGACATTTGATGTGTCGATCTTTGCTACAATTTGAGGTTGTGATCTGGCACTTTCATGGGGCAGTGGCGGGTGGCCATTGACGCTGCGGGTGGAGATTGGGAATACCGGTCACATAACCTGATGTTTTTGCTTTATAATCTTGTGTGAAGGTGTTATGTTCTGAGTATGCTTATTTGATAATGGCCATGGCTGAATACAGAAATTGATATAGTAATTGCAGCGGGGTTGGGGTTTTTCGACAAGTAGTCGGGCAGCCACCGCCCTCACGTGTACTACATACTGTTATTGGGTGGGATTGTGGGACCAGAGTGAGGGATTAATACAGTCATGTCAAAAGTTGGGGTACATGACGTGATAGGTGGAGGGACCATAGATTTGTCATTGTTTTGCAGCAGTAGCCCTGATAACCATAAATGCTTTAAACAATGATCGTAGGTACATTTCTCACATACTATGAGCATGGGTGGTGAGAGTGGCTTGACGTCTACACCTTGGGACCACACGATAAACTTTCTTACCTGGAATATTAGGGGTCTAAATGACCAGCGGAAGATTCGTAAGGTGGTGTTGTACTTATTTAGACATCATATAGATGTGGCAGTGCTACAAGAAATCCATCTAGCACCTAACTCTGGGTTGTTGTCACAGAGGAGAATGAGAGGTATTTGCATTGCTGCTGGGTTCACCACACATGCAAGAGGAGTGCTGGTGTGGGTGCGACAAGGTGCCAACATAAAAATACAAGCAGTGGATTTGGACCCTGAGGGGAGGTATGGGGTAGTGTGCTGCTGCAAGGCCAATTTAGATACACAGTGGTTGGCATATATGGCCCAAACTACGACAGTCCACAATTCTACCGCTCTTTGCATTACAAACTAAATACACTCTCAAAAATGCCCACTTTATGGGGGGGTGACTTCAATTGTCTACAATCTCCCTCACTTGACCGCTCAAAAGGTCCTGCGCGCAATCCCTCGTCTCCCGCCAAAGCTTTGCAGCAATTGCGGAAACTGACGGGCTAATGGATGTATGGCATTATGGCACACCATCAGGCAGTGAATATGCACAGTACTCGTCCGTACATGACATTCATATGCGTATAGATTACTAGTCTGCCTCCCGAGACTTAATACCCCACATAGTGGAATGCACGCACTTGCCGCGCACCTATTCAGATCATTCCCCAATTAAACTGACACTGAAGATCAACGACCTTCAGCCTAGGGTTCGGTTTTGGCATTTTCCCCAATTCTCCCTACTGGAGGCAGTGTTCAAAGAAGAGGTATCGAAAGAAAGAATTTTTGCAACTATAATGTTTCTAATTAGGTGGTAATAAATTGTGTTTTGAGAAAAGATGCAAGATAGGATAACTTATGTAAATATTTGATTTATGTTTTTAAACATGTTGTTCATATGAAAAGAGGGGTAGTTTACACATTGTCCTGAAGAAGGTGGTCTTATTCTACTTCGATACCACCGAAACGCGTCAACGCTTATTTTTGTGGGGTTACATCCAAGGAACAAACGTATTGATTGTAAAAAATTAAAAGTGGTCAATAATGTTACAGATTCTTTCGGAATAACCTATACCAATGACAAATGCTTATGTCTGTTGTTTTTATCTCCCTCTGATGTTTTCTTTTTAATATGTTGAATTATTGTATGACAACTATTTTTTTTTAAAAACCTTTTTTATTATTGAAATGTACATTCTGATGATGTTTTAAATCTAATTACATTTATTGTATACATATATATCCTTTAGTTTTTCCTTTCCTAGACTGGTTAAGTTGGATGGTGTGATTGCTTGACTATATTAACTGATTATTACTTTGCCAAGAGTAGTTGTTTTTGAATTATTGAATATTGTACCCTGGCTCTTGGCCTTGTGGGGTCACTCTCGTGTCTTTACACTTTCAGTACAACCTTTGGTTGGAGAGTTTCGCTCTTTTACGCCTATTGACGCAGTGAAAATAATTTAAATTGTTTTTTTCCCGCCTATAAGTGGTCCTGACATAAAAACTGGTTAATGGACGGATTTAAGGCGTTCGGGTTCACTGAGGACACTGAGGACCAGTATAATAAAATAATTAATACGAATGCTAGAAATGGGAATACATTTACCGTTATTTCTAGCAACAGTGAAAAATGAGGAAAGATTCTAAATCAAAAAAAGAAGTTGATAAGAACAGAGCTTCATGCAGAATTTTTAATCGAATATCTTAAATCTGGGGTGATCCCTATTGGCCTCCAAATAAGAAATGAACTGGGTTTGTTCATTGAACATAAAAAATTCCTGGAAACTTGGACACAAATTGCCAATCGGTGCAGCAGGGATTGGATCCTACTTATAATAGAGACTGCACAAGAAATTATTGTATTGGAAAAGGCAGAAATTGAGAAATTGGAGACAAGTATGAAGGAGAGTTCCGGTTTAGAGGAAGCTAAAAGAAAATTAGAGGAACTGAATTTGGAGGTCAATGGATATAAAGAATATTTGGTTAATAAGAAAACTACCAAATTAAGGAAGGATATTAACAAATTTAGTGCAGAACTTGCATAACCTTACCTAAACCAGGATTATTACCAACAGAAGAGGGAACAAATAGGGGAGCGCCCTTACCAACAAAGACAAAGATACTCAAGGGGGGGGGTAGGAAACAAATCACTTTCTCGGAAACGTCGGTCTCAAGCAGTGAGGATGAGGGCACCTCTAGGTCTGAGCAAGGGGGTCAATTTCATAAACAGGATTATGAAACTTTTTTAGATTATCACCCCAGACGGGGTCAGAGAAACAATTCAGAGCAGAGGCCAATACATGAGGAATCCCCCACAAGAGGAATACCTCAAAACACGCAATCAAAAATATTGGCGATAGAGAAATTTCCAATAATCAACCTCTCCAAAAGAGATCTTAGTGGATGGGAAAGAGAGGTATTAGAAAGATGGTTTAGTTTTGCGCCTACCCCCAGAATTAATAAATGTACATTAGAGAAGGACCTCAAAGCCTTTTTCAGAAAGATTAGATTACAACATTTTTTTAAGGATAAAACATACACACTTAAAGAGAATATTTCAGGCCTTAAGAATAAATCATCCTTTACACCTACAATCCAACAAGTCAGTAAGAATATTGACATTTTTGAAAAAGTAGTGGAATGTAAGGTACGTAAAGCAATAGAGGAATCACGACCCGATACACAGAATATTTCGGAAGGAGCATAGGGATGCAATCCTTTCTTTGAAAAATGATTGGAGTATCACAATCAAACCGGCAGATAAGGGCGGAGGGGTTGTGATTTTCGATACTGATAACTATGAAAACAGGGTAACGAACCTTCTCAATGTGGAGGCCTATTACCAACAGGTCCCCATGAAGAATATAGATGTCTTAAAAAACACAGTCTCAGGGCTTCTGGAGGAAGCGAAGAGCAATGAATGGATAGGGGAAGAAGAGTACAAGTTTTTGTTTAATGACAAGGCAATCATCCCCGCCATCTATGGGCTCCCAAAGATACATAAACATGAGATGGATCCACCTTTCAGACCTATTGTCAGTTGTATCGGATCACTTCTCGAACCCTTAAGCAAATACGCTGACAGCTTTTTACAACCGCTAGTTGTCAAACAAAAATCATATATTAAGGATTCGGCCCATATGATTTCCTTAATTGAAGGGCTGGCGTTTAATTCAAACTCCCAGATATTGGTCACATTGGACATAGAAGCTCTTTATACGAGCATTCCTCAAGATGACACGATCCAAGTGATACAAAGAGCTTTGAGGGAGGAGGACACAAGAGGAGCTAATAAGGATTTTATAATGAGTGTGTAACTTTGGTTTTAAAGAATAACATGTTTTTATTTAAGGAGGACCTATATCTCCAGTGTAAGGGCACCAGTATGGGGGCAACCTGTGCTCCCAGTCTGGCTTGTCTTTACGTTGGGGAGTTTGAGGAAAGGCACATTTACAATGAAGCAGCTCCTTTCTCAGAAAACATTTCTAAATGGTACCGTTTTATCGATGATATAGTGTTCATCTGGGACGGCCCTGTCGAAACATTAGAAGAGTTTCTGGAATGGTTAAATTTGGGTGACCCCAATCTAAAATTCACAGCGCAGTTTAGTCGAGAGTTGTAAACTTTCTGGACCTGATCATAAAAAATGTGGGAGGGAATTTAGAAGTGGAACTGTTTAAGAAGCAAAAGACACACAATTGATGGACGGAATGCAGAACAAATCAAAACATTCACCCCCAGTCAAGAGATCTGGGTTAAATCCATCATTCTTTTGCTCACCATGCCACCCCAGTTTAGACCTGGCCATATGCAAATCAGTCTTGACCCTGTGCCTCATGGGAACAGTCCAGCCCGAACTGTTTAAGAAGCCAACAGATAAAAACACTCTACTTCATTATACCAGCTACCATCTGAAGGCCCAAAAGGACAACATTCCTTTTGGACAGTTCCTCCGTCTTCGGAGGAACTGTTCATCCATTGAGGATTTTTATAAACATTCAGAAATGTTGAAAATAAAATTGAAAGACAGGGTTACCCTAAGAAATTAATCAACAATTCATTTAAAAGGGATAGATTTTACGACCGGGAGAGTATGTTAACAAATACTGGACAGAGAAAAAAGAAAAATTCCACTAAGGACAGGATTGTCTTTGTCAGTCAGTTTTCTGACATAAGTAACAAAATTAAGAACATAATAAACTCAAACTGGAATTTACTGAATGACAATGAGGAAGTAAAACTCAATAGACCGCTGTTTGCTTTTAAAAAGAAAAACAATCTCCACAAAGCCTTACTTCATAATTATAGGGGAAAGAACACCCTCAACCAGAGAACACTGATGGGGCCCAAAGCAGTGGGTAACAATAAATGTGGAGGATGTGCAGTCTGCCCTATGTGTATCATAGAGAAGAGTATGACACATAATGGATACACAGTTGCCCCTAAGGAATTGAACAACTGTAGAACTAGTAACATCGTCTATCTACTTATTTGCCCATGTGGCCTTGGATATGTGGGGGAAACTGTGAGAGAACTTAGAGTTCGGGTAAGTGAGCACAAATCAGCCATAAAAAACAGCAAAGAAAATGCACCGTTGGTAGAACATTTTAGATCAGCAGGGCATACCTGTATGGACATTAGATGGTTCATTTTAGAACAAATTTATGGTAGCAGAAGAGGAGGAGATTTGGAATCTAAAAGACGAAACAGAGAACAATGGTATATTTCCACATTAGATACAGTGAGGCAAGAGCTGAATAAAAAAGCGGATTGGATGAAGCTCATTAGATGAATTCCGTCATGGCGGGACTCACGTTAGGGAGAATTCTGTCAATAGGGAGGAATCTGACAATTAGAAAGTATTTAAGTAGCCCAGTTCATGATTTATGTACCAAGTGTAGAAAGTACTGTAATTTGAATTTTCCATTAGGAGTTTGTCATTGTACGTGTAGTTTACCCAATAAAAAGGTTTTCCTATGCCCCCTTAAGTAGGAATAAGAACCGGGGTTTTTAGACGTAGAAAGTACTGCAATATGAATTTTCCATTAGGAGTTTGTCATTGTACGTGTGGTTTACCTAATAAAAAGAAGGTTTTTCTATGCTCCCTTAAGTAGGAATAAGAACGGGGGTCTTTAGACGTAGTTAGGTAGTTGTTACAATTTTTAACCCTGACTGGGATCCCCAACAGATATTGGGGTAAAAATATAATAACCCATCATTTTGTAGGGATTGTTCCCCTCTATTATGAGGTTGATGAGGACCTTTCATGGTATAATAATAACACAACACAGTACTAATATCAGAAGGTTTTTATAGCACTGATTAGAATGGGACCTTTTGTGCCTTTAAACTGGCCCAAATGTAAAATTATTGAGAGCACTAAAATTATGAGGTTTATGAGGACCCTTTATAGCACTGATAATAAAGTGATCCCTTGTGCATTTTAACTGGCTCAAATATAATATTATTGACCGTAGAACATAGTAGTATATAGTATATATTCGATCACTGGTGTATTTAAACTGTCTCAATTATAATATTATCGACCGTGCAACATAGCAGTACATAGTATATATTCGGGTCCTGCTCCAAGATGGCCCCCATTTTATCTCTTTAGAACTAGAGATTAGGACAAGTATATATAAATTATGTTATGATGCCATTCATTTAGGCATGATGTGAGAGCATAGAAAAATGAGGCAATCAAGCTGTGTAGTGCCACATATTAAGGAATGGCATCTTCGGTCCGTATTAATATTGGGACAGTATAGATAAATAATTATGGGACGGAGCCCTTTCCAAAATGGCGCTGCGTTTGTAAACCCAGAATTCGAAAAGTAAATTAAGGTCGCGCATTGACCATGTCATTACACCACGTAGTACGAGGACATTTGTATTTGAGGAGTGGGTGGAAAACCAATTAACCTTCCAGCGTTTAACGGCACGCGGAGATTATCGGCATAGCGGAAGAGTGTTTTTAAAGGTAAGGAGGGGATACATTACCCGCATATATCCCAGAGGAGCGGGGAAATGACTTTACCCGCGCATATCCCCGATGGGGGGGAAATTACTTTTCCTAACGGAGTTTTTAAAGGTTAAGTGGGCTCAGACACTGGATGTCATTAAGGCACTAGCCAGGACTCAGCCCGTAAGATGTAGGTCTTATCTGTTGTTTTGTCTATAGGAAATTAGACCACTCGATAGGTTTTCGTTTTTGGGGGTCATTATTAATACGAAGGAACTACTAATGTAGGTCTTATTTGTTTATTTGTTTATAGGACTGACTATATAGCCGTACCTACTGAATTTTAACCTTTTGTTTCGCCCATTGTGGTGAAGTTCGATAAAAATCAATCATCTACGGACCTACCAAACGAAGGGTAGGTCTACCCCACATGGGTCAATGTTGACATGCTGGGGTTCATGTACATAGTTAAATATAAGATATCCCTTTACGGCAATTTAAGTATTTTTATATGTTTTAATTTTGAAATAGGTTCATATGGATGAGCGGCCTATCAGTCCCTAATCAAAAAGAAAGGGAGATTTGCGAAAAATTTGATGACCTACATGACTAAGGGTAGGTTAAAATTATTATTAAACCTAGGGAAGACCAACACTTAAATAACAGGATGGTCCCCTAATTTTCACTAATATATATTCCTTCAGGTTCCCATCATGAAAAAGGACCGATTCATTAAGCATCCAAGTATGAACGGTCTACCCAAGTGAAAGTCACCTCGATATTAGAGGTGAGTTTGGTAGCATTGAAGCTTCTGAAAATTTGGAGACGATTGAATGTATGAATGATATGTGTCTTCACCTCACAGTTTTGGAATGGGACAACACGGGGCATGTGGTGATGTATATTAAAATAACACCAGAATCACCTTATGGTGATGTATATTAAAGCAACACCAGAATCACCTTAATAAAGAATTTTTCAACTATAATGTTTCTAATTAGGTGGTAATAAATTATGTTTTGAGAAAAGATGCAAGATGGGATAACATATAAATATTTAATTTATGTTTTTAAACAGGTTGTTCATACGAAAAGAGGGGTAGTTTAAATATTGTCCTGAAGAAGGTGGTCTTATTCTATTTCGATACCACCGAAACGCGCCAACGCTTATTTTTGTGGGGTTACATCCGAGGAACAAACGTATTGATTTAAAAAAATTAAAAGTGGTCAATAATGTTACAGATTCTTTCGGAATAACCTATACCAATGACAAATGCTTATGTCTGTTGTTTTTATCTCCCTCTGATGTTTTCTTTTTAATATGTTGAATTATTGTATGACAACTATTTTTTTTTTAAAAACTGTTTGATTATTGAAATGTACATTCTGATGATCTTTTAAATCCAATTACATTTATTGTATACATACATATCCTTTGGTTTTTCCTTTCCTAGACTGGTGAAGTTGGATGGTGTGATTGCTTGACTATATTAACTGATTATTACTTTGCCAAGAGTAGTTGTTTTGAATTATCGAAAGAAAGAGACCATTATTTTAGCACTAACCTTGGTAGTGTCCCCAAAATGGTAATCAAATGGGATTAGCAGGATCAGCTGGTCCCCCATCTGGTTGAACCTGTTTGAGGAGATGGCGACCAATGGAATCATGCCTCCCAGTATGTGTGAGGCCACCCTGATCACGCTACTCAAAAAGCATAAGCCCCAAGAGCACTGCTCCTCGTATAGGCCTCTATCTCTGCTCAATACTGATACAAAGATCTTTGTCAAAATTCTGGCGAATCGGCTAGCCCCTCTGCTGCCGATAGTAGTGCCCCGGAGCAGTCTGGGTCCATATCCACATGTTCACTTACAAGCAACTTGCGCACGCTTTTCAGCACCATCACCCACATAGACCTAGAGATGCGCGCCGCGGCAATTTTCCTGGATGCCGAAAAGGCTTTCGACTCCATGGAGTGGCATTTCCTGATGGCAGTGTTGAGATGAGTGGGGGTGGGTGAAGTGTTCATCCAATTAGTGGATGTATTGTATGCAAAGCCTACCGCTCGCATTCGCGTGAATGGATTGCTATCAGACCCGATTGCGATCACGAGAAGGACAAGGCAGGGATGCCTGCTTTCCCCTCTGTTGTACGCTCTTACGGATGAACTGCTGGCATGTGCACTGCGCGAATACCATGGACACCACGGTATACAGTTTCCCCATTATAACCTGATAATCACGGCGTACGCCGACAACACTTTACTTTATGTACACAATCCAGCGCAGAACCTCACTCCAATACTAAAGGAGGTGGAACGGTTCGGGCAACACTCAGGCATGTGCATAAATTGGAGTAAATCGCTGGCGTTCCCCTTGACTCCGGGTACAGCCGCTACTCAGACAGATTTCCCCATTACGTGGACAACGGAGCCAACGCGGTATTTGGGTGTTCAAATAAATACTGACCCGAGGTGGTTATCCATGGAAACTATGGTAGGGCTATGCAGAAGCTGTCAGAGGCTATTGAGAGATGGATCCAATTGCCGCTGTCATTGTTGGGGCGTATCTCGCTCATAAAGATGATAGTGCTCCTACGCTTTCTTTTTCTCTTTGTCAATATACCCATATTATTGCCGAGATCATTCTTTCGCATTCTGAGATCTCACTTGATTAGGCTCGCCTGGGCTTGAAAGCAACGGTGCGTGCAGTGGGAAACACTGACCAGAACATACTCCTCAGGGGGCCTGAACGCCCCAGACTTCGAGCTGTACTACTACACTGCACAACTGATGCATGCATATTATTGGCTACATGGCCCTCAGGACATCCCGCACCTGTATATCGAGAGAGAGGTGGTGCTCCCATTGTCATTGCCGCAGTTTTTATTTAGCAAGCCACAGAAGCGTTACCAAGTGATAGATCCGGTAGGTAAAACTAGGAACTTACTTCAGAGAGCCGCTGCTATGCAGGGAATCACCCTACTCTACTTCCCTAAATTACTATTGGAATGGTGCGACTGGCTACCAATGGGTAAGGAGAAGGCATTCATTCTCGTCATGCATGCTCTGGACATCAGAACTATGGGTGATTACTTCGTTGAAGGGGTGGTCAAGCAGTGGGATCAGCTCCAACACAACCAGCGGAACCTGCAATGCTCAGAAATTTTCACTATCACGCACTATCACGCACGTCGCTCGGGGAAGACATGCTGGAGCCCCGCGAATACACTCCCTTAACGTATTTATTGCGAGCTCAAACCCCGCAGCGCGCAATATCAAAACTATACACACTCTCAAAGTCGGACACTAGCACACTAAAATGAAGGCAGTGCAGGAATGACGCGCTGAACTGAATATAGATATATCGGAGGAGCAGTGGGTAAACTGCTGCGCAGGCACTAAAACTATATCACAAAATGGCAGACACCAACTCATACATTATAAGTTTCTGCAAAGAGTGTACCATACCCCGGCCCATTTACATAGATATGAGAGAAGACGACAGATGTGCAAGATGCTGTGCAGCTGGGGGAAACTTCACATACCTTGCTTGGGACTGCCCAGGGAGTCACAGATTCTGGGTGGCGGTGTTTGCGGCATTACAGGAAATGGCTGAGGTGATATTTCCCGCGACCCCCTTGGCAGCCCTTCTGGGGTATGTCAAAGATTTGCTAAAGGGAACACGCAAACTACTAGCACTGGGTATATTGATAGCCAAACGGAGAGCCATGAGGTGGATGTCAGGTCCGTTGCCCACAGTTATGGAATGGTGTACGGATTTGTCCTATTGCAATACACAGTCAGACAATTTTAACGCCCTGATTCTGACACGCTGTAGACCCAAAAACAATTGGGGCCCATACCAGGCATACCTTGCACGTCAGGCAGCTGAAGTGGAGGACGTGGAAGGGCATGACAGATCTGGGATTGGTTGATCTGGTTCACCCATTCGTATAGGGAAGGGGTGGGCGGTCAGAGACGTATTACCGTAAAACTGTACCACCTGCACACATAAGATGATGCAAGAGACTATGCATGAATGGTGCGTTCTCCCTACTTAGTAAATAAGAATGTATGTGTAGTATTGTACGATGTCTATGAGCCACTGCACTTGAAAGCCATGTATGGCTGGCCTGATCCTACGATTATTGTTAAATCACTGCCTGGATATGCTGTTGACTACTGTAATCACTGTAATGGCTACTGTAAAATTGTATGTAATAAAAACGGGAAAAATAAAGTTTACAAAAAAAAGCATGACCGTCTCGGCGTGAGCGTTTACACCAATAAAGTCAGCACCCGTGGCTTTTCCAAGTATCGTGGGAAGCCCATATGCCAGGAAGGGCTGCTGGTGCAATTGTGCCAAAGGATTCAGGTCATTACTGGAAGTCGAGACTGAGGCTATATCCTGCGGGGTGGACCAACACTGTAAGGGAACTGCCCCTGACGGACCAGAGGGCTGCAGAAGATGTCGTAGATGATGTTAAATTCTTGCTAGGCTCCAGTTAGGATTGAAAGAAGGGTTCCTACACCCCACCCAAAAGCCAAATGACCATGTCTTAATGAGCTAGAGCTGCTCGGACAACAGAGAAAGACTCCACCACTGCCGCTCAGGAGAGAGAGCCTCTGCCGCCAGGTGCTGCTCTGTGGCAACAAGCAGTCTGACTCCTTCAAACTGAGCAGGACGTATGAGTGCTCAATTCAAGGGCACCCGCATCTCCACCAAACTCCTCCATGCTGCGAGAGGGGGGTAAGACAAAAACTAGGTTATTTGGGCCCCGGGAACTCGCTGCTAATGATGCTGCAACACTAAGACACTTTTGAATAAAGTTCTGAAGAGTCAAGGGGGAACTCTTGAGAACAGCCTAATAGTGCGCATTCCCTGGATGTGGCCACCAACAAATGGGGTAATAACCCTGAACACATTACAAGAAGGAGGGTCGAACGGGTATTGGCCTGACAATACTAGAGCCCCGACTTCAAGGGGGATTGTGTTGTTGCTTCTGAAAGTCCTATACCTTTCATGAGTAGAGCTAAAAGTAAAATACTTCTGATCTTTATATTAAAACAAGTATTTGACTGGACATTGATTTATCGTTTGCACTGTGCTTCCAGGTTTTGAATGAATGGCTATAATGAGAGCCTATTCTTTGACACGTGACCATTATGTTGCTGACTACGTCCTCTTTTTTTTATAAGCCCTGCACTAGTCATTAGGTTGATACAATGCACTAAACACAGGGCATTGTTGGCCATGGCTTTGACTAAATGGCTACTATTGTCACCTCTGTGTTTAAGCTATTCATACACTTTGGTATTAAACTCGTCCAAGATATCAGCTGTATGAGAATTCTCTGTGGAGACCATTACAACTGTTGTATGCCTCTAAATGCCCTGAAAATTGTTTTCAGCAATGAGACCAGTAGCTAGCCATTGTTCATCTCCTAGGAAAGAGTGTGCGGTAAAGCACATGTGATCAGTTGCTTGAAAATTGGTCCACATGTCTCTCGTGAGGTGGACTGACTGAACACAGCTCTGCTTCATAGCATTGCCAGCCAATTGCAGCACTTCATGATTCAGCGCTGATGCAGCAAATGTGGCAAATAGGTCCAGCTGGGAACATTCCATTTGGGCCGCAGACCTCGATAAACTGCAAAAGCCTACTCCTTCAAAAGAAAATGAGAGGAGGTAAATTGCTAGCATGTTAACCAGCTCTCCATTGTAGAAATGGACTTTTTCATGGTATTGGTGGCACATCAACTCCTTGCTAAACATAGCCGTCTGCAGGTGTGCCTGGACTCTTGGAGGGGGGGGAGAAGCAGCTGGCTTTCCCAGAGGGCTGTTTGCTGGAGGGTTTCCTGAGAGGGGCCAGTGTGTTGGCGCAGTTGGAGATCCATTGGTGGAGGTTGGTGCTGCAGCATTGGTGTTCGTGGTGGTCGGCGGTGTGGTTTTGCTGAGGGAGAAGACGAGTTGATCTTCGGAGACCTTGTTCCAGCTTCTGCGTGGGTCGCTGTGGGCGCGGCTGTGTTCGATGGGTTTGTTGAAGGAGAAGTGGACACAGTGGTGGTCTGTCCAATGTAGTTCTGGGATGTGGCTGATGGAGATGTTGTGGCTTGCGGAGAAGATGGGGTCGAGCATCTGTCCTGCTGAGTGGGTTGGGGAGGAGACCAGTTATTTCAGTCCGATGGTGGCGAGGTTCTCAAGTAGGTATGAGGTGTTGTGGTTGTCGAGGTTCTCAAGGTGGAAGTTGAGGTCACCTAGCAGGGTGTAGTCCATTGAGGCGAGAGCGTGGTGTGTGATGAAGTCAGCTATTGATTTGCTGAAGGGGGGACGGGGTCCGGGAGGACTGTAGACGAGGGTGCCACAGAGGGTGGCTTTCAGGCTGGTTGGCTTTCAGGTTGGATCTGGAAGTGGAGGTGTTCCATGTCGGGTGAGTGGTCATCAGAGCTAGTTGTGAGGCAGAGGGTGTTTTTGTGTACAATGGTGATGCCTCCTCAGGGCCAGTTGGTGTGGTCCTTGTGGATGATTTTGTAGACGTCAGGGATGGTGGTTGAGAAGTCCGGGCTGAGGTGGGGTTCAACCAGGTTTCCGTGAAGAAGGCAACATCGGGGGAGATGGAGTCAAGCAGGTCCCAGATCTCCATGGCATGTTTGTTGAGGGAGCGTGTGTTGAGTAGACTGCAGCTGAGGTAGTCGGTCTGGTTCTGTGGGCCGTGCGGTCCATAGGTCTGGTGTGCGGAGGCAGGAGAAGGTGCAGTTGTGGCAAATGAATGGGCTTTGGGTGTCCTTTGGCGACGAAAACTGGCAGGCGGTGGAACGAGGATGCTGGCGTTGTAGCAGTGAAAGCCGTGAGGACCAGGGTCTGTGGCGCTGGGGACAGTCCAGGTTTAGACGGGCACAGACGGGCTTGCTGTTGGCGTGCCAGTGCCACGGCTGCTGCCATTAGGTAGTATGGGGGAGGAGGGAGGCCTGATTAGCTGGGAGGTGGGAAGTTGTGCTGGAAGGGGGCAGGGCTGCAGGGAACAATCAGAGGCACGGGCGGGAAGAAGGGCACAGAATAAAGTAAAAGAGCAAAATACAAAGCAAAAAATAAAAGGACAAAAAAGCTAGAAAAACAGAACAAGAGAAAGGAGGAAACAGGAGAGCAGAGACTGCCTCACCACTGGGCCACCAGGGATGAGGCGCAGGCGGGAGCCTGCGGGTGGAGGAGGGCCTCGAACACTAGACCTGGAGTGCAGCGGTCAACAACTACCAGGTGGAGCTGCATGGCGGGGGACCAATGCACCCTAACTAGGTCAGTGAGGTCGCTCCTTCACCACACAGCAACCGCCATTAAGTAGTGTTGGGGAGGAGGGAGGGCTGGTCAGCTGGGAGGTGGGAAGCGGCGCTGGAAGGTTGCGGGGCTGTGGGGAACGAGCAGCAGCAAGGGCGGGAAGAAGAGCACAGAATAAGTGAAAAAAGCGAAATACAGAGCAAAAAATAAAAAGACAAAAAGGCTAGAAAAACAGAACAAGAGAAAGGACGAAACAGGAAAGCAGAGACAGACTCACCACTGGGCCACCATGGATGAGGCTCAGGCAGGAGCCTGTTGGTGGAGGAGGGCCTCAAACACAAGACCTGGAGCGCAGCGGTCAACAGCTACCAGGTGGAGCTGCACAGTGGTGGTGCAACGTATGCTGACAAGGTCTGTAGGGTGTGATGCGATTGTCATAGGGATGGTTGTGACTGAGGTGTCTGGGGTCCTGAAAATATGTGAGGCAGCGGTTTCGGTGGAACCACATGCCTCTGGGAAGGTTGAATAGAAGTGAGCCGTACATCCTCTGTACCAATCTCCACGCTGACAATTCCCTGGTACGTCATCACAATCTTCCTCACTTGCCAGGCTTTTAAGAACATTCCTTTTCTCTTGCCTCTCCTGGTGGGTCTCGTACTCGGACAGCATCCAATCCATGTCCAAATCATCAGTAGGGGGATTTGGAGAAGATAGGGGAGTACTCTTTCTTTTCCTAATGGAGATTCTGAAGCCGATGAGGTAAAATCAGTCTTCTCAACAATATCTTGCTCAGCATGAAGCTCCTGTTCTGCTCCTACTTCAGGAAGATCTTTTGTTCACTGCAGCTCCTGTTCTTGACTTTCCTGCAATGATTGGGTTTGCAGCTGTGACAATTCCATTTTAGATTCACTGCTCTCCATGACTTCTGCAGTCACTGCAGCACTGAGAGACATGGGCTTAGGTTTTGGTGGAGGTGGTGTCATTGATGCAGGAGTGATTTTCCTAGTCTCTTTTTGCCCAGAGGAGGGTGCAGCAGGCATGCCACGTTTCTTGAAAAAAGATGAGAGCGTGATTGCAGAGCTGGCAACAGGCTTCTCCTTCTCCTCCCCACTGGCCACTCACCAGAGAAGGACTCAGGTGTCACTATCAGCTAATTTGCAGACTTTTTTCCTTGTGTCATATCTTGTGCACCGCCATGCAACAAAAAAATCTGTGAAACATGGTCAATCAGAATTTAGCCAATGTAACACAGGCGAAGTTATCATCATTCATCATCTAAAATGCTTAACAATAGTGTACCCAATCAACCCATCAACTAAATATTCGTATCATGACAACATTATACTGGAAAAGTTTAGTTTGCGTCCCTCCTTGCCTTGGATATGGGACCCCTATGGGATTCAGAGGGTGCAGGGAAAAATGAATTACTGAATTAATGAATTTCTGGTGTCTATCCAGGACCATTGGACACCTATGGGAGGCAAAGGCTGTGGAGAAAAAATGAATAAATTAATTATTTTTTTCTAGTGTCCATCCAGGGCCATGGGATCCCTAGGCAAGGAAGGGGGTGCAGGAACAACACGAATTGGCATAGCCAATAGGTCTTGCCTTTGGGACCTTATAAGTGTTTAGCCAGAGATATTGACTTTGCCTATGTCTTTAAGCTGTGCTGTACAGAAGTCTGCAGCATGCTGAAAAGTTATAATAAAGAAGTGTCAGAAGCATTTTTGTTACCTTATATATGACCAAGAAAGCATTATGTACAACTGAACGACCATATTAAAAAAGTATTAACAATAAATAATGTCTTGAAGTTTTTTTTGTCCTTTCAATGCTGGCAACTTCTATCTGCCTGTCCCAATGGTTGCTTGTTATGGTTTTTATTGTTATGGGGGGGCATAAATAACAGGAGGGTGAAGGTTTGGGAAATAGTACCTGTATAACAGTCAGTGAGAGGGTCAGTCAGTTAGTCAGTCAGTCAGTGAGAGAGTCAGTTAGTTAGTCAGTGAGAGAGAGAGTGAGAGAGTAAGTCAGTCAGTCAGTCAGTGAGAGAGTCAGTCAGTCAGTGAGAGAGAGTGAGAGAGTCAGGCTGTGAGAGAGAGAGAGAGTCAGTGAGAGAGAGTCAGTCAGTGAGAGAGAGAGTCAGTCAGTGAGAGAGTCAGAGAGTCAGTCAGTGAGAGAGAGAGAGTCAGAGAGTCGGTCAGTGAGAGAGAGAGAGTCAGACAGTGAGAGAGTGAAAGAGTCAGTCAGTGAGAGAGAGAGTGAGAGAGTCAGTCAGTCAGTGAGAGAGTCAGTCAGTCAGTGAGAGAGTCAGTCAGTCAGTCAGTGAGAGAGTCAGTCAGTTAGTGAGAGAGAGTGAGAGAGTCAGTCAGTTAGTGAGAGAGTCAGTCAGTCAGTCAGTGAGAGTCAGTCAGTCAGTGAGAGAGTCAGTCAGTCAGTGAGAGAGAGTCAGTCAGTCAGTGAGAGAGAGTCAGTCAGTCAGTGAGAGAGTCAGTCAGTCAGTGAGAGAGAGAGTGAGAGAGTCAGTCAGTCCGTCAGTGAGAGAGAGAGAGAGTGAGAGAGTCAGTCAGTCAGTGAGAGAGTCAGTCAGTCAGTGAGAGAGTCAGTCAGTCAGAGAGAGAGTGAGATAGTCAGTCAGTCAGAGTCAGTGAGAGTCAGTCAGTCAATGAGAGAGTCAGTCAGTCAGTGAGAGAGAGATTGAGAGAGTCAGTCAGTCAGTGAGAGAGAGAGCGGGTGAGAGAGTCAGTCAGTGAGAGAGAGAGTGAGAGAGTCAGTCAGTCAGTCAGTGAGAGAGTCAGTGAGTCAGTCAGTCAGTGAGAGACTCAGTCAGTCAGTGAGAGAGAGAGTGAGAGAGTCAGTCAGTCAGTGAGAGAGAGAGTCAGTCAGTCAGTGAGAGAGAGAGTGAGTGAGTGAGAGAGAGTCAGTCAGTTAGTCAGTCAGTGAGTCAGTCAGTCAGTGAGAGAGAGAGTGAGAGAGTCAGTCAGTCAGAGAGACAGTGAGAGTCAGTCAGTCAGTCAGTGAGAGTGAGAGTCAGTCAGTCAGTGAGAGAGTCAGTCAGTCAGTGAGACAGAGTGAGAGAGTCTGTCAGTGAGAGAGAGAGTGAGAGTCAGTCAGTCAGTGTGAGAGAGACAGTCAGTCAGTCAGTGTGAGAGAGAGAGACAGTCAGTCAGTCAGAGTGAGAGAGAGAGTCAGTCAGAGTGAGAGAGAGAGACACTCAGTCAGTCAGAGTGAGAGAGAGAGACAGTCAGTCAGTCAGAGTGAGAGAGAGACAGTCAGTCAGAGTGAGAGAGAGAGAGAGACAGTCAGTCAGTCAGAGTGAGAGAGAGACAGTCAGTCAGAGTGAGAGAGAGACAGTCAGTCAGTCAGAGTGAGGGAGAGTCAGTCAGAGTGAGAGAGAGAGAGACAGTCAGTCAGTCAGTGTGAGAGAGAGACAGTCAGTCAGTCAGTGTGAGAGAGACAGTCAGTCAGTCAGAGTGAAAGAGAGAGACAGTCAGTCAGTCAGTTAGAGTGAGAGAGAGAGAGAGACAGTCAGTCAGTCACAGTGAGAGAGAGAGAGACAGTCAGTCAGTCAGAGTGAGAGAGAGAGTCAGTCAGTCAGAGTGAGAGAGCGAGACAGTCAGTCAGTCAGACAGAGTGAGAGAGTGAAACAGTCAGTCAGTCAGAGTGAGAGAGACAGTCAGTCAGTCAGACAGTGAGAGAGAGACATTCAGTCAGTCAGACAGAGTGAGAGAGACAGTCAGTCAGACAGAGTGAGAGAGACAGACAGTCAGTCAGACAGAGAGAGAGAGTCAGTCAGACAAAGTGAGAGAGACAGTCAGTCAGTCAGACAGATTGAGAGAGAGAGACAGATAGTCAGTCAGTCAGACAGGCAGAGTGAGAGAGAGACAGTCAGTCAGACAGACAGAGTGAGAGAGAGAGAGTTATACATTGTCACTTTCAGCAAGCGTGGTCCCTAAAGTTAAACCGGACCGTGCTACAAAGAACAAACAAAGAAGAGTGGGAGGGGTGCAAACATGGAGGCAGACTGATAATTAGTAACCTGATCCACGATGAGGGAGGAATGCAGCTGCCAGCCTGCGTGCCGCTGCTCGCTCCCGAGAGCAAAACGCCATGGGAGTGAACATTTGAAGAAGAGGTGGGACATGCACCCGCCTTTGGCCATTTGCGTGCTTTCATTATTGAAAGACACACGCAAAGGCCAATCAGATGTGTGGGAGGAGTCTGACCCACACGGAGAAGTTTTGAGCCCTCACAAGAAGCCTCCCATAGGGAAGCGCATACGCGCTGCGCTAGGCTCGACCTAAAAATTATTAGATGAATCAATCAATTGTTGGTGTCCATCAAGGCCCATTGGACCCCTATGGGTGGCCCCCCTCCCCCCATTATAATTTTTTTTTTTTAAAACACGGAAAGGCCGGCCCCGGGCGATGGGGTCCCCGGGGCCATAAATGGCCTGAGGAGGGGGGCCACGCAGCCCCCCTCCAATAATTGAATTAAAAAAAAAAAAACATTGGCCATGCCCCGGGGGATGGGGACGGGGCCGAATATGGCCTCGGGAGGTGGGCCACGCGGATCCCCTTCCATTTAAAAAAATAGGAGTGAGGCCCTGGGGGATGGGGTCCCCAGGGCCAATAAAATAGGAAAAGAAGGAGGGCCACACAGCTCCCCTTCTTAAATTTTTTTTTTTTTAAAAAGACCGGCATCGCGCCGGAGGCCCCGCCCCCTTCCTGCAGCACTCTTCAAACGCGCCCCCTGGTGCGTTGTAAGATGGGGAACTAATTCCCCTTGAATACTGGGGGTCCCTGGGGGCCAACTAGCCCACCAGTAACCTCCAGTATGCGCCAGGGAGCTGCGTTGCAGAGAGGTGTTCAGAGGCCACGCCCCTTTTTACACCTCTCTGCAACGCAGCTCTGTGGCGCTTACTGGAGGTACCTGGTGGGCTAGTTGGACCCCAGGGACCCTCAGGATTCAAGGGGACTTTATCCCCAACTTAAAACGCGTCACCGGGCGCGTTTGCACAGTGGTGAAGGGAGGGGGTGGGGCCTGAGGTGACAAGTGTGCAAACACGCCCTGTGGCGCGTTTTAAGTTGGGGAATTAATTCCTCTTCAATCCTGAGGGTCCCTGGGGTCCAACTAGCCCACCAGGTGCTTCCAGTAAGCACCTGGCTAGTCAGTCAGTTACCACCAGTACCCGTCTGAAAAAGTTGTGGGCACAGGATGATTTTGCAACAAGGCCTCTTTCTGCTCCTCTGTTGGTTCTTTCTGCACATGTCTTGCTTCTTCCTGCACTTTTCTTCGTCTTTGTGGACTTCTGTTGCTTCTTTCTGTATTTCTTTTGCTTCTTTCTGTGCGTTTTTCTTCTTTCTTCACATGTCCTACCTCTGTAGGCATAGTTAGAGACTAGCATTTAAAAAACCTTTGAAATTCACTTAAAAAACCATAGGTTTCAGGCACGTTATAGTTAGAAATTAGCATTTAAAAAACCTTAGAAATTCACTGAAAAAACCATAGGTTTCAGGCACGTTATAGTTAGAAATTAGCATTTAAAAAACCTTAGAAATTCACTGAAAAAACCATAGGTTTCAGGGACGTTATAGTTAGAAATTAGCATTTAAAAAACCTTAGAAATTCACTGAAAAAACCATAGGTTTCAGGGGCGTTATAGTTAGTTGGACATTTCACTCGTACAAAACCCGTGAAATTCCCCCGTTATAGTTAGTTCAGCTAACTATAACTCGCGCCCCCGCAATGCACTTCTGATGACGTCACATATTACATCACTCATGACATGGTCAGTGACATCACTCATGGCATCTCAAATGACATCACTGATGACATCACTCATGACATCATCCATGTGAAAATTTCATGCATCTTCTCACTCCCTAATATAACTTTTGATACACCCACTCTAAATTACAGACTACCATTCTCAAAACCATAGACACTCCAACACCAATAACTACATACCCACTCACTAAATCTTAGGTCTACACACACATCCACTCACTCACCCGTACAGTCACTCATACTTACGGTCACTCAATACAGGACTATCATATGCACTCACACACCTATATAGACACTCACACACCGCCACTCATCCATAGAGGTACTCACACACCTAGTCAGACATGGAAATAATTAATCACACTGCCATTTACTCAGATATACAGTTATACACATACCAGCTCAATTACTCATACAAATACTAGCACATTCTTACGCTCTTATACAATCAATGATACAAGCACACACTCATCCATACAGCCACTCTCACAATAACACACTCTCATTTGTAGCCAATTATGTACTCCAACACACATATATACTACTTTTCACATATGTAGTTACTCACTAACACACCCATACACACACTCACCCACCCATACAGTCCATCACAGATGCACTCTTGAAACCATGCACCCAGTGAATCACCCACTCACACATCTATGGTCAGAGTCACACACACCCCACCCACACAAACACTCAGGCACCCATACAGATACTCAGACAACAAATCAATAACCCATATAGACACTCATGTAGTTATTTGCAAACCCATGCAGTCGCTTACACACCAACAGACACACGGATACAGACATTCACACAGTTTACTCACTAACCCATGCATTCAGAAAAATATGTTTAATCACTCACTTATAGAGTCAGTCACGCACCTACTAAATCAACCATTCAGACACTTATACACCCACTCATTCTTCAATACGCCTTTCCCTATATATATTAAACATATTTAAACCTTACAGAAACACACAGTCACTGGATGATGTCATCAGTGATGTCATCAGTGATGTCATTTGAGATGTCATCAGTGATGTCATCAGTGATGTCACTGACCATGTCATGAGTGATGTAATATGTGACGTCATCAGCAGTGCATTGCGGGGGCGCGAGTTATAGTTAGCTGAACTAACTATAACGGGGGAATTTCACGGGTTTTGTACGAGTGAAATGTCCAACTAACTATAACGCCCCTGAAACCTGTGTTTTTTTCAGTGAATTTCTAAGGTTTTTTAAATGCTAATTTCTAACTATAACGTCCCTGAAACCTATTGTTTTTTCAGTGAATTTCTAAGGTTTTTTAAATGCTAATTTCTAACTATAGCTTGCCTGAAACATATGGTTTTTTCAGTGAATTTCTAAGGTTTTTTAAATGCTAATTTCTAACTATAACATGCCTGAAACCTATGGTTTTTTAAGTGAATATATATATAGATGTATATATATATAGAGAGAGAGAGAGATAAAGGGGCAGGCCCCGGGGGATGGGGTCCCTGGGGCCAGAAATGGCCCAGGAAAGGAGGGCCACTCGGCCCCCCTTCCTTCCATTACTTAAAAAAAAATGAAAGGCCAGGCCTGAGGGTTAGGGTCCCCCTCCCGTTTCTCTCCCCAAAAAAGAAAAGAGTCAGGCTCCGGGGGATTGGGTCCCTGGGGCCCAAAATGGTTTAGGAGAGGGGGGCCACGCAGGACCCCCTTCCAAAAACATAGGAAGAAAAAAAAAGCAGGCAAATTACCGAGGCCCCGCCCCCTTCCTCCACTACTGTGCAAATGCACCTTCTGGCGCACTCTTTTTTTATTTTTTTTTTTTTTTTTTTAATCCTCATTTGCCTCAGACCTCAGTTGACACAAGAGTAAGATGTCTATAGCCGTTACTCGGTTTTAAGGAGACGTAGGCATCAAGATCGAACCAGGGAGAAGGCACCTGCCTACCGGCAAACGACCATCTCACCTAAAGTAACTGTATCCCCTACTAAGTAGAGGGGCTGGTCTCACTCTCTTCTGATAACCTCTGACCGAAGACTGTTTATGTTGGCCGACTGAGCCCTTCTTCGGGGAAGGCCCAACACAGTCAGAGAACATCCATGAGGCTTAATCATAGGATCCATGTAGTTGTTATAAAAAAGGATAAGCAATTAATGTGTCTGAGACCACTTTAGTAAACAATCCCATATTACTTTTTTCCTGCTACTCTGTAGTCTAGCCAGATCAATCTTAGAGATTTTATATAAAGAGGACAACCATTCTGTGTGTGTGGGGGTATATCCTCTACCCATTTCTTACATATTTCCCTCCTACCCAGCAATATTGCATAAAATAGGAACCCCCTAGCAGGTCCTGTTACTTCGTTATCTATACCAAATATAATCAGGGGGAGGGAAATATGAACAGGGAATCCCAAAATGTCTGTTATAGTTTCACTCACTTTCTCCCAATATTCAGTTATCGCAGGGCAATCTTTAAACATATGGATGTCCGAGGCATTTACCAGACCACACTTCTTGCAACTAACCGCGGGTCCCTTAGCTATTTTAGATAATCGTGCTGGAGATAAATAAGCTCTGTGGACGGTAAAATAATGATTTCTTCTGAGCCAGGCTGGTTTTACAGTCACATACAAGGTGTTAAAGGAAGTTTGCCACAGATCCTCCAGTTGTTCATTTGGCATATAGGATCCCCATTGTTCTTCAGCCAGTTTAAAGTCTCCATCAATGGTATTTTCAATGGCCCAATAGAAAAGGAAACTTCCTTCTTTCCGGCGGCCTAGAAACTAGTTGCTCCTCTAAAGTGTTTCCTATACCTATTGGTTTTTTGAGACTCTGGGACCAACTCTGCAGCTGTAGATATTTAAACCTGGACAAACCACCCTCTAGCCTGTTATGGAGTGATAGCCATGGTATAAGAGAGCCGTCTGAAGCCAAGTCCCTCCACATCTTCATTCCCGCAATCCTAAGTGGTATGGCCAATTTGTCTTTTAGGCAATCTGGAACCCCTGGAGAGTCCCATAGAGGGGTCATGCTCGAGAAGTAATTTAGACCTGTGCATTGTTTAATTCTAGCCCAAATACGCGTCTGGCGCACTCTTGATTGGAGGATGAAGTCCCCTTCGCTGCTGAGGGTCTTGGGGGCCAACTAGCCCACCTGTTACCTCCAGTAAGCACCACACAGTGGGATTGCTGAGAGGTGGTCGCAGGCCATGCCCCTTTCTCCACCACTCTGCAAATGCGACTCGCGGTGCACTGCTGGTGGGGTGATGAGGTCCCCCTGCCTCCTAAGGGCCTCAGGAATAAAGTGGACTTCATCTTCAAGCAGCGGTGTGCCAGGAGGTCACGATGTCATGAGTGATGTCATTTGAGATGTCATCAGTGATGTCATCTGTGATGTCACTGACCATGTCATGAGTGATGTAATATGTGAGGTCATAAGCAGTGCATTGCGGGGGCATGAGTTATAGTTAACTCAGGTAACTATAACAGCTGAATTTCTCTGGTTTTGTATGAGTAAAATCTGACCCTAACTATAACGTTCCTGTAACTTTTGTTTTTTTAGTGAATATATATAAATATGTATATAAAAAACAATGCTGTTCCCATTGCTCTTCCAGGCATAACCAAGGATTAGTGCTTGTATAGTAGATTAATAATTTCCAGTTAATATTGAAGTTAGGTTGGTGAATTTGTGGTCCAAACGTTTGCTTATACATGATAGACTGGAGGCTGATCTGAAATTGGAAAGGACTGCATAGTCTGCAGTTTTCAACATGGGGCATGATGTTTGCTTGGTTTAGCAATGACAGATTGACAAATTGACAGTGACAGATTTAGCAATGACAGAGTGAGGAAACTTTGCTACTAGGAAAATTATTTTCCATCTGGATGCAAATCTATGGTGGATCTGGTTACACTTAACAACGATTGGAAAGGAGCTCATTTGGTTATGTCTTGGGCAGGGGCTCTTTTGACTGATGTTCCTAATACAAAATACTGTTAATTTGTCACCCAAACAAATTCCAGCACTATTGCAGTAAAAGGACAAAAATAACAGGGATCTTTAAAAAAAGAATATGTCTTGGAAACTGACACAATGTTCCAAGTTGAATAAACAGTGACCCAGATGGATTATCCTATGTACACTTTTAGGATCACTAAAAGTATAACCCTTTTTTTCTACTGATTAGCACTTGCTCTTGCTGAAAGCCCATTCGAGCCCTACTCACACTACTTTGGATCTTTATTAAGGCATGTCTGCAAATGTAAGCATAGAAATGTAACACAGCACCATAGTGCCGGCAAGATTTAGGACATTGAGGGAATGATTTTGAAAGGAAACATCGGAAGAGAGAGAGGGAAAAAATATTTAGCTGTTCCTGTAGTGTTTCCGTGTCACACAGAAATGGACATAACACAGTGATGTGCTGTGCCTGTGAAGCTGTTGCAAGGAAGCTGAAGCGAAGCTGACCTGATGCCCGGCATCCGACGCCACAGAGTGGACGAGCGCAGACCCCGTAGCCCTCAAAGGAAAAACCGAAGGAGAAAAATCTCCACTACGGGGTTAGTCCAGGTTCTCTCATGAGGGCTGCCACTCGCTGCTTGCCTGTAGCCTGCAGCTCAGCTGGGTCCAGCCCAGCCAAGTACCACATGTGCAGCATGTGGCAAGTGCAGCTGCCCTAGTCGGCGGCTACAGAGTGTGTACCCCAGTCAGTCTGTGGAGGTAGCCTGGGTAGAAGCGGGTGCAACTTGTGGTATCACCCAGTGTGCCCCACTTGCCAGCTGCCCTTCACTCTTGTCCTTGTCCTTGGCTTTCGTCCTGGTGCATATTGGTGTGCATCAGGGACCTTTTGGAGTACAGCGTGGTGAACGCCGTAGAGAGCACTGCTATTGTGTGCCGTGCTGTGAAGACACCACAGCACCCTGCACCCCGCCGCATACTGCTACATCACGGACCCCCGGAGGCAGTGCGTGGTGGAGTGGTGAGGGTGAGGAGTGGCAAAGGTGTGGGGCCTCACTGTCTTGAGGCTCGCTGATTTGTTTGAACCAGTACTGACCGTTCCCAGGATGACCTATTAAATCACTTTTGAATCCCTACTAAATTCCTATGCTCAATTACACCCACAGAGCCATAAGATCCTTATAGACACTGGCAATAAAATAACAGCAATGTGTAGGTGCTAAAAGGCTCCCAGAACTAGCTGCAGAAGCAGCCTGATTCAAACAGGTGTGGCTTGCAGCAGTAGTATTGCATTGTATCTTCATATATTGTACAATATACTCCCATCCCATAATCACCCTCCATTTTGGGTATAAGGATTACCTCAATACATATAAGACAATTTTGAGATCCGGCCGTTTGCGTGGGGCTGCACAACAGCAACCCAAACAATGAAAAAATAAGCAAAATAAATCTAAAATGGTGCTAGAGGCTGTAGACATCGATAATTCAATCTAGCATCAACATCACGCATCGCTATTACAAGCAGAATTTCAGGGTCTTGTACCTGCAAATCAATACAGAAGAAGCCAGGTATAGATAGGGATTCGGCTTGGCTACCGGCTATTCTCACTAAAAGAACATCTATAGAGAGCATTTGAAGGTTAAAAAGCCCAGATAACCAGCAAAGGTCCATCATGTTTTGTTCTTGGAATGCACATAGCCTCTCAAGACTACTACAAGACCAATAAACAATAAACTTCCTACAGAATTTTTTAATTCTTATGTTCTAAGAAACATGGAAAATGGATAATGAAGCGATTATTGGTTACCAAGAATATTCCACCATCGCAAACCATACATCCACCTTTGGTCGAGCGAAAGGCGGGTTGTCTACTTATATTTTATTGGAACTAGGCACTAAACACAAGGAAATTGACTTTCAACTCACGTGGTTACAATGTATTAAAATACACCTTCAATTACCAATAATCATATTAAATGTGTACCTAAGTACTAAAAAGTTGATCAAAATAACTCAGCTCAGTAGCGTCTGGGAAGTAATTGATACTTAGACTCACCAATACCCTACTACAGGCCTGAACTTTCAGGTGATTTCAACATGCACATGGTCAATAGGTCCTCCTCAGATAAACTAAATAAAGATATAAATCAGAGTTGCTGTATCATCTACAAAAATATGAGCCTATGCGGTTACAAGAAGATCATCAACTTAATAAAGTAAGTGTGCCAACCTTTAAAAATTCCAGGCAAAATTCTATAATTAACTACACCATTATCTCTTGGCAATTAACATCTGTAATTGAGGAGTATCATATTGCCACTTGAGTAGAGAGTGACCATTATCCTCAAATCATATCAGCCCTAACAGCTGAATGCCAACTAAAAATGAGAAATCTCAACCAATTGCGAACCGTCTTTAACCTAAGAAGAATGGCAGGGCATGCACATAACCAATCTGAGATCACGGCCGTTGCGGAAACTAAAATAGAACCGGCACTCAGAGATTTCCAATCAGGAAAACCGATGGTGGGAATCTGGCCATTCTATGTTCTTCATTAATAGACCTCTTTCCCCCCAAAACAACTGCCGGGTGCAACCCAATTAGGCCAAAAAACAACAGGTGGTACTCTCACAAATTGCACCTTCAAAAGAAGGCCTTCAACAAAGCAACAAGGGCAATATGTAAACAACTGAAGTGTGTTCATAAATATCTCAAAATGCAACTTTTGGCAAACTTAAGAAGATCATATAAGAACAAGATCTAGAAGACAAAATGGCCCTACCATGAAGAAATATGGATAAAGTTGCACTATGCTTGTAAAACTAACAACTCAAAAGCTTTTGGGGGAACAATTAATGAGCTAGAGCATGGTAGTAGGCAAGCAAATAGTGGGAACATCTCAGAATCAAGTTGGTATTTTTACCTTTCCAAAGTGTATGGGGACCCACCGTCAATGAATACAGAAAATATTGTTCAACAAAAAAAGTCAGCCTCTCTCGAGGGGATAAGAAGAATGAAAAACTCCAGGAAAAATCCCATGATGAATACCAACTTCTATTGGAGTCCATACAAGAGGAGGAGACAATAAAGATGATAGGTAGGATCAAATTAAACAGTGCTCCTGGCCCCAATGGAATTCCCAACGTGGTGTTTAAGAACAAATCAGATCTGTGGGCAAGAATTCTTACACCGCTGTTTAAAGAAACCGTCATGCTCAAAGTAATTCCAAACTCCTGGCAGGGGAGTATTATCCAACCCATCTACAAGTGTGATCCCCCTGACAATCCTGCTAATTATCACCTCAAATCTCTAACTGATGTGGAGGGGAAAATCTTTACGACATGTTCACTTAAGGACCTGGAGGAGTGGGTCGACTCACTAAATATAATAACGATTTTCCAAACCAGATTCAGAAGAATTAACAATCACTAACTTAATATTCCTTACACTGTTAGCGGAGAAAGCTAAACAAAAAAACCAAAAGTTACATATTTGCTCAGTAGACTTGAAAGCTGCCTTTGACTCTGTTCCCCACAACATACTTTGTAAAAAGCTGGCAGCTTGGGGCATACCAAAAAAACTACTGGACATGATTGTTTTGTTATATTCAAATACTTGGGTCCAAGTGAAAATGGGTGATGGTACCTGCACTACTCGCCGTATTAAAACTTTTAGTAGTTTGAAGCAAGGTTGCGCATTAGCTCTTTGTCTTTTTTATCTTTTTATGGCAGATTTACCCCTTTATTCACAGAATGTTAATGCCCATTCACCAAATCTTTCGGGATTGAACATAAAATACTTTCAGTATGCTGATGATACGGTATTGCTTAGCTACACCCCAATAGGCCTTCAACGGTTAATAGGTTCATTTAACAATTATATTTTAGCAAATGGCCTACAATTGAATATTAAAAAAAACAAAATTATGATGACAGGGCTAACTACACCTGGTAGGCAATTATGGAAAGTAAATGGACTAGCGATTGAAACAGTAAAATTCTACAAATATTTAGGAATCACATTTGATTATAGCGTATCCTTTAAACACCACTTTACTAGTTTAAAGGCCGAAGCCACATCTCTTGCATTTGCTTTTAGAATCTTGCAAGATAAACTTTCATGCCCTAGTCACAAGCATTTAGTTAAATTGAAGGCCAAGATGATTCCTGCCTTTGCCTACGGGTCTGTAATCTTCTGAGGCAAGGATTCTAAACTCTAAGACAATTTACAAATTAAGGTTTTTAAATCTACTTTTAGGATTCCCAAAAATATTGGGCATGCAACTATCAGACTGCAGTTCAGCATGTCAAGCCAATCCCTAGTAAATCAATCAGCATTCCTAAAAAGCTTAAACCTGTGTTGGCAAGAACTCATTAAATCCGACTGTGCAAGTGGGTGGAGGTTTTACTTAACTAAGGGGTCGATTACGATGGCGGTCGGAAAAGCATTCCGACCACCGTGGTAGCGGAAATTAACCATCCGCATGTACCGCGGAAAAAGCGGCAGTCAGATTAGGATGCCCCGCCAGAAAAATCCTACCGCAGCGGACGGATTCCACGAAAATCCGCCGTGAACGTCCAGAAAAGCTGAAAATACGTCCCCGGCGGTCGGATTTGCTGCGGAAAGACCAAAAACTGCCATTCGACCAGTGGAATGACCGCAAGTGAAATTATGATACGATGGCGGTGCCAGCCGAACGATCAGTTATTTCCCACCGCCAGGATCGCAACAAATGATGAATGGGAGAGCCGACGGAAGGACTATTGCATTCAGACCGCCGCGGTCGTGCAGAAAGAAGAATGGCGGTCGAAAGCAACCACACAACAAGGCTACCAACTGTGGATGTATATCTGGCTCAGCCTCAAAAAACATCTGAGACACCCCAATGACACATCCCCATGGCAAGTAAAAAATACAAATCCCAGGTCAACCCAGACAACACACCTGACATGAATACTCCATTTTGACCCACCCACATAGCTGAGTATAAAACCAACCCCTTCCCTGCCCAGAATCCTTTACACAACTCCAGAACTGAAGGGCCCAACCCCACAGCACAAAGGAGGGGCAAATCAGCACACATCACACCATCACAACACACACACCACACACATCACCACCACCACCTTCACACCTGCACTTTTCACCCATTTGCACATCACACCACACACCATGGCACAGAAGAAGATGCCCAAATTCACTGACAATGAGTTGTCAGTGATGGTAGATGAGATAATCAGAGTAGAACCACATTTGTTTGGAAGCATGGTCCAACAGACACCAGTAGCCAGAAAAAATCAAATGTGGGAAAGGATATTAAACATAGTCAATGCAGTAGGGATCCCCCCGCACACCCTGCGTGACATCAAGAGGAGGTGGCATGACCTCAAGAGCAGGGTGAAAGAGCGTGCCAACAAGAACCATGAGCTGGCTCAGAGGACTGGCGGTGGCCCTCCCATTCCACCACTAACATTCACTGAATGGGAGGAGAAGGTGCTTGCCATACTGCATCCAGAGAGTCTCACAGGAATACCCGGGGGAGTGGAGGCTGGTTAGTACCAACAAATGTCTCCCATTACACTGCTATGTACTGTCTTGCACAACTAGAAAACTACACTTCCTAGACACAAATGCACTTACGTACAACACACTCTTCCCAACACATGTCTCACATATCTAACATTTCCTACCTCTGAATCACCTCAAAGGTAGCTAGCAATATTCCCATGGGGGCATGTGTACAGGCAGCCAGCACTACAACTCCCACCAGGCCCCCTTGTCCCACAGCTGAGCAGGAAGGAACACTCCCCACACCCAGAACCATGTGGCAGCCATTGCATTGCTCACCTTCACCTTACAGGTAGGTAGCCATCTTAACAGGGAGGGGTGTTTGTGGGTGGGAAGCCTGCACTACAACTCCCACCAGGCCCCCTTGTCCCACAGCTGAGCATGAAGGAGCACTCCCCCCACCCAGAAGCATGTGGCAGCCATTGCATTGCTCAACTTCACCTTACAGGTAGGTAGCCATCTTAACAGGGAGGGGTGTTTGTGGGTGGGAAGCCTGCACTACAACTCCCACCAGGCCAACTTGTCCCACAGCTGAGCAGGAAGGAGCACTCCCCCCACCCAGAACCATGTGGCAGCCATTTCATTGCACTCCTCAAACTTTCAGGTAGGTAGCCATCTTAACAGGGAGGGGTGGTTGTGGGTAGGAAGCCAGCACCAAAACTCCCACCAGGCCCCCTTGTCCCACAGCTGAGCAGGATGGAACACTCCCCACACCCAGACCCATGTGGCTGCCATTTCATTGCACTCCTCAAACTTACAGGTAGGTAGCCATCCTAACAGGGAGGGGTGTTTTTGGGTAGGAAGCCAGCACTACAACTCCCACCAGGCCCCAGTGTCCCACAGCTGAGCAGGATGGAACATTCCCCACACCCAGAACCATGTGGCTGCCATTTCATTGCACTCCTCAAACTTACAGGTAGGTAGCCATCTTAACAGGGAGGGGTGTTTGTGGGTAGGAAGCCAGCACTACAACTCCCACCAGGCCCCCTTGTCCCACAGCTGAGCAGGACGGAACACTCCCCCCACCAAGAACCATGTGGCTGCCATTTCATTGCACTCCTCAAACTTACAGGTAGGTAGCTATCTTAACAGGGAGAGATGTTTGTGGGTAGGAAGCCAGCACTACAACTCCCACAGGGCCCCTTGTCCCACAGCTGAGCAGGATGGAACACTCCCCCACCCAGAACCATGTGGCTGCCATTTCATTGCACTCCTCAAACTTACAGGTAGGTAGCCTTCTAATGCTCACTTGTCTCACCCCTGAGCAGGATGGAACACTCCCCCCATCCAAGAGCCATTTGTAACCTATTCCCTTCCTCTGCTCCACTTCACAGGTAGGTAGCCTTCTTAACAGGCAGGGGTGTTTGTGTGAAGGAAGCCAGCACTACAACTCCCACCAGGCCCCCTTGTCCCACAGCTGAGCAGGATGGAACACTCCCCCCACCCAGAACCATGTGGCAGCCATTTTATTGCACTCCTCAAACTTACAGGTAGGTAGCCTTCTCATGCTCACTTGTCTCACCCCTGAGCAGGATGGAACACTCCCCCCACCCAGAACCATGTGGCAGCCATTTCATTGCACTCCTCAAACTTACAGGTATGTAGCCATCTTAACAGGGAGGGGTGTTTGTGGGTAGGAAGCCAGCACTACAACTCCCACCAGGCCCCATTGTCCCACAGCTGAGCAGGATGGTACACTCCTCCCACTCATAACCATGTGGCAGCTATTTTCCTCCACTGTTTCACCGAACAGGTAGGTAGTCGGTGCATGCACCCTGCCATCCTTCTCAAAATGCATGGAGCCATATGACCACACCAGCCCTCACATGTCAGCCAACTTGGCATAGATCCAAAAGCCACTTCCAGTGTGCACACAGCTAAGCGCATGTAACTGTCACAGAAATTAAACGTTGACTCACCAAGTCACATGTGAAAGAAATTCAGGGCCCAATCATGCACAGCACAGAATGCAATGTGTAAGTGCCATGGTGTCAGAGCATGAAGGCCCATATGAACACAAAACATGCATGGTCAATCTGAAAAACAAATTAAACTACATAATATGCAAAAGTTATGTATAACATTACAATGGCTAGTTCTTGCTTCGCTGAAATTGATTCCATGAAGAGTAAACAAAAAACATGCATCATCAAAAGTTAATGTGCCGCAAGTTGGTAGATGATGACATGTCTCTGTAATCACACAATCTGTCCGTGGCACATGGCTTCAATTTACATGTCACACCATGGACAGGTAATGTATGTACCTCAACATCATGTCATGCTGCTCATTATCTTTCATCCATACCAAGTGATTGCAATGTAAATTGTTTGGTGTATCAAATGTAACATCCAAAAGTCTAACACCAAGCTTGTGGAGTGCACTTCAATGACCATTTAACCTTTGTTCAACAGGATATCCACAAGCAACTGCAGCAGAAAATCCCACCAACCTGCAGAGCCAGTCTCCACCCCGGAATGTGAACTGTCGGGTGCAGACTCACTACGTTTCTCGGATGAGGAGCAACAACCTGGCCCCTCAGGGCTGCCAGGGCGCACTACGTCCCAGGCCCTCATTGTCCCCACCACCACCACCACCACAGCAACAACAACAGTGCTGACCCCTGCTACAACGACCTGTGCGGCAGCCACCACCACCGTCAACACTCTCCCTGCCTCAGTGGTTACCAACACCACAACACAATCAGAGGATGCCAGGGAGAGTGTGCCGGTGCGTCGAGTCCCAACGCCACAGGTCCTTGTCAGCAGGGCAGGTGGGAGAGTAACTGGGGGAAAAATACAGGAGGACACTGAGACCGAAGCCCTGGCCACCATCGCAAGAGTCCTTGGGGCATATGAACAGAACCAGGGACAGATGGGCCAGGTTGTGGAAGAAGTGCGTGAGCTCCGCCTGCTGCTAAGGTCCATGGACACATGTATGGGCCAACTTGTGGACCTCACGGGCCAGCTAGTGGGTGTTCTGAGGGACAGACATGCAGCCCAAATGACGGCTCAACCCCCCTCCAGTGGCCCGCCTGCTGATATTCCCACCACCTCAGCTGCGGCCACAGAGAGGGATGAGCTGCAACAAAATGACTCCTCAGACACCGCTGAGCCTGCAGCAGAGGCCACCCCTGCCAAACACACGAGGGGACGTCAGAGAAACACTAGGGGAGGATCACGTGGCAATGCACCATCCAAACGCAAGTCGCTGAGCCAGCCATGATGGCACTTGTGTTCCCCTTGACATTGACTTTGTTGACTATCCTTACCCACATTGCCATGTTGATGGCAGGAGTCTGTTGGACTGTGTGACTACATCAATGTGGTGACTACTCTATTTGTCTCATTTACCATCACTGACAACTCATAAATTCACTTTGCACAATTTTGAAAATAATCACTTCTCTTTCACAAATACTTATTGTAAATAAACACTCTTTACACACCTATGTCTTTGTGTCAGTTCCATGTTTATCACATTATGTACAATGTCAACTCAGATTCCAATGTACCACAAGCTCTGATTGTGACGAGGCATTGATAGGGTGAAGGAACCTAGAAAGACACAAGAGAATGACATTTACTTGTCAGGTGATACCATTACAGCTAAAACACACCACTAGTCATCAACGTACAAAAACCAGCACACATAACAATGAGTAACAACATCAACATAGACATGATGTACATGGAAAACAACACCCTGTGCCACACACATCAGCCATTAGCACAGAGCCAACAACATCCAACAGTCAAGAAGATCATCTATGCCTTGCCACTACCATCAAAGCCAACAAACAATGTCACTGTTGTATAATGTCACTTACACTAAAGGGTAGTAGTTGTCGATGAGCTGTTGACGCAGGTCAACACCTTCCTCTTCTCCACTATCGTCGTCACTAGGCATATGTGGATTTGCAGGGGGGGCATCTGCTGCTCATCATCGTCCAGGAGCAGGGGGATCTCTTTGCGCAAGGCCAGGTTGTGGAGCATGTAGCATGCAACTACGATCTGACACACCTTTTGGGGAGAGTAGAGTAGTGCACCTCCGCTCTTGTCCAGACACCGGAATCTAGACTTCAGAAGCCCAAAAATACGCTCCACCACACGACGTGTCCTCCCATGTGCAATGTGCATCATTGTAGCGGACTTCACCCGGGGTCCTTGGATTCCTCAGTGGGCTCAGCAACCAAGGCCGGTTGGGATACGCAGAGTCACATAGGTGTGAGATACACAGAGCAATTTTGTAATATAAACAGTAGCTGAGAACAGCATGTCACACATACAGCACACTACTTGACTCTGCGTACTCACACTACAACAAGCCACGCACGCTCCAGATGCAGATTTGCCATCAATTGTGGGATGATGCTGTTACGCAGTATGTGGGAGTCATGTGCAGAACCGGGGAATTTGGCACAGACATGGGAGATAATCATATCCGCTTGGCATTCCACTTGCACATTAATGGAATGGAAATGCTTTCTGTTCCGGTAGATGTGCTCACATGCCTGTGGTGGAACTAGGCCAACATGTGTGCAGTCAATGACTCCAACCACATTAGGTATGTGTCCAAGATCATAAAAATCACCCTTCACATCTGCCAATTCATGTCTCCTTGGAAAGTGGATGTAGCGGTCCTTGTAGGTCAACAATGCGGACAGGACATCACGTAGCACCATGCTGAACATAGCTTGAATCTCAAAAATAAGAGAGGGGTCCTACTCGCCAAAGGGACAGGACACCAAATTGACACTAGGTCTAAAATAAATTCCCTTTGGGATACAACAATAGCATGCCAAACTCTTCAATCACCACATTAAAAAATCACACACCTAGAGAATATAACAGTAGCCAAAAATCCCAATATAAGAATGATTATTCTTTCAATGAGTACAAGTTATTAAAAATTAATTAAAACATTTTTTTCTCTCCAGTCGAATGTTAAAATCACAATATTGTCAAAAGTTCTTTTATAGTGCAAAACAGAGTATAAAGCAAAATATAAAAGAAAGTGCAATTCAATTATATAATTTTTCAAAACCAACAATGGCGATCAATTCATAATATTCTCTTCTTATTATATATGAAAGAACACCATATGGTATATGCAATGTTATTAAAAAAGACCAAGAGGCGATGCTTTCGGTGGTATCAACAGGTCCAACCACCGTCTTCAGGCTTTAAGTAAAAACAGTATTCCAGCACTTTTTGTCTATATAGAGAGAAATATTTATATAAAAAACCATCATATTTCAAATTAATTCAATTTTATATACAGTTTATTTCGTCTATATCTTGTTTACAATATGTTCAAATCTACATCTTTGAGAAAAAACATCCATATTAAACCTTTGGCTCTGTTAAAAAAATTAAAATTCTCCCTTTGTCACACCTCATGCACATTCTTTCATCGTAAAACGAGGTTTTCCCAAAATATCAACACTCATCCACATTCATTCATCTAAGGAACATATCTCTCATTCATCTCAAATCCATATAAATAGCTCCCATCAAGTGGTAAGCTATAGTGCATATAGATTCGCACTATTCTATCATAATTAAGATAGGATCTTGGAGGACCATATCTCTCACCCGTTCATATTGATAGCTCTGTTATAAGAATAGCTTTCAACCCAGTCGTTATTATCTAGTGCATACAAATTAGCACTCAATATGTACCATATTTGGCAACCTATTAATCAGACTCCAAGGGTAATTCTAGAAACAACACCCACCGTAATCTGAGCGTATGGGCTGTCTTGCGGGGAAAACTTTCCTCCAAATAAACACAAACTCACTGAGTAAAATGGGAACCTCACAACTTTTTCTAGAGTAAATAAAGATAACACCATTGTGGGCCAACAATAAATTTATGCAGTGGGTATGTATATTCTCTATTAATGCTACATCCAAACCTACATACCCCAAAAGAATGAGAATAGATTATTCTCACAATCTACTGCTGTTCATCCCTTCAAGTCAAACGTCCTTTAGGGGTATGATCCATATGCTTAAAAATCCCAACAATAATGTCCTGAAACAAACGCCAAAAACATAATTATCATAATGCTAATTAATTATGCAATGTTCATTTTGATCTTACACTAAATATCGTTTTCATTGACCCACCTTCAAAAGATTACCTTTGTTGGTAACGCCACAGGTTCCTTTTAAATATTGGAAGGTGGGCTTATTCCTATCCTTCAATTTTCCTTGCCGTTTCACCACTGTGAACATGTGTAAGACCCAATTGCCTATAAATAAAAAAGTATTTGCCATTTTTATTGTCCCGTTTAATTGTAATTTATTGTTTAGCAAAAAAAGAAGAAAGAGCATACATAATTGTATCCAGCACTTTTTAAATAACTGCATTTTAAATCACATTTCCTGTTGGTAATCAAACCGCTTCCTGTTTCAATTTATCAAAGGAATTTGTTTACGTTTAAACATCTAAAGGGCAATTAACTAGTAGTTGCCCCAACCCCACTTAGGCCCGATAGAGTGTCAACCCGCAGGACTTCATTAAAATAAACACCAAGTCTCAATTGCATTATTTATGCTCCAAAATGTTTTAGGAACAATTTTAGAAACGCTTTAATCGAGATTATTCCGGAACGCTTCATTTCGATATTTACCGTGAAACGTTCCTATTTATTTACCCACATAAGATAAGGTTGCATCGATTTCATAACAACACGCTTCATTGCTTTGCTTATCATGAAGCAATCATCTTTACTTCCCCACATAAGTTACGATACAATGTTATATTAGCCTCAGATCCCTTTTACGGTCCAAGAATTTTTTTTTTATATTAACTCACAGAGAAACTTCACCATATGTATAATGTTATCTATTCTTGCTCTATTCTCTAACAAATGCCTCCCGAGCACTACATGTAGATAGAAACGCACTCGCATTAATAGACTTACCGGGACTAAAAGAATCTCCGTGCGTGTTCGTTTCGTCTTTTTCGTGGTTTCTGAATCTGTTACCGGTGCCTGTTTAAATAACCCTTCCGGTATACGCAAATGCGTGCCAAACTTAACAATGATGGAGATGAAAATAGGACTAGAGTGGTTTCCCATGGCTGCCATCCTAGTGTGGGAAGGATACTGATATTTTTACAAAATCCTTTGACTTATTTACTGCTCAATAAATTTAAATGGCGATAACATATATATTTCACGTCTGCCATTTTAGTGTATCAGTTTCCCTCAATCTGTCCCGAGCAAATTGTCAAAAGCCCTTTGAATCGTTTACTGCTCAATAAATTTAAATGGCGGTAAAATATATATTTTTACAGCTGCCATTTTAGCATATCAGTTGCCCTCAATCTGTCCAGAGCAAATTGTCAAAAGCCACTAATTCTCGGATACCAAGTGATAGTCAGTTGGTATAATAACCCCAATATACTACAGACGTTTGGGCTGACTATGTCATATGCCACTGACAATACAGGGAAAACATTTTTTTTTAGTTATGTTGAATAAATTACCTCTAGAACAAATGGCCATTCTCTGTAATCTTCCTAGATATTCTTATTGCTGCATCTGCAAGGACTGAACTGAGTGCTAAAGCATAGGATCAGGTTATACTTCAAAACCACCTCCATGTTTGTTTATCCTGTCTTGTGAAGTTCTACCGTTAGAATTCTTTATTTAACCAGTTTCTCCCACTCTTCTCTAGCATTGAGCCCCTGTCTAATAGTATTGAGCACAGATATATACCATTGTTCTCTAGCTTTTCGCTTCTCCCCCATGTTGCCACCTCTTTTACTCATATTGACTCTTACCAGGACCATCCAAGCAAACTCTGTCTCTTTGTGTCCACATTCCAAAAAATGGGACACTAATGGAGCATTGAGCTACTTGGTTTTAATTGCCGATTTATGTTCAGCAAGTCTCACCCTGAGTTCACGACTAGTCTCACCCACATAGGCAAAGCCACATGGGCAACGCAGAAAGTATATCACATTTTTGCTACGACAATTACTTAAGGTATGGGCCACTATCTTTCTACCATTATGTGTCAACTCCTTTGCCACAATACATTGATCACACATCAAGCAACTACCACAGCGCATATTGCCTTTAGCAACCGAATTGTCCAAGGTTTTTTGTCTACTTCTTGGTTCCTCTCTATAAGTATGCACTAACTGGTTGCGTAAATTAGTGTTTTTCTTAAAGGCAAATAGGTCTTTCCACTTTGATATCTTCCTGGTCGTTAAGAATATTCCAGTGTTTATTCACTACATTTTTTATTTTATTGCTGATACTATTGAACTGGCTCACAAATACAACTCTCGAATTTTCTTGTTCCTTCTTAGATTTGTTCAACATTGCATCTCGATCATAAAACCGGGCTCGTTTGAACGAGTGGGATATGAGTTTTTTTGGGTATCCTCTATCTTTTAATTTTGTTTTTAATACTTCTGAATGTGCATAAAAATCATTAAGATCCGTACAATTTCTCCGTAATCGCCAGTCTACCTCCATTTGCTTTTATGGTAATATCCAGGTAGTCCACCCTTTCCCTACTTTGATGGGCAGTAAATTTTAGATTCTCATCTCCCAAATTTAACCAGATGAGAAACTCAGCTAGAAGTTCAGTGGGATCATCCCAAATACATCATCAATGAAACGGTGCCACTCAAGCACGTTCTCATATTACCATAAAAGCAAATGGAGGTAGACTGGTGGTGGAGTTATTTGCTAAACCGATGGCAAAAAACACCCTACTCCATTATTCCAGTTTCCACCCTAAATCACAAAAGGATAACATCCCTTTTAGTCAGTTTCTCTGATTACGGAGAAATTGTACGGATCTTAATGATTTTTATGCACATTCAGAAGTATTAAAAACAAAACTAAAAGATAGAGGATACCCAAAAAAACTCATATCCCACTCGTTCAAACGAGTCCGGTTTTATGATCGAGATACAATGTTGAACAAATCTAAGAAGGAACAAGAAAATTCGAGAGTTGTATTTGTGAGCCAGTTTAATAGTATCAGCAATAAAATAAAAAATGTAGTGAATAAACACTTGAATATTCTTAACGACCAGGAAGATATCAAATTGGAAAGACCTTTATTTGCCTTTAAGAAAAACACGAATTTACGCAACCAGTTAATGCATACTTATAGAGAGGAACCAAGAAGTAGACAAAAAACCTTGGACAATTCGGTTGCTAAAGGCAATATGCGCTGTAGTAGTTGCTTGACGTGTGATCAATGTATTGTGGCAAAGGAGTTAACACATAATGGTAGAACGATAGTGGCCCATACCTTAAGTAATTGTCGTAGCAAAAATGTGATATACTCTCTGCGTTGCCCATGTTGCTTTGCCTATGTGGGTGAGACTAGTCGTGAACTCAGGGTGAGACTTGCTGAACATAAATCGGCAATTAAAACCAAGAAGCTCAATGCTCCATTAGTGTCCCATTTTTTGGAATGTGGACACAAAGAGACAGAGTTCGCTTGGTTTGTCCTGGAAACAGTCAATATGAGTAAAAGAGGTGGCAACATGGGGGAGAAGTGAAAAGCTAGAGAACAATGGTATATATCTGTACTCAATACTATTAGACAGGGGCTCAATGCTAGAGAAGAGTGGGAGAAACTGGTTAAATAAAGAATTCTAACTGTAAAACTTCACAAGACAGGATAAACAAACATGGAGGTGGTTTTTAAGTATAATCTGATCCTATGGTTTAGCATTCAGTTCAGTCCTTGCAGATGCTGCAATAAGAATATCTAGGAAGATTACAGAGAATGGCCATTTGTTCTAGAGGTAATTTATTCAACATAACTAAAAAAGAAATGTTTTCCCTGTATTGTCAGTGGCATATGATATAGTCAGCCCAAACGTCTGTAGTATACAGGGGTTATTATACCAACTGACTATCACTTGGTATCCGAGATTTAGGGGCTTTTGACAATTTGCTCTGGACAGATTGAGGGCAACTGATATGCTAAAATGGCAGCTGTAAAAATATATATATATTTTACCGCCATTTAAATTTATTGAGCAGCAAACGATTCAAAGGGCTTATTGACAGTTTGCTCGGGACAGATTGAGGGCAACTGATACACTAAAATGTCAGCCCTGAAATATATATGTTATCGCCATTTAAATTTATTGAGCAGTAAGCGAGTCAAAGGATTTTGTAAAAATATCAGTATCCTCCCCACACTAAGATGGCAGCCATGGGAAACCACTCTAGTCCTATTTTCATCTCCATCATTGTTAAGTTTGGCGCGCATTTGCTTATACCGGAAGGGTTATTTAAGCAGGCACCGGTAACAGATTCAGAAACCACGAAAAAGACAAAACGAACACGCACGGAGATTCTTTTAGTCCCGGTAAGTCTATTAATGCGAGTGCGTTTCTATGTACATGTAGTGCTCGGGAGGCATTTGTTAAAGAATAGAGCAAGAATAGATAACATTATACATATGGTGAAGATTCTCTGTGAGTTAATATAAATAAAAAAAATCTTGGACCGCAAAAGGGATCTTAGGCTAATATAACATTGTAGCGTAACTTATGTGGGGAAATAAAGATGATAGCTTCATGATAAGCAAAGCAATGAAGCGTGTTGTTATAAAATCGATGTAACCTTATCTTATGTGGGTAAATAAATAGGAACGTTTCGCGGTAAATATCGAAATGAAACGTTCCGGAATAATCTCGATTAAAGCGTTTCTAAAATAGTTCCTAAAACATTTTGGAGCATAAATAATGCAATTGAGACTTGGTGTTTATTTTAATGAAGTCCTGCGGGTTGACACTCTATCGGACCTAAGTGGGGTTGGGGCAACTAGATGTTTAAACATAAACAAATTCCTTTGATAAATTGAAACAGGAAGCGGTTTGATTACCGACAGGAAATGTGATTTAAAATGCAGTTATTTAAAAAGTGCTGGATAAAATTATGTATGCTCTTTCTTCTTTTTTCGCTAAACAATAAATTACAATTAAACGGGAAAATACAAATGGCAAATACTTTTTTATTTATAGGCAATTGGGTCTTACACATGTTCACAGTGGTGACACGGCAAGGAAAATAGAAGGATAGGAATAAACCCACATTCGAATATTTAAAAGGAACCTGTGGCATTACCAACAAAGGTAATCTTTTGAAGTAGGGTCAATGGAAACGATATTTAGTGTAAGATCAAAACGAACATTGCATAATTAATTAGCATTATGATAATTATGTTTTTGGCGTTTATTTCAGGACATTATTGTTGGGATTTTTAAGCATATGGATCATACCCCCTAAAGGACGTTTGACTTGAAGGGATGAACAGCAGTAGATTGTTAGAATAATCTATTCTCATTCTTTTGGGGTATGTAGGTTTTGATGTAGCATTAATAGCGAATATACATACCCACTGCATAAATTTATTGTTGGTCCACAATGGTGTTATCTTTATTTACTCTAGAAAAAGTTGTGAGGTTCCCATTTTACTCAGTGAGTTCGTGTTTACTTGGAGGAAAGTTTTCCCCACAAGACAGCCCATACGCTCAGATTACGGTGGGTGTTTGTTAGAAATGGGATCTCTGGTTGGCTAAGGCTTGCTCCAAAGCCAGGCAGAGACCACCACTCTAGTCAGGGCAAGGGAGTTACACGCCAAAGATAACCCCTGCTCACCCCCTTGGTAGCTTGGCACGAGCAGTCAGGCTTATCCCGGAGGCAATGTGTAAAGCATTTGCGCAACACACCCACAGCAACAACATACTAGGCACACCACAAAAAGGAACTCCACACAAGGTTATATATAAAAATAGCCTCTGTATTATCATAAAACACATGAGAATAGTACTCACATAATATACATCGTGCCACCTGGCACGGGGTCCTATTTACAAGGGAATTATTTACACATGACAGGGCCACTTGGACCACTGTCAGAACCATCACAAAGTGAACTTAGTAAAAGTAAAACAGATCATAACCGTACAACCAGTAAACATTGGTAATCACTGTACTTAGCATCAGCCTGTAACATAAACTACATTATGCACAGTATCACATCAGGCGCGAATTACATTCTGCGCCAACCTCACCAGCATAAACACATTATGCAATCACCTCACAAGTCTAAACGCATTAGACCCTAACCTCCTAAGTATAACTCCCATTAGGGGCGTAAATCACACAGTGAAACATAATCTCACTAGCATAAACCATGATATGCAAAACAACCTCATAATCATAAACCACAGTTAGAGGTATAACACAGGGTGCGTAATCATACTACATACATTACATTTCCTAGCACCACATCACATTAGGGTCTGGCGCCCTATAAATCTAACAGTCCCCCCTGGCCATCTGGCCATCTCAGAAAGGGGGCTCAAATGCCCTATGTCCCAAGAGTCCGGGCGCGCTGCCAAAGCAGCGAAAGTCAAGGGTGCGCAACTGCGCAAACCTAAACGTAGCAGCTGCCCACTACTTGCTGGGCAGCTGGGGAAGATAGGGTGAGGGCCTAAACGTTGCAGCTGGCACAAATTGCTGCACAGCTGTAAATATCAAAATAAGGGCACTGGCACCGACTGTGCCCTGAAAACACATGTGCCCACAGGCAGGAGCACGAGCACCGACAATGTGCTCCGATCTGGGGACCCCCACTGGGATCTTTGGCCTGGAATCATCCCCTCGACGTTGCAGCTGCCCTCTAGCAAGCGGGGCAGCTGTAGGGAAAATGGCCAAATTGGAAGAAGGTACGGGCACCACTGGCCCTCGGGACCCCCACTGGGGCCCTAAAAACAAATATGCCCCATCGGTGCAGCGGTCCGCCATGGCGGTACCGCTGTGAATACTCAAGGAGGCTCTGGCACCTCTGTGCCTCGGGGGAGCAACTACGGGGGCAGGCACCGATAGCGTGCCTCGACACACACCCCCCTCCCCACCAGGCTCCACTCACCGGACTTCCTCTCTGGCTTCACCCGGACTCCTCTCGGCGCTGGGGACCGGTGCCACTTCTCCATGCGGCGGGGGCAGCACTTCTCGACGAGGCCGGGGCTCCCCACAGGTCACGGGAGCCCCTCTCACCACGCCGCACTCCTCTTCACCCGGGCCCCCTCCTGGGACCCGGGACTCATCATCGGCACTCGGAGAGGCGGGGTAGGCTCCCGTCCTCCTCAGCCCGCAGCCCAGCTTCCGGCCGCACTCCTCTTCCGCTTCAGCACACCTGGGGCTTCCCTCAGCTCAGGAGAGCCCCGCTCGGGCTTTGCGGACGACGGCCGGCTGGCAGGCCCCGCCCATGTCCCAGGCAGGCGTGCCTGACTTCCTGGTCGCCGCGCGATCGCGGCGGCCGTTTCATTTCTCCTGGCACAATGAGGGGTAGGCTCCCTCTTAATCAAAACTATACAGCGGGGTGGGCTCCAGCAGTAAAAATAAACATCATAAAGCGGGGTGGGCTCCCGCTCGATCACAGCAATTTTGGGGAATCCCTACGCTGGGGATTCCCTCAAGGCAACATGCAGCTCTGCGCTGCGAAGCTCCAGCGCTCCTCCAGGAGCCGGATTTCAGCGCTCCCAGGGCGCAAGATGCAGGCAAAGTCCTGTAGTCCTGGAGGATGCCAGGCAAAGCAGAAGGATAAGTCCTTAGAGAGGAAGGGGCATAGCTGGGCCCAGGGGCCAGCACACGGGGCCCTCCAGCAGGGAGGCAGCCCCCATGGCGGTCCCTCCTGGGCCCCAGCAGCAGCAAGTCCCCTCTGTCAGGAACAGAACAGGAACAGCGCACCAAGAGTGAACAACCAACATGGGGTCACAGCCCCTTCTTTTATACACCCTTTTCCTTTGTGTAAAGGTGCAGGGTTTGGGGGAACCAGATACAACTGGTTTAGGGGAGCTCTGGAGCACTTTGTTTTGCTCAGCTCCTCTCCTTTGTCAGGTGGGGGCTAGGGACATCAGACGCACCACAGGAGGTGGAGCCAGCATTGTGGAGGGAAGGCACAGCCCTATTCAGACTCAGGTGACACTCCTCCCCTCACTCTATGTGCAGATCTCCCTATTCAGCCCTGCGCTGACTCACCCTGCCCCTCCTGGAGCCACACACACCTCCCAGCCCCTGTCACTCACAAGCCAGACATGCAATTCACATCAGGCAGGCAGACACCGAGCACACAGAAATGCCAACTTCTAGAAGTGGCATTTCTACACTAGTTATAATAAATGTGCGCACACCACTGCGCAGCATTTATTCTCACGAGTTCGCACATACTAAACTCGCCCCTGCACTCCTCTCACACCAGGAATTACCATGGACACACCTATCCCCCATGCATTCCTATGGGAGGGCAGGCCAATCTCACCACACGCACTCAGCGCGCACGTACTTTACACTGGACCACAGTGCTAAAGTGCCCAGAGACTTAAAACTACTAACATACAAGGCAAAAAAGTTTAGGGGTGAACCTGCCAAAAAGGGCCAAGTCCAACAGTGTTTCTAGAATTACCCTTGGAGTCTGATTAATAGGTTGCCAAATATGGTACATATTGAGTGCTAATTTGTATGCACTAGATAATAACGACTGGGTTGAAAGCTATTCTTATAACAGAGCTATCAATATGAACGGGTGAGAGATATGGTCCTCCAAGATCCTATCATAATTATGATAGAATAGTGCAAATCTATATGCACTATAGCTTACCACTTGATGGGAGCTATTTATATGGATTTGAGATGAATGAGAGATATGTTCCTTAGATGAATGAATGTGGATGAGTGTTGATATTTTGGGAAAACCTCGTTTTACGATGAATGAATGTGCATGAGGTGTGACAAAGGGAGAATATTTTTTTTTTAACAGAGCCAAAGGTTTAATATGGATGTTTTTCTCAAAGATGTAGATTTGAACATATTGTAAACAAGATATAGACGAAATAAACTGTATATAAAATTGAATTAATTAGAAATATGATGGTTTTTATATGTATATTTCTCTCTATATAGACAAAAAGTGCTGGAATACTGTTTTTACTTAAAGCCTGAAGAAGGTGGTTGGACCTGTTGATACCACCGAAACGCGTCGCTAATTGGTCTTTTTTAATAACATTGCATATACCATATGGTGTTCTTTCATATATAATAAGAAGAGAATATTATGAATTGATCGCCATTGTTGGTTTTGAAAAATTATATAATTGAATTGCACTTTGTTTTATATTTTGCTTTATACTCTGTTTTGCACTATAAAAGAACTTTTGACAATATTGTGATTTTAACATTAGATTGGAGAGAAAAAAATGTTTTTAATTTTTTAATAACTTGTACTGATTGAATGAATAAACAGTCTTATATTGGGCTTTTTGGCTACTGTTATATTCTCTAGGTGTGTGATTTTTGAATGTGGTGATTGAAGAGTTTGGCATGCTATTGTTGTATCCCAAAGGGAATTTATTTTAGACCTAGTGAACATAGCTTGTGACATCCCACCGGTAATGGCCACCATGTACTGAAACGAACCAGTTGCAAAGAAATGCAGGGCCACCATCACCTTAACTGTTGGTGTCAAAGCAGTCGGATAGGTTCTGTGAGGCCTCAGATGGGGCTCCAACTCACCACATAGGTCTTGAAGGGTAAGGCGATCCAGATGGAATTTCCTTATGATGTCCTCATCCTCCATGTTCGCCAGCACTGGGAATGGACGATGCACATTTGGTTGTCTCCTACATAATATGAAAGGGGACACATGTCAATTTAATTCCCCTATGAGATGTGTCAGATATCTTACATCTTGACTGACACAGCGCAAACAATGACTGGACTGTAACAACAGCTTAATGCACAAGCCACATGCAGAGACACCTTACAATACACCAACATTTGTAAAGCGCTACAGCTACCTCAAACAGAGGTGTCCCGGTGCTAGCGTGATCCAGCAAACATGGGAGAGAGAGGATCTCCAACTGAAACAGATTCAGCTAATCACGGCTAAAAAGCCATGTCTTTAAAGCTTTCCTGAACTCCCCTTCATCCGGTATAAACCGAAGTCTGTCCGGAAGGGAGTGCCATAATCTGGTTGCTCCTACTGAGAAAGCCCTGCCACCAATGCGAGCTTTCGCGAATTGGGGAACACACAGCAGATTCTGTGAGTTAGAACGTAGCGAACGCATTTGCTGATAAGGGCGGATGCGTTTTTGATGTAATTGGGGCAGCTACCTTTCTGGGCCTTGAACGCAATTATCAAGGCCTTGAATTCTATACGCTTCACTACCGGCAGCCAGTGGAGCTGTTTGGCATGTGGAGATATGTGTTGTCTAAATGGCACTCTTCTAATCAGACTCACCGCCGCATTCTGCACCATCTGCAGTCTCTTTATCAAATATGCCGGAAGACCAAGAAACAAACTGTTGGCATAGTCAAGCCTTGAAGTCACCGTAGCATGGACGACTAATTTTCGACAACTCTCCGGAAGTAGATAAAGAAATTTCCTCAACCCCTTCAGAATTCAGAAGCAAGTGGATGTAATGGACCGTATTTGGGAAGCAAATGTCATATCTGCGTCCCATTTTACACCCAGGTTTTTTACCGTAGAAGTCGGACAGGGTGGGGAACCCATTTTCTCCGGCCACCACAGACCAGGTGGCGGTGGGGAATTCTTGCCGAAGAACAGAACCTCAGTTTTCTCTGTGTTCAGTTTTAGCTTGTTATTATTCATCCACCTGGAGACATCACACAGGCAGCCCCTAAACCTCTCCAAGGAATTTGCTGACAGGTCCTTAAAGGAGAACACCAGATGTGTGTCGTCTGCATAGGAGATGGTTTTAATTCCCCATTTAGAAATGAGTGCACACAAAGGAGCCAGATAGATATTAAAAAGTAGCGGGCTCAACGCTGAGCCCTGCGGCACCCCACACCAGAGGGGTTTAGCTTCTGATTTAAAAGGGTGTAATATCACTCTTTTAGTGCGATCGCTGAGATATGACTTAATCCAAGCGAGTGCCGTCCCTTTCACTCCTGCCCGCCTCAATCTAGCCAGCAGTATTGGATGGTCCACCGTATCAAAGGCGGCGGACAGGTCCAGCAACACTAACATAGCTGAGGCTCCACCGTCCACTTCCATTCTTATAGATTCGGCCACCTCCAGCAGAACCGTCTCGGTGCTAAAGCCCGCCCGGAAGACAGACTGTGTTTCATGCAGTATATCGTTACTGGCAATGAAATTGCTAAGTTGATGCTGGACCAGTTTTTCCAACATCTTTGCCGGTGCCGGGAGAAGAGAGATAGGGCGATAGTTTTTTAAATCCATTGGGTCAGCATTAGGCTTTTTTAGAAGGGGTAGGAGCATAGCATGTTTCCAAGACTCTGGAAAGAAGCCAGTAGTTAGTGAATTGTTCCATAAGTGATTAAGGGTTGGATTAAGAGTATAGGCAAGGGCTTCCCACAGTTTTGGGGGACAGGGGTCTGCTGGGGATCCTGACTTGCACTTCAAAATTCCACCCAAGGATACCTCAAGTGAGATGGAAAGAAATGCAGACAGGGAAGCATCCCCAGCATGGCTCTCCCCAACTGCAGACTCGATGGTGTCCTGTATAGGCGAGAAGGCCTCGTAAACCTTATGAATTTTTTCCTCCCAAAAAATTGACAGTTTTTCACAGAGTAAAGGGGATGAAGGTATCCTACTCTCTAGCGCTGAGGGTTTGGTAAAGGAGCAGACTATATTAAAATTTTCTCTGCTAGAATTATCTGACGTATTAATACGCTTCACAAAATGGTCCCTTCTGGCAATTTTCATAGCTTTGTGAAGATCTTTTACGGCATCCCTATAGTTTTTTTTTGCCAAGGGACAATATGCTTTTCTCCAGAGACGCTCTATGCGCTTACACTTGCTCTTTGCCATTCTCAGCTCCTCTGTGAACCATGGGGCCGAAGGTGCCCTTCTAGGAGAGCTGTCTAATCTCGCTGGCGCGAGCTTGTCCAAGGCACACGACCTTGATCTTATGTAGTCGTACATGTGGTAAGTATGTACATACTGACTACTTACAAAACAGAATCTGACTATGTGAATGGTGAATGGTACACTCCTACATCTTGTGTCACCAGCCCTGGGAGTAGGTGACACAGCACATGTTGGATACAGCAACACTGCTGACTTCTATGTAGCTGCTGTACCTGCCACACCTTCTTGCTTAAGTTGCACAGAGCACAACTTTTCTACACAATGAGCACAGTGTTTGTAAGCTGATCAACTATCAAAATGAATACAGCAATGTACACAGTGAAATAGGCACAATATGTGGTGAGTCCATCATTACTGTGGGTTGATTAGCCATCTCACACATTGACATGTTCACAAATATGAGACTCCATTACACACCAAATCTGTGTACATGCACACAAATATCATATGTGACATGTGAGGAAGTACATGCCAATGCATGTAATCATGTGCACTGACATGGCATGTGTAGGCATCAGTGAGTTGAATGTCACACTGGCATTTAATTTTGCAAACAGGTGCCACAATACATTGTAAAGGTATAGTGTTCAATGATGAAAATTGGCTAGTGCTATTGCTAGAGCCCAATGTGTCCATAGGTGCGGTATGCGTGCTACGCCACCGCGATCACGGTCATTGGCCACAATTGAAAAATGCCACATGGCGGTAGAGACCGCCTGGGCCCTGCGGTGTGCCACCGCCAATGCCATTGCAGCCAATGGGAACTGCGATCGTGGTAGTACAATACAATTTTGAAACCCGCGGTAGGCGTGCTCCTCCACTGCGGGCCCGGTCATTGGCCATAATTGTAAATGCTTAATAGTGGTAGAGACCGCCTGGCCCCCGCGGTGTGCCACCGCCAATGCCAATACCATTTCAGCCAATGGGAACCGCGATCGCGGTAGTGTAATACAATTTTGAAACCCGCGGTAGGCGTGCTCTGCTACCGCGACCACGGTCATTGGCCACAATTGAAAAATGCCAAATAGCGGTAGAGACCGCCTGGCCCCCGTGGTGTGCCACCGCCTATGCCATTGCAGCCAATGGGAACCGCGATCGCGGTAGTGCAATACAATTTTGAAACCCGCGTTAGGCGTGCTCCGCTACCGCAGGTCCAGTCATTGGGTACAATTGAAAGATGCAGGATTGCGGTAGTGACCGCCTGGCCCCCGCGGTGTGCCACCGCCAATGCCATTGCAGCCAATGGGAACCGCGATCGCGGTAGTGCAATACAATTTTGAAACCCGCGGTAGGCGTGCTCCGCTACCGCGGGCCCAGTCATTGGGTACAATTGAAGGAGGCAGGATTGCGGTAGTGACCGCCTGCCCCCGCGGTGTGCCACCGCAAATGCCAATGCCATTGCAGCCAATGGGAACCGCGATCGCGGTAGTGCAATACAATTTCGAAACCCGCTGTAGGCGTACTCCGCTACTGCGGGCCCGGTTATTGGATACAATTGAAAAAATGCAAACCAGGCAGACCAATTGCAGCAGCAGAGTACCACTAAAACAACCCCAGGGGCCTATAAATGTCTGAGAGAGCCACACATTTCACTTGCATCCAGACACTGCTGCCTGCCATTCTTCACCAACAACTGCTGCTGTTCCTGTATTCTGGACCCAGTGAGGGCGAGAACTGAGAACATCAGGACCCGTCCCTTCACCACAGAGTAGCTGGACGTCCTGTTGGACGAGGTTCTTGCACAGTATGGGAGTCTATATGGTGCGCCAGATGTACTGTCTGAGTAAAAGTTTAAGAGTGCTCAGAATGCTCACATGATGTTGCTCTGCAGTAGTATGTGACTGTGAATGCAAGTCAATGTGCATGCATCCATATTTTGCATATAGCATGCTCCATCCATGGCCTATTAAGAATTGCATTTGAGTATGTGGGGAGGATGGCAACATGGACACTTCTACAGCTCTTCTTAAGCAAAAATAAACACACGTTGGTCTGAGACTGGGTAATGTAAATGTGTGATACACTGCCTAGCATGCTGACTTCATGTCAATCGTGTGGGTAGCCTTATTTCCACAGATCCATGACTGCCTTGAAGGATGGGAGTGACATGCAGTGGTTTTGCAGCCATACAGTTACACTGCTGGTTTAAGACACTCGAATTCTGAACAAACATTGCCTGTGCTATGTGATGTCATAGTCCATTACATCTTCACATGCTCATTTGTGACATTACAAATGTATTTCGTACAGAGGGTACTGAATGATGTGTGTACAGATTTAAAATTGCCCCTCTGGTGATGTGTGCATTATGCACAAGAGTACAATGCCTGAGTGTAACACTCTTGGTGGTAATTCACCTATGACACATCAGATTAATGTGATTTGGAGATGTCATCCTTCTATTGATTCCATGATGTGTTCAGTCTCGCATGTGTAGGCACTGTTTGCCCTCTCATATTGTACATGCATGTGATTTCTCTGATGGCCCATGTTTAACCTCAGAAACTGCCCAATGTTACTAGGACCCATAACTAAATGGACTGAGTGAAACATGTGTTGTCCACCACCCTATTTCTCAATGAGCTATCTTAGGCCTGAGGATTGCACAAGACAGGACTACACCTTGTGAGAAGAGTGTGAGAATGTAAGATCATGGCCCTAAATGAGACCACCATGACACATGTGGTCATGCACTGCTCAATGACATTGAGGGGTGTGTAGTGTTGGACACAGTGAGTCTGCCACAACTCATAATTTCCAATGTATTGTATGTCATGCTCACTCACATACTGCATCACAGATGATTGCCATTTTCACATTGGTTGCTGTGCTGGTACTCTGCATGTGTATGAGATGGCCATGTACTGTGTCCATCATCATACATGTATACATTTCTATGAGATTATTCAATCCAAGTGTACTACGTGTCATGCTGTATGGCCTCTGCTCAACCTTTATGTATTAGTGTGCTATGTATTTTCATGCTCCTGTACTGACACATGTTGGTACACAACACAGTGTCACTGAAACTTCCTCTTCTTGTCTCCCATGCCTGCAGCTTAAGATACATCAGCGTAAGGCGATATGGAGGGCCATTGCAGGCAAGGTGCGGGCTCTGGGTGTCTCCAACCAATGGCATACACACTGTCACAAGAGGTGGGATGACATCTGCCGGCTGAGCAAAAACATGGCAGAGATGACGCTGGGGGTGCTCCCTCGGAGTGGCAGGTTGGCGCGTCGGAGCATGACACCAGTAATGGTGGCATGCTCCTACGCGCCAATCTTGGCAGTGACACAGCCAGAGCTGGATAGACGCCTGAGGGCCCATCAGCAGCAAGTTGGGGGTGAGTATTGTGCGAAGTGTGACTTTGTGTGTGAGTGACTGCATGAATCTCAACCGTGAGCCAGTGCAAAGCTCTGTGATGTCTCTAGTGTGATATGGCTTATAAGTGGCCTCAGTGTTGAGTGCAGCTGTTCTGCATTTGTACAACATGTGGTTTCTCATGTATTTAAAACCATGACCCTTGTCATTGACAAATGAGATGTGGCCTTGTGACATATGCTGCAGTATGAGTGTCATAGACATCACCTGGCAGTGAACAGCAGTGAGCATCATGTTAGTGTGCATTCATAGATGTGTGCTGTGCACAACAGATAAATTGTGACATCTACACATCTGACACCAATGTACAACTGTAGTTGTGCTTCGAAGCCCAACATGGTGGATATCAGGAGCTTGTAGCCTTTGCAAAAGGACATTTTGGAGTTTGAATCTGTGGTGTTCCCTTAGAGAGACTCCATATGTGACAGAGACAACATGGTTTGATGTATACCTATCTCACCTACAGGCACGTAGGTATGCTTACAGACAATAGTATGTGTGGTTACAGGGAGGCACAGGGCCAGCTCTTTGGCGGTGTCAACGCCACATGGAGCATTACTATCAACTATGCATGTTTCCATGCATCATCTGATGATTGCATAAATGTAGCACATGCTGAATGTACATGGAGGAGTTAACATGGGAGTATCATTTTAAAGTGTTGTGCTTTGCTTGCATATGATGTTTGTGAGTATGGCACTATACTGAACCTATGTCTCTGTCTCTTGCAGCATCTACCGAGGGCAGGGAAGGACGGGGGACCGACACCATGGTGGAAGATACTGGCACGACTGCTACACATGAGTTCACTGACACTGAGGGGACCACTGCCTCGGAGGGGGACCGGAGGGCCCTGGATGATTCACGCCCGGAAACACCAACCTCCACATCTTCAGACTCCAATGGTGACTCTATGATGTTGGCGGGCACAGGAAGTTCCAGGTCTGCCTCTTCTTCCGCCACACCTCGTCCACTGCCCACCCTCCTGGATGCTCCTACAAGTGCTGTCCGTGCACGCAGCCCTAGGAAGGGTAGAGTCTCCTTCCCCCCAGGCACCGCTGCCCCTGCCCCTGTCTCACCTGCTGCCCTCAGTGTGGAGGCAGTAGACATTTTGCACCAGCTGTGTGTGGGTCAGACTGCTCTCCTGAATGCCTTCCAGGATCATGACAAGAAGTTGGCACAGGTAGTTGAATTCCTGGAGGGCATTCATTCGGATGTGGGTGGCCTACACCAAACTGTCCAGTCTTTGTCCTCCACAGTGCCGGCAGCCATTCAGCAGTCACAAGCTCCCAGTCCAGCTCCTGTCCCTTCATCAACCACCCTGCCAGTGGCACCACCTGACGCGAGTGCCCACACGCCAGAGCCCTCAGGCACCAAGCCCTCCACACGCAGCACACAACAGCAGCACTCTAAGCGTACCAGACCACAGACACCATCACCACAACACAAAACGGGCACACATGAGCACAAAACCAAAAGCCCATCACGTGACACTCAGGAGCATCAGGCCAAAAAGCAGGCATCAACATCAGATTCATCAAAATCACCACCATCCAAGGGCACTCCCATCCCCACACCTGCTTCCAAAGACCCACAAACACTTGCCCTGTCTGCTGTGAACCTGGTGCCTGCAACAACTAAGCCCAAACACATTTCAAAGGCAGATTCACCCAAAACGTCAACTCCCACCCACACCCCTGTGAAGCAGGTACAAGAGAGCAAAGTGGAGGGTTTACCTCGACAACAGGGGATGCAGGGGAAGAGACAAGGCCACCCGAAGCGTACCACCAGGTCCAGAAAATCCCCACGGGGAGAGCCACCTGCACCTGATACACCTTTGGTGGAGAGTGAGGCTGTGTGCCCACCTCACTTCCCACTCCGGCCAAGACACTTGTGGGCTATCGGATCCCCAAACAGTTGAGACCCAGCCCTCAACATACACCCTCAAACACTGTGCCTCGACGCAGCATGTCTCCACCTCCCCGTGCCACCACTCCACCAGGTCCAAGCAGCCCTCAGGCTCCCACAGCCATGGATGCCTCTACCTCAGCCGGTTCTCTCTCTCCCCAGTCCAGTCCTCATACTGGCCCCAACAATCAGCCCCTCCCAGTTCAACTCGAAGCCAAATTTTAAGCCAAGTCCTCCTCCCCACACCATTTCTCCCACAGCGGTGCCTGAACTGCCCATATGTAGCCCCTGAGCTGTGGTGATTCCCATGGCAGGGGACGGTGTTACCCATTTGATGTGCAAATTCTCATGCACACATGTGCGGACTAGAGATATGGACTGGCCAATGGCCTTGATGTTTGGTACTTTTGATGCCCATTTCCTGTGCAGTTTATCATGCACACATGTGCGGACTAGAAATATGGACTGGCCAATGGCCTTGCTGTTTTGCACTTTTGATGCCCATTTCCTGTGCAGTTTCTCATGCACACATGTGCATACTGGGAATTTTGACTGGCCAATTGCCTTGATGTTTTGCACTTTTGATGCCTATCCGGATATTATGTAATAAAGACTGTTACTCATGTTGTCTGCTTTGTCGCTGCCCTTGCTAAATTAAAGTTTAATGTATGGGTATATGTTCAAGTGACACATGCTCTGTATGCCACTTTCACATTGGCAATTACTTGATTTACTTTTTCAGAGGTTTCCAGAGGTGACAGGCACTTTTGTTCTTCTTGACTCTGAGGCTTGAGGGTGCAATGATGGTTGTTTGTGATGATCAACTCTTATCCTAATCACTATATAGTCAGGTTGGCTAAATTGAACACATGTCATATTAGGATGCACTACCACAACAGAGGTGAATTCTATCCACAGAATAACTTGCGGGGTGGACAGGGTCCGTCATATCTGTGGGATCTTTCTTGATGTGTGAACAGCAGTGTTGATGTGTAGTCATCTTGTGTAGGCCTGTCTTCATAGTCACATGGGTACATTTGAATGTGTGCACTTGAGTAGTCATACAGTGTGATTGGCCTGTCATTGTCAGTAGTGTTGAGGTGTATGTGCCCCTGCACATGCCCCCTACACACATGTATGATACAGGTAGTGAGTGCCTGTTTGTTTACATTATCAGACATGTGCTTCAGATTGTGAGAACATGTAGGAGTTGTAGGTTGAGCACTGTGCAGTGTGTCAGTGTGTCCTTGCACTGCTGGGGGACACCTACTTGTTGTCACTGTCAGTTGTGAGCATGCAGAGTGTGTCACTGCAAAGTCTGTGTTGTGTTTTGTTGATCAGCCATTGGTCTTGTTTAAGTTTGTGCTCACTGTGCTGACCTGCTCAGCCACACTGACATTATATGTGAGTTATCTCGTACATTGCTGTCACTTGACACATTTTTCGGACAAGTATAGTATGTGGTATGAAGAGTCGTACCATCCCCTATAGGTGCTTCTGATGCCTACACATTGTGAGTTACTCCTCTATGTGTTTTTGCACTGTACACTCCTGACCAGTTCAATACTGATGTACACACCACTACAGTCTCATGTCTTCCACCCCATGCCTTGCCAGTGTGTGACCCTCCCCCCCACTTCATAGTGTGACACTATACTGTGTGAGGCTGATCTGTGTACAGGACCAATGTGCCACTAAGGACTGTTTCACAATTAGTTATGTGGTATTTTCTTCTACTTGATTGTAGTCATGGTTGCTCACATGAAGTGCATATGTTTGGGCAGCACAGTCCTCTAGTCATGTTGTATGCATCTAGGTTTTCCTGAGTTGTGCAGCTGTGGGTGATGGCTAAGCTGTATGTCTGATTGCTGAGGTACTGCTACCCTTCCTGAGTGTGATGTGATCTGTGTGCAGTGATGATTTTTGGTGTGGAAGTTAATGGCGGAGCACTCAGATATGTGTGATACTAGTTTGGTCGGTGTTCACACACTGCTTACTGTGCATGCACTGCTGTCAGTGTATGTTGCCTTGTACTTGTCTGGTGTGCATCCCCCTGTTTTCCAGCTGAGTTGGCTATGTGATGAATTGGTATGTGCATATGTTGTGTTTTTGTTGTTGATGGATGTTGTGTTTGGCCTGTGTTGGCTCTTTCTACTGACAGGTGCATGTGTGTGCGATGTTCTATTGGCATGACATTGTGTGAGAGTGGTTAGTGCATTGTAAAACATTCTGATGTGTGTTGAATTTGTAGTGTGCATTTCTTGTGTGAATGTGACATGCAGCAATGTGCATTCTTGTTCATGAGGTTCTTTTGAGTGCACATTTGTGCTATGTCCTCCTATATTTGAACAGTCATTTGTCAGGATTGTGCATGTGCATGCTTGTGCTACACATTGACACCATGCTCACTTGATTACTGGTGTGGTGTCTATGTCTGTGTTAGCTGATTTGTCATATTGATCACAGTTAGTGTTCATGATTGGCATTTGATAATGCAATTTTTTATTGGGTTGGGGTATGGTGTCTGTGCATTTGTCCAGAGTGAAATGTTGTGTATTCCTGTTCTGTCTAGGGTCACATTGCCTATCCACTGTTTGCCTGCACATGGCTGAGCTTGTTGGACTTCTTTGGATGTTGTTTGTGAGATTTGTGTTTGGCTATTGGTTTTTGATCAGCATTTGTTCAGACATCCCTGAGTGGGATTCTGAGATTTGTAGATACACACCAGGGTGTGTCATTGGTTGTCAGGAAACTCACAGGACCTTATTTGCACCTTTATACGTGTTTCTCACAGGTGTTGAGTGTTGCAGGTGTGAGATGGGTAGATGATGGGTATGTGTGAAGGTCCTACTTGGGTTTGACAGTCAGGGAGTGTGACAATGAGCCATGTGTTTTGTGCTGGTGGCATACACATGTCAAGGTAGTTGACACAGATGTGGGGCTGGTCACTGTATGGCTTATGACACTTCCTATCATTCATGTGCCTATGCATAGCTTGCATTGCTGTATCCCAGAGATATTGCACAGATGTCACTTTATTTAAAATTCCAATCACTGTGCCATCCATGTCTGATTTGATGGCCTAAGGGTAGTGTGATATGTTGCTCCTCTTGCATGTCATGTACAAATGCTATGTGGCTTGCTCCATGGTTTTCCAGCACTGTGCACTCCACTTTGAGATAGTCCATTTATTGTCATACATTGCTGCTGACCTATGATATGTGTATGTGGCAGAGTTTCAGTGTGGGATCTGTGTGAGGGACTTGACATGCAGTGTGTACAGTTCAGTGGTTGTTCATATGCAGAGTGACTCTTCATTTCTTAATTTACTCAGTTTGATTCACATGAGTAGAAGGCAGGTGTGAGGAGGAGGGTTGTCCAGCCCCTTACCTTCTGTGCAGGGTGTTCATCTTCACCACCACCTTCCCAGTCAATCTATCTTGCCCTTTGAAGTGTGAGGTGCGAGGTCCGGCCACACCTGGCTGCTAAATAGTGCATTGAGGGGGGGCACACAGCATGGGCAGACATGGATGTGGGAAGCGTGCTGTGGGCTGTGACCCACTGATGTGGGCCACCATGTGGGTAGGGTGAAGGTGGGGCCCTGGGCAGCTGCCCACACTGACCATGCCTGGCACCGGCCCTGCCTACTACATTGTGCGCAGGTTTTCCCGCGTCTTCACCTCTGCGGTGACATGACCAGGTCATTACAGTGATTTCTATGTTGATGGGTGACCCCGATGCGGAGGTGTCAATTTCTAGCAAGCAGGTCATGTGTGGGTACACTGGGGTATATGTTCCTGTCTCCACCAGAGTGTCTGATGTAGACAGGAACCGTATTTCAGCACAAGAGTTGTGTGTTGTGGTTGTATGCAGAGATGTGTTATTTACTCACCGCCGGTGTTGACCCCGGCGACGTCTTATATGCTGGTAGTGGATGAGGTACAGCAGCGGAAGGGCTTGAAGAGCTGGATCCATAGCGGTCAGGAACGCGTGGGGGTGACCGGGATTCGAGTTTCGCTCTCCGCAGTAGTGCTTCCGCTGTCTCCGAGTGGCTGGTTTCTCCACTGCGTTCTGACGGGCTGTTTGGGGCATCGTGATTTGTCCGGCGGTCGTAACGTCATTCCTCATGGCAGTCTTTGTCTATTGGCTCCCTGCGCCACCGTTGCGGAAGGAAATTTCAGGCGGGTCCCGAAACTCCGCAGCGGACGGGAAATGGGCTATCTTTGCCCATTGTAATATGGCGGACGAGAAAAGGACGTTTTCCGCCACCGCCAGTACCGCGGATGTGCCAAACACCGCCATCGTAATGAGCCCCTAAGAGTTTAAACACATTTAACCTCCAGCCTTATGATTACTGGGTCAGAAATAAAAACATCTTTAAACATATTTTAAATCGATCAATGAACATACTATCCTTGATGCTGGATAAGGAGGCTATTTCAGTAAAAAAAACATGCCTGGTTGATCATTAATTCATTTAATAAAAAGGAGCTCCAACCCTACCTACTCTTTCATCTACAGCCATTTATTAGGGATACATTTTTAAAACTAAGATTTGGTCAATATCCCACAAAGGACGGAGCCACAAGATGGATATGCAACTAGCCAATGCCAAACTGTAGACTCAGTGGGCTTGCCCGCGAAACGTTAACACATATTGTGTATATTTGTCCTTTTCTATTACAGGAAAAGCAAGCATTGTTGAAACCTACCTTTAATGAACAAGGGGTGAGAACATGTTGTCAATCAATAATCTTATGCTTTTCCAGGAAATCAATCCATCTAATGAGACAATTTGTCAAGTTTATCCTTATAGCATATAAAAATAACTCAGAATTAAATGGAGAATAGGAACTACTGGAATAATCAGAAGCACCCTATTGACATCCTACCTACTGATATAAATATCATGTTTACAGTTTGATTGAGCATTAAGGCACTACATGTAGGCGCTTTACTGTTCAGAGGCATTTGACAATTCCATAATAAATGTAATGGGCATTGGTAAATTTTATAAAATGTTTTGATTTTAACAATGTTGTACAGTACAGTGAAATAAGCATGCAGTCACTTTATATATGCAGAGTTAAGAAAATGGCATAAGGCAATTATTGTATGCAAACATGGAGATATTTTACCAGTACGGAAATGCCCACGGAAATTATGATAATTGCCGAGAACTGAAAAGCTAATTTTAAGATCATGTTTATGTGGTATCAATGTTTTAGTGCGGCATGTTATTCCTAAATTATTCACAATAGTAGTATCATGTCTGCTGAAAGTGATGAAGTTTTAGTGGGCTTCCCTTACTTTATCCATTTATATATTTGATTCTAACTGATCTTATGAACTACTGTGATTACAGCTGTCCCTGCTCTAAAGATTGTAATGATTTTTATTATTTAAACAATAAAGACTTACTTACTTACAGTTATGTGTTGAAAGAGAGTCACTAGCCTGCACAGTTTCCATTATCCATGAGCAAACACTGACTGGTTGCCACCTCCAAAGCATAAGTAGCACAGAAGCACCTCTACTTCACTAAGTCGTGGGTGAGTTAATCCCCCCTCGAAACTATGGTCAACGTGGGAATCAGAGAGCTGATCAGCAGCACTCAGAACCCCCCCACACCCACCGACCATGCACACAACCTCGGCATCATCCTTGACTCCTCGTTTTCCATGAACCGCTAAATCAACGCCGTATCATCCTGCTGTTTCCACACGCTGTGCCTGCTCCTAAAGATCTTTTGAGTCGAGGAGAATGGTCACCCAGGCACTCTTCAGCAGCAAGCTCAACTACAGCAATGCACTCTACGCCGGCACGCACCAAAAACTCCAAAAGAAGTTGCAGAACATTCAGAACATCTTTGCCAGACTTATCCTGGACATCAACTGCTGAAACCACATCTCTGGTCACCTGCAGACCTCCACTGGCGTCTAGTCAACAAAAGAATTACCTTCAAGCTCCTCACGCACGCCTGCAAAGCTCTGCACATCGGACCCGAATACCTCAACCACCGCCCCTCGTTCTACACACCAACCAGACACCTCCACTCCGCCGATCTGGCCCTGGCTACTATACCATGGATCCGAAAAACATTGGCTGGAGGAAGATCCTTCTCCTTCCTCGCTGCAAAGATCTGGAACTCCCTACCTCTGCACCTCAGGCAATCACCAACACTGCCTCAATTCAGGAAGGACCACAAGACCTGGCTCTTTGACTGAAGTACAGATCCCCCCATCACCAGTGCCTTGAGACTCTTACAGGTGAGTAATCGCGCTCTAAAAGGACCCTGATTGATTGAGAGCAACATAAGGAGGACAATGGGAAGAGGTCAGATGAATTAAAGGAAATGGGAAACAAAATACGAAAGATGGAGCAGGATGCACTGCACAATCAAACAATATCCAAAAATCAAACCAAGCAAATGACACCACAGTTAGGTGTCATAGTTGCAAATATATGACTTGGATCAAAATATAGCAGCTCATATTTTTATAGGATTATGTCATTCTTTCTTTGGCTGCACAAATGTTAGTTTCCTTTTATTGACACAGTTAGGTGAACATGAAATGACTGTGGTGCGGAATGTCAGCAAGCCCATTCTCTCTGTTTTTCACATACTCCCAGATGCGTAGATCACAGTTTTAGTTGCATTATCTAGAGATAGTAAACTTTCCTGGCCTATTAACATGATGACAGCGGAGTAATATTAGTTTGAAACGGGTTTATTATTTTGTACTTGAGAATCGTTCAGATGTGGATTTCCCTCCTTCTTGCAATCTACAGTTAATGGGCATTGTATTGAATCCCAGTCTCTAACTCTCTATGATGCTGGAATATTTAACATGGTGTCTAATGTGGTATGAGGTGTGATCCCTATGTGTTAATACATTTTCTCTTGATTTTTGAGGTGGAGTCTGGTACAATCAGCAGCGGTTTTCTGATGGTTTGTGTTTGTGTATGGCGTAACTTAGCGATCCTATTTCATTTTATTGCAACATTTCTGGACATCTGACACTATCCCTTTAATAGTCTCAGGCATATACTTTATGGCTTTGTGTTACTCGTGTTTTCTTTCAACCTTTTATAGGAGTGACCATGCTCCGCCTGTGACAGATGGCCTGCACACTCAAGAAAGATGCAGCTTTTTTGTGGAAAGCTGCATAACGCCCCAACATCAGGTACGAGTACAATGTTCCATGTTCCAATACTGACAGGTTTTATGAATGTCTGCAAGTGACACTGCGCTAACTGGATAATCAATGGTCCATATAGATGCACAGATTTGGTTTATCTAATTTACAGAGAGGTGCAGAACATGCTTATTTCGATGCTTCATGGGCAGGGTTATCCTGCCTGATGTTCAGAGTACAAGATACTATTAATTTGTTTGCAAATTCCAGCAACAAATCTGTATGGAGAGAAATACATTTTGCAACTGACTGGGATCTCTCTTAAAATAATTTGTCCTGGAAAATGATTTTATTTCTACAGTGATCCAAATAGATAGTGTTTTAGCTGGATTATCTTAAGTTTATATTTTGAAAAGTATCGAACTTCAGATCTTATCCAATTGTTTCTCCTGCTGCTTTGGATCTCATTAAGGTATGGGGGGCTTATTTATGAGCCCCTTGTGGCACTTTTGCGCCGCCATTGCATCGCTTTTCATGATGCAGCGGTGGCGTAAATAATGCGCCATGCTGCACCATATTTACAAAGTGAAGCATCTATGCAGATGTGTCACTTTGTAAACCCCTGCGCCACATTATACCTGCATCAGGTATAATGTATGCAGGGCGGGTGTTCCCCGCAAGAAAGCCTCGTAGAAGTGGTGCAGTGAAATCTATCAGATTTCACTGCGCCACTTCTAGGACGCCACTGCGTCAAAACCTTATGCCTGCCTCAGTGCAGGCATATGGGTGTGCAGTGCAATTGGTATAGGCCTCCCCATGCATTGCTGGAGTTGCTTCATGCTTGCGACACAACTCCAGCAATGCGTGAGTTTTGCGCCGACAGATACATCAGGATTCCTGACGCATCTGTCAATCCTTGAGAAATGGAGAGCTGTTAATAGGGCGCATCCATGGTGTCGCAAGGAGGCGCAGTGAAAAGTGTTACATCGCTGTTTTACCGCAGCGATGCAACACTTTTGATAAATGAGGACCTGGGTTTATAACCAAGTATAGACATTTAACATAGTTTCTGAGTGGTGATAAAGTACAGAACAGAGGAGAGGATCCTAAGGATCTTAAGGTGATATATAAGAAAGGGAAGGAGGAAAATGTGTGGTTGTTCCTGTAGTGGTGAAGGATGGAAAATGATTGGATCTGTGGTGCAAGAAAGTTTGAAACAACAAGAACTGAGTCACTGGCCTACATGGTTTCCGAGATACATGGGAAAATGTTAACTCTGACCATGCCTGCGCACACGGCAATAAGTATCTTTCAGTCAATCAGCTGTGGGTGAGCTGGTCCCTCCTCTAACCATATGTCACCATGGGCATCGGAAGGCTGACAGCACCCCTAAAGAACTTGGAAAATACCCACATCATACCCACATTTCATGGTTATCACATTATGGGGAAAACTTGCTAAACTTCCTGAGGTGTCTTACGTAATTTTTGATAGGAATAAGCAAATCCAATGCTCAGTAGCATTGACAGTTCCTTGAACTGTGGGCAAGCTTCTCCTATTAGGGGCAAACGGCTCCTAGTGCATTTTCTACACACCTTCTGTGAAGAACGAGGTCTTTCTAGTTTCGGATGAATGGGTTACTCTTCCCAGTAGGCATAATAGCACCCTGCACTTAATTTACATGTGAAAGATGTTTCCCCTTAGCTCCTTAAATGTGAAGGATGATCCGTTGACGTTCTCTGCATTGCCTCTGCAATGCAGAGAACGTACCTGGGGCATCCTGGGGGAGGGTACGGGGGAACACCAGGTGCTTGCACATGAAGCTTACCCATGTCTACACTTCTGGTGGCTAAAACAGAATTAATGACTTCACAAGTCACAGCAGACTGAACCTCAAGGAGTAGGTAAGAGAAGCTTTGTGCATGTCCAGTGGGATATCTTCCTCAAGACGCCACCTCTCCATTTGAAGGAAACATCACTAGGAAGAGTCTCCTATTTCCAGGGATGCCTTTTTCAAACTCATCCATGCTGGTGGATCGGGGGTGGACCCCGATCCACGAGCAGCGATCCCAGTGGACTGCATGGATATTATGTTTTGAGGGTTTCAGTCCTCAAGCATGGTTCAACCCCATAAGGGCATACATTTTAATCAGAGTTTTTGCTTTCCTATTGAGGGCGGTTGGGCCAGTGAAGGAGGCACAAACTCCTCCTCCCCGGAAGAAAAAAATATGGTGGCCATTTAAAAAAAAACATTCTAATGCATGAGACCTTTCTAGCACCCCATCTCAGGCAGTAGAGTAGAAAAAAGTTGGAGGCATATTTCCCCTTGGTATGCTGTGGTGGATAGTAGCAAAATGTGACTGCCACAATAATAGATCAATGTGTGAAGTCTGCTGACCCATTACCCCACAATGTTTGATGTGGTGGGTGGAAGTAAAATTGCATGACACAATTGTTGATTAATGGTTGAAGTGGGCTGATGCACTGTTCTATGCTGTGGTGGACCGAGGCAAAATGTGAGTGGCTGATTAAGTGATCAGTAGCTGACGTGGGCTCACCTATTGCCCCATGATATATGCTGTACTGGGTGGAAGTAAAATGCGAGCACTACAATAACTGATTAGTGGCGGAAGAGGGCTGACACATTGCCCTACGCTGTGGTGGGCAAAAGCAAAATGTGAATGGCTGAATAACTGATCAGAGGCTGAAATGGGCTCACCCATTGTCCCATGATGTATGCTGTATTGTATATAAGTAAAATGTGAATGGCACAATAACTGATTAGTTCTGAAGTGGGCTGACACATTGCCCTATGCTGTGGTAGGCATAAGCAGAGGGGGACATGGTGAATGTGGCTCCCTTCAGTGAAAGTCACCTGTATCCTGCTTGTTTTACTAGGAACACGTCTCACAAAGAAGTGAGACAATGTGCTCCCTGTTTTTCTCCTGGGCTATGGGACATCTTTGGGAATATGTGCTTTTGTCTGTTTGGGTGTGTTATTTTCCTTCGGTTCTTTTTCACTTTTTTGCTTCTTTGTAGAAGTTCTTCATGTCACAGTGGGGAGTGTTTTTCCATTTTGAGACTTGTGATCACACTTTACTGCACGCTCACAGGATTGCATTGTTTCGGTTCATAGAACACGCACAACATCTATTTCCATGGGTACTTCTGTATTCTTCCAAGGCCAGAAAGTTTTAAATAGAAAACATAGATGGGGGCGTGGCTTGGTGCCAACTGAGACGGTCGAACGAGGCAGGCACTATGGGCACAGCTTGGCAAAAATAACCCCAAACATCTGATAATCATCCGACCCCACGTTATACACGCTCTGCAGGGCGAAGCAGAGAGGTGACAGACCCCCTGGCTGTGCCGTGAAGCTGGGCCTAGCTCCAGGCCTAGTGGGTGGTGAGAGCTGATCAGGACCGCACCTAGACTGCCCGGGAGGCTGGTTACGGCCTCAGGAGAAGTGCGGAGGGCAGTGAAGCATATCTCCAATGGTGCGGGGTGGAGTGTCGGCCGGATTGCCAGTAGCATGGACTCCGCTATAACAACGAAGCTGGAGAGACACCCGGAACTGCAGCCAGCGGAGCAGCAGAAGGGGAGTGGCTGCGAGGCTTGCAGCATCGAGTGAGCCGACAACCAGTGGGGACATAGTGCGGCCAAGCAGACCCGTGGCCACGCTCTCTTTCCCTGGGGGAAATAAGATGAACTCTCTGGAGGCACACCCGGCACGAAAGTAGACCCGTGGACTACCAGGTCGGATCCCAGTACATTACGTGGACACTCTAGGAGCGGAGCGGAGCTGGCAGCCTGTTGATAGCCAGCTCGGGGCACAATTCTAGAGCTGCTGGGGGTGCCTGCCATGAGACTGAAGATTGGAAAAAGCGGTGAGAGGAAGAATAAGTGTGCAATGCTTTGCTAGTCTGCACCCCTCCAACTATAAATGACCTGAAACCTTGAGGTGCTACTGTTGGGAGCAAAAGACTGGATCCCTGATACGGTGTCTGCTCGCTACTTATCTGTGCTGTGTGTAGTAAGTGGCACTGGTGTCAAGATATTCAGTGGCCGCAGGCGCTTTGAGTTAAAGTGATATTGTTGGGAAGTGCAGATACTCACAAAACAACAGGTCAACATGGCGGCCAGACTGGAAGACCTGGAAGGATATTCCCAAAGGAATAACATCAGGGAGTTGGGGGTCCCTGGAGGAGTGGGGGGGGGCCGGGCGTCGACCTGTTTCTGGAGAACCTTATACTCAATCGGATGCGCCCCAAACGCCTCCCGAATTTCTTCATGGTGGAACGTTCACATAGGGTGCCTGTCCCAAAACCAAAACAGGGCACGCCACTGTGTACAATAATAGGCAGGATCTTGAATTATCAGGACAGGGACGCCATTTTACAGGCTGCCCTCTTACATGGTGACCTCCATCACAAAAATGCCATGGTGCGTTTTTCCCCGGACTTCATCCTGAAGGTCCAGTGCCAATGTTGGAGCTATTTAAGGGGTAAAATGGGAACAGCAAAACCAAGATGTTAAATACATGATGCTGTATCCGGCAAAACTCAGAGCGTTATCTGACGGGAGATCATGGAACTTCAACACCCCGGAGGAAACCTTGGAGTGGTTGGAAGGTGGGCGCACAAATGGACGAACATCTCCACGGGTCAAGCAACAGGGGTGGCCAAGAAATCAGCAGGAGGCAACGCTACAGAAGAGGCAACCCCGCAGACTGAAGACTGACCGGTGGAGGAGAATGAACTGGGTTGTCTCCTATTTTAACTGCTGTACACATGTCAACGATGCATGAGACTTCTGAATATATCCTTTATAAATTGCCTTGCGCTTGGGGGAGGGGCGGGGGGACTTATTGAGGGATTGACTTGATAACTAGCGGGACATAGCAATAGTTGTAAGAATGGGGGGATTTGACACTTGTAATGATTGCTGGGGCCTACTAGAAGGCACTGGCCCACCCTTCGGATGATGTTGTTTCTGGGGTGACAGCCACTCTGCTAGTTGGGGCAGTGGGAGGTTTTGAGCCCACAGAGCAGGGTAGCAGGGAGGGGGGACTTCTACAATTGGGGTTCTTGTTTTACTTTCCTGCACGCTTTCTTGTTTTACCCAGCACCTCTAGCTACACAGGAACAGTCATTGGAGATGGGGGAGGTATGGGAACTGCTCTCCATTCGTTGTGCTAACCGGCACAGGCTGAGGCACCACCAAGATTGGTACCTTGACCGGCTCACTTAACGGGGAAAACCCAAATGGAACACACTATGATAGATCCCATGATGGCAGCACCCTAAGAGTCATGACATAAAATGTCAATGGGATCGGCAATATGATAAAATGCACTGTGATACTTCAGTATTTACGGAGGCATGCTCCAGATATAAGGCTTTTGAAGGCAATCACTATAAAGCGCTAGACCGATATGGATACACTCTACTTGCACGCGCCGGATTCACATCGGACTCCAGAGGGATAGAGATACTGGTTAGGTCCTCCCTTCTATTTGTCCCGGGTAGACTTTGGCATAACCAATCAGGCAGATTCGTCGCAAGGACTGGTGCATGGGAGGGCATGGTCCTTAACATCGGTTTGGTATATATAGCACCTAAGCTTCATGCTGATACCCTACCTGCATTAAGTGCTTTACTTCTGGAATTACCACCAGGCGTTCTCCTAATGGGGGGGACAGGAATGCTACTATTGACCTGGGATGGGATGGAGCATTGGGTCTGACAGGGACCCAGCAGAGACACTATACTACCTCCCAGATTAGTGTACGGAACAATACTACCAAGATAATGTAGGGACTGTCGACTGGGCCTGTACCGTATGCGAGGCCTATAAAACAGTGATAAGGAGTTATGTCCAAGTGTTAGCAGGGGGAGGCGGAAGGAACAAACACCACAATACGAGATCCTAAAAAGAGAAATCATAGGGCTAGAAGCAATGGTGTTGAATAGTAATGTCCTTGACCCACTTGTTAGCCATCAACTCTGTTATAAATAGCAAGAAAAGAGAGCCATAGCGGAAGATAGGGCTCGAGCACAGGCAAAGACTCTAAGATGTGGGGGATAAAGCCAATAAATGATAGCCTGGTTGGAAAAAAGAGACAGGGAGAGGAACTGGGTCCTGGAGATTTGCACGCCACAGCGGGTGGTTCATAAAACAGGGCAGGAGATTGCAGCTGCATTTACTGATCACTATGAAGCCTTATACACCTCTGCACCCGTTAGAACCAGAAATGACTTACTGAACTCCTTAGAGATATCCCCATCCCCACACTGCCAGCTGATGTATGTAATGACCTGGAGAAAGACTTAACAGTTGAAGAAATAGAACAGTCTACAGTCTGGCAAAGCCGCTGGGCCAAATGGCACACCGGAAGAAATGTATTAGGGTTTGGCTTCTACACTGGCACAACATATGATCAATATGTTCCAACAGGTGGGAGCAGTGGGCAGACTCCCAGAAGATCAACGGCTGGCCACAATTGTGGTTATTACCAAGAGAGCTACCCGACAATTGCCACTCATACAGACTGATCTCACTCCTAAATACAGAATTTAATGTACTAGCGAAGGCCATTGCAACCCGGTTCCGTGGAGTGATAACCTCCATAATACACCCTTATCAGTCAGGATTCATGCCCCATAAAAGTACCAGATTGAACCTGAGGCGCTTATACGGAGTCCTGCATATAACCGCGGACGGGAGGGGGGACGACGCTGTACTGCTTTCACTGGATTCATGGATGGTGTTTGATAGTATTGAATCGCACTATCTATTCTCTGTATTGGAGAGGTTTGGGTTTGGTCCGAGTTTCTGTGCCTGGATTAGGCTCTTATATACGTACCCTCTGGAGCGGGTACGGGTGAATGAGACAGTAACCCGCCCCTTCGCCATCCTTAAGGGCATGAGACAGGGATGCCCGTTGTCCACTATGCTTTTTGCATTGGCGTTGGAGCCACTAGCTGCATGGGTCTAACACGACTGATTGGTGGCGGGCATAATGGGAGAGGGTGGCTGCGAGGAAAAAATCTCATTGTGTGCTGATCAAATATTACTATACGCCATGCGCCCCCGCTTTACTGTGCCGATGTACCTCTTTAGAAAAACCAAAGAGGCAATATCTCTTGAAATTAATTCACTGTCATCGAAAAGGTTTTCTTGTAATCACTAAACAAGAGAGTAAATACTAATGCATTGGGTATTATGTAAAGAGGAAGTGTCATGAGGAACATTGAACCCTCTAGTACTTCGCCGAGAAAGCCCCATGAGGCACTAGGAAAACATTGATGAAAAAATATGAATAAAGGAAAGATGTAATTTTTGGGCCACATTTGGGCACATGATGGTGTCTAATTAAGTAGGCTATTAAAGCATTTGGGAGTGCAACCGGTTTCATTTGGCAATATCCAGGTACGGGGCAATTTCTTGTGAGTCCGGCAAGAGCAGATATATTTAGAAAAACAAAAAGATAAAAGGCAAATTGTAAATAATGCTCTGTGCAAACAATTATTTTAAATTAGTGGGTGGCACAATGGCAGTACATTGCTGGTCACCTAGGGCCATTGGAATTTGATGTGATATGATTAGGTGAGTCACAAGGCCAATTTATGTTTTACTCACACATGCCTTGTATATAAAGCACTAACTGTGTGGCATAAAAGTATTAAGGGAAAATAACACAAGATTTTAAAAAAGCTTTACAAGTAAATATGAACGGACACTTGGGGGCGCTAGGTGGCGCACGAGCAAGATGGCCGCACTGTAGTGAGGCTCCTGCAGCTCGGCGCATATACCCAAATAATTATCCTGTTACGATGGACAGAGGTGGCAGATAATCTGTGCTGTGAGAAGCTTGAACCCTCGGGCACCTCCGCTGCGAATTTGAAACGGATCGGCAGCTGTTTGCAGCACTTAGCCCTGGTGCCTGTGACTGCCGGTGAAGGAGCCTGACCTGCCTAGAGCTGCCGCTCGGCGTGCGTGGCTACGACAGCACCCGGCGGCCCACGAGGTCCCTGGGCCGGAGAGCGCAGAAAGCAGGACCTGCGGGCCAGGGGTGAGTGCGTGGACCAAGTCAGGGCTTGCTCCCCCCGCTTACACACAGCCGGAGCAGTGCCCCATTCCCTCCCCCTCGCAACGACTCTGCAGCAGTACCGCGTTGCCCCGGGCGTGGGGCGCGTGACTGACCCGAGGGCTGGCGGCTTGAGATCCTGTAGTCTGAGGCGCCGATCGGAGCAATCCACGTTCAAGTATAGCCCGCGGCAGCGCTGCCAGCGCTTTGTTGGTTTGAGCGGTGGCTGGCGGACGAGGTTTTAGGGTGGCCCGCAGGGCCCAGAGGATTGGCCCATGAACCCGCACCGGTTGCTGCCTCCCTTCTCCCGGGGGGCGCGGAGCCACGGTCTGGTGCCTCGGCTGCTTCCTCCTCCCCCGGCGCCAGAGATATCGAGAGGGTGCTTTAGGGCCAGCGTGAGAGATCCGCTGCAGCCGGCTGCCGAATTGCCTGTGGAGGTACGGCCCCTCTGCTCCTGCTGTTTCCCTGCTCCCGGGCTGTCTACAAAGCCTGATAGTAAGCCTGAGGCCGAAAAATACCACCGGACTAACGGCATAGCTGTGAGGAGGGGTAGTTGTGCCTTGTTCACGTCGCACTGCTGCCCTGTGTGTGGCATGGAGGTGCAGACCCACTGACTGCAAGTGGCTCATGGCTGGGTTCCTGTGAGGAAAGAGTGAACGTCCAGGATACACAGCTGCGGCCCTGTGGGTGCTGGGTGGAGGATTGCTGAGACCCAGCCGGGGCTTTTAACTTACCTGGATGCAGGTGATGTCCAACACGGACTAAAGGAGATCTGTACCCCATCCCCCAGGTGCAGAGATCTCACCTGCTACGCTTGGTCTAAGTACTGCAGCCCTACCCTTCGGCCCATCACGCTCAACATGGGGAAATTATGCGAGGCAGCCGAGGCTGACATTTGAAACAAAAAAAAGCGCCTGGCTGCAACCCGGAGATGCCGAGGTACATGGTGATGCGCCTACGCAGGGAGCAGCTCACTCCACGGCCGAAGACATGAAAGCCATTCTACACGAGGTTAGACAAGGTCTCACCACTCTTGCCGACAAGATGGATGCCCTGACTACGCGCATGGATACTATTGTACACAAACTAGACGGACATGAAGAACGCATCACAGAAACCGAGCACAGAATTTCGGACAACGAGGACGCTACGACCCATATGCAGGCCAGTGTGGCGCAGATGGACAAATTGCTTAAAATTATTGCGGCGAAAAATGAAGACATTGAAGCGAGAAGCCGCCGCAATAACATTAGAGTCCTTGGAATTCCAGAAAGTACCAATACTGGCAAGATGGAGGAGTATATCGAACGAATGCTGACGGCAGCAATAGGCGCAGAAGCTCTCTCTTCTCAATTTATAGTTGAGCGCGCGCACAGATCGCTGGGCCCTCGCCCTCCACCGGGGAGCACACCAAGACATATCATTGCCCGACTCCTCAATTACCAGGATCGGGATTTGGCCCCCCGAGTGGCCCGCGAGAAGAGGCAGCTGAATTTTGATGGCAACGCGATTACACTATACCCGGACTTCACAGCGACTGTACAGGAGGAGAGGCGCAAGTTCCTTCCCGCTAAGCAGAAGCTTCGCCAGGCCCAAATAGACTATGCGTTATTATATCCTGCCAGGCTGAGAATTACGCACCAAGGCAAGCAATTTTTCTACACTAAGCCACACCAAGTGGATGAATTCTTAAAGAGACTCCGACGACAAAACAATGCTCCGGACTCACCATCTGCATCGCCTAGACCCGTAACGCCTACTGAAGAGTAAAAACTGACTCTGAACTATAATGTATACAATTGGGGGTGATGTTTTCAGTGAGAGAATGTCAGATTGAAAGAAATACCGCACTATGCATCATCCGAAGAGGGGACTTCTTTCAGCATTGTACTCAAGATAAGTACTGCCTATGGTCCATCAGTTGTTTGACGCCGGGCACCCTTAGCCCTCCTGGAGATTGTCGACATCATCAGACTGCTCTCGGAGGGCGAGGGCTCCTCCGTGCATGACCCTAGTTGGTTCCCCCGAGTGCTCCCCCAGTATACTTTGCTGCGAAGTTGTATGCAGCATGTTTTTGTTCTATTGGGCCGTTTGGGTGGTGGGTGGGAATTGTATTTCTGGCATGTTTGGGATGCTTCAGTGGGTGGAGGGTGGGGGGGATTGTTTTGGAATTTACAGGCACACTAACGACACAGCATGGCAGGCAAGCATGGGACAATATTGGTATTCTCTCCATGAATAATACGGTAATGTTATGTGGCCCGACACGGGCGGCAACGGCACATGGCTAGACTAGCGTCCTACCAGAAAGTGCAGATCATTACGTGGAATGTTTGAGGACTAGGTGATCCGCGCAAGCGTCTCCAGATATTGGCATACCTAGACCGGCACCAGATAGGTATTGCGATGCTACAGGAAACTCACATTAACCCCCAAAGCACAGCTACTTTCGCACAGAGGTGGGCTGACCACAGAATATTCTCCTCTTACTCCTCGTACGCCAGAGGCACGGCCATCCTCATAAAGAAGCATACTCCCTTTGTTCTGGCCGGTACCCTACAGGACACACAGGGAAGATACTGTCTGGCATGGGGGCGGCTAGGGACAGACTCGGTTACCCTGGTGTGTTGCTATGGCCCCAATACAGACAATCCTGATTTCTTTGACATACTCTGGGGGAAGATCATGGCGGTAGGCTCCACGCATGTAATATGGGGGGTGATTTCAATGTGGTACTTGACCCACTCATGGACAGATCTCACCCAGCGCCACATCACTACACTAGGGCCCAGATGGCACTGCAGAATATAGTGGAGGACAATGGCTTACTGGATGCCTGGAGATACATGCACTCCCATAGGGCGGAAGGAACACATTTTACAGCGCACGCGGCATCTTGGGCGCACCTAGACTATTATCTGCTCTCCTGGGGATTAGGCACACTGGTCACCAAGGTCGAACATCTGGCCAGGACGTATTCGGATCACTCCCCTGTTATGATTACACTTACTCCCCCGGGTTACGACGCCCCACGTAGCAACTGGAGGTTGCAACCTCTAACGCTGCTCGACACAGTATTTCACAGTGGGGGAAGAAATCAGTGATTTTTTTCAACGTAACAAAGGATCGGTAGCTGACGTTGAAACGGTGTGGGAGGCCTTTAAGGTCACAATTCGAGGATTCTGCATCTCAAAAAGCGTGGGGGTACTGCGTGATATCCTGGGCACGATACGGAGATTAGAAGCTGAATTAACAATACTTGAGGAGCGCCTTCGCTTGGGGGGGACGGCCAAACACAGCGGGAGCTCCGGGACAAACTATCAGAGTATAAAGCTACAGCTGACCGAGAAACAAGATTTAGGGGTAAATATTGGGTGGCCCGTCGCTATGGGGAGGGAGAACACCCGGGGAAGGCCTTAGCTTAAACGATAAGGAAGCCCCGATTTTCTAACCATATCCTGGAGGTGCAGGGCCCTGGGGGCATTCTCCACCGGGACACATCTGATATCCTCAATACATTTACTACACACTACACCTCCCTATACACGTCACAGAGGAAAGATCATCTAGTGCTGGATGATTTCTTAGAAGAGGTGGCGCTGGGCTGGCTGGGGGACTCACAACGGGAGTTCCTAAGTGCGCCGTTTGAATTAGATGAAATACGAGAGGCCATAATGCAGATGAAATCGGGCAAGGTGCCCGGGTTGGATGGAATCCCTGTAGAATTCTATAAGGCATACATAGACCAACTGGCACCCATTCTTAAGGAAATTTTTGAGGCCTCTCTAGAGACTGGCACACTTCCTCCTTCCATGAGGGCAGTGCTAATCACTTCCCTTCTCAAACCGTGAAAATCACCGCTACATTGCGATTCATATAGACCGCTATCCCTCATTAATTGTGATACCAAAATTCTGGCCAAGGTAATCGCTAACAGACTCAATTTGATCATGGAAAAACTGGTTTTCACTGATCAAGCGGGCTTCGTGCCGGGGAGAGCAACCACACATAATCTCAGGACCTTTTTCTCTGTCCTCCATAACGTTGATCCTGAACTGCCGATGGCGGCGGTGTTTTTAGATGCCACTAAGGCATTTGACTCCGTAGAATGGGACTATTTGCTCAGAATATTGCGGCGGATGGGCTTCCCCCCTTCGTTTCTCGCTTGGATACAATTACTATACCAACTCCCCACGGCCAAAGTCCTAATTAATGGCCATTTGTCCACAGCATTCCCCGTCACCAGAGGTACCCGACAGGGGTGCCCACTGTCCCCCCTACTCTTTGCCCTGGCGATTGAACCGCTGGGGGCTAGGCTGCGGCAGCGGCACCAAGACAAGGCCTTGCAATATAACATGCGCCAGATCCTCTTATCTTTATATGCAGATGACATCACTCTCTATGTCAGAGATCCACAGCACAACCTCAACCCCTTATTGCGGGAATTTATTATCTTTGGGAAAATGTCTGGGATTCATATTAATTGGGGAAAGTCACAGATTTTCCCACTCACGCCTGCGGCCACCAAGTTCCCCCTGGACTACCCGCTGGAGTGGTGTGCTACGGACATGAGATATCTAGGGATTCGCATTTCCGGAGATAGGGAAGAGTTGATACGTCTTAACTATGGAACCACACTGGAACGCATTGCAAGAAGCGTAACTCGTTGGATCTCCTTGCCGCTCTCCTTTGCAGGGCGAGCCTCCCTAATTAAAATGGTGGTGCTGCCGCAGCTCCTGTATCGCTTCCTCAACATCCCGTATCCTCCCGGGCGCCATTTTTTTAACTCGCTAAGGTCTGAAATGATCAGATTAGTATGGGGAGGCAAACAGCCACGTTTGCCATGGTGAATACTCATTAGGCCCTATGCGCAAGGAGGGTTTGATATTCTGGACTTTGAGCTGTATTACACATGCGCACAGGCCAACTATGCCTTTTATTGGTTTCACCCTCCTCGATATATGCCCCAGGTTGCGGCGGAACAGTGGTTGGCGGACCCTATCCCCCTAGCGGGAATGCTTTACGCTGACACTCGTCCAAGAGATGCGGAACCCACCACGGTTACTTGCACGATAAATGCATGGCACCGCATTTCAGATGCACTGCAACAACCCCTGCTGTACTCACCGTTGCTCCCCCTCTCTTATCACCCTCGCAAGTCATTGTTACAAGAGAAGGGGTTTCGGGGTCTGATGGAGCGGGCCCAACTTGTTACATGGGGTGATCTTTATCACAATAGGTTGTTCAAATCGCGCGACCAGATGTTCCAGGCAATCCAGCCCTCTCCCTTAGATATATTCCTTTATATACGGCTTCGGCAGGGCGTCAGGTCCGTCACTCCGGAGTTCCCTCGGGAACCTCTCAGCCTGGCCCCCCTGCATTTGTTGCTGAAGGCCACTTCGCCAGGTCACTTGGTTTCAACGTTTTATCATAATATATATACTCAAAAGGTGGAAGTGCCCTGCTCATCTCGCGTGCACTGGGAAATAGAGCTGGGCGGGGAACTGACAGAGGAACAATGGACGCATTGTTGCCTACAGACTGAGCAAATCTCTGAAAGTAGCAGATTCCACATCACACATTTTAAATTTCTACATCGCCTGTATTATTTTAAGCTTAAAGACTCAGACCGCTGCGATAGATGTTGTACCCTTGGTGCGGGTTTCATTCACTTGGCCTGGGAATGTCCTGAAGTAAGTGAATTCTGGGGGAAGGTTTTTGTTGCGCTAGAACAGATGACAACGGTTGTCCTAGAACGTACTCCATTGACAGCGTTATTAAGCTACACTAAACATATCCCTAGGCCATATCGTCGGTATCTCGCCACGGCCCTGCTCCTGGCTAAACGCCGTGTGTCCTGTCGGTGGGGCAGGGGTTGAGCGCCCAAGTTTAAGGAATGGCTCAAAGATTTAATATATTGCCAAGAACAACTGACCACATACGCCGAAACACTCCCCCGGGCATCAAGACCTAAAGATATTTGGGATCCTCTTAAAAACTACCTGATAGCGCACCCACAGGATCTCCTGATGACCGATCTAGATGCTGGGGTGTCATAGGTTTGCTACCCATGAGCGGTGCGGGGGTTGTGTGGAGGGCACAGTGGAGGATTTGCTGCAATAGATTACCTGTTGGGGTTCGAGTAGGGGGGTCCACAACGTTGCATGATGTATTGATAATGGGGTGCAGTCTCCGGGCGTCAGGGGATTGTCTACTTCTTTACTGCTTGTTTAGGTAATACTAGGTTAGATGGTAATCTGGAGCCTGTGATCTGCCCTGTGGTATAATGTGCATGATGTCAATGTGTGTATTGTTGCCCACTCCACTTTCACATACTTGTATGTAATGCTATGTGTCAAGAGATGAGATCATTGCCTTTCTATCGCTGCACCATGTTTGTTGCCAAATGCCGCTATTCACATTGTATTGTTTTCCTTTGCATAAAACAATAAAAATAAAGTTAAAAAAAAAAATATATGAACTGACACTTTGAGTGGAAAAATAAATTACCTCTTATTAATGAGTACGGCATTATGCACTATGGAGTACAAGTTGTGTGTTGTGCTGAATAATAGAGCCATTCGCTTTGCTAGCCAGCGTGTCACATATTTGGCTACTGTCTGCAGCTGGTGCAGCTGTAGTTGACAATTATCTATTTTTAATTCCAAAAGCCCTACTCTTCTCCAAATGCATTTCTCTTCTACTCTCACTCCAAAGAGGCAGATGAATAATAAATAAGATGCTACTTCACACACCTCATATATGAAATGCGGATATTATCCTGTCTGCCGTAAGTTGACATTGGGAAAAATGATGGACTGCACTACAGGGAAAGGAACAGGCTATATAGATTGTATTTGGCATGGTCATTGCAGTGTATACCAGATGCCAAACTTGACATCAAATCATGCACTTACTCCCACTCTACTCGCTGGCCTCGCCCACCACAACATATTATTTCCAACAAATTCATTTGCTGGGAAGTAAGCAAGGAAAGGAAACTTGACTCACTGTTCTGCAGGATAGGGTAGAGGGATTAGGTGGGTAGGGTAGAGCATTTTTGCTATAGAATAGAGGGGCCCCCACACTGATTATCGATTTGTCATCTTTGGTCTATTCTGTCAATGTGCTAGTCGACGGAAGTCGAAAGGGAAAAATCTGAAGTGTAAATTAAATCTGTTATGGGAAGCATGAAATATATTCTGAGATCACTTCACTTCACATGATTATAAAATCAAATGTGGCACATGGCAAGAATGGCTTTTCCAAATTTTTGGTAGGCTTGGATGGAAGAACTTAGGAAAAAAAAGGAGTGAAGTACTAAGAGGTGACTGAGTGGGCAAAGGGAAACAACACACCTAGGGGCTTATTTACAAGCCCCTTACACGGCTGGTGTGTCACTTTTTATATGGGAAAAAGTGATGCACAGTTGGCGCAAGGGGCTTGTAATTAACCCCCTTCAGTTTGCAATACATTGAAACATTGTAAATTCTGCATTAACTGAAGCAGACGCACATTGCACATCTAACACTGCAGTCACAAATTGAATTGAACCATACTGCACTTCGGTCATAGGTGGCAAAATGCACAACAAAGTAAGTGAAGTAGGTGAGCAACATGCTTCTCATGGCAAGAGCTGCCTTGTTTATTGATCCAAACAATCCTTTAATTCATTCATCCTTTCATTCTAATTCACCCATAGCCACCATGATTAAGCTTTACTTTCTCTCATCCAGTCTTTCACCAAAGTTTCCAATCCATTATCCACCTATTCAATATCCACCTTTTCTTCCTGCCATCCTTTCGCCGATTCATCCCTTTACCCACCCATGCACCCTTTCACCCACTCACCCTTTCACCCATATACCATTTTCCTTTAGTTTAACCTTCCATTCTTTCATGTTTCCCTCAAGCCATCAACACTCATTAGGTGACCTTTTGTGAGTTACAATTAGAAGAAGCCATAATACCTCAACCACCGCAGCAGCTGGTAAAGCTGGAAGGGTTCACGGTCACATGTTGACGGCGCCCTGGTACTAGCTAGTGATAGTAATTGCAAAATATTATGTGGCCTACCAGTGCCCGCCCCTACCATCAGTTCTCCCCCTCCAACTGACTCTCCTCCTCCTGCAGTGGCACTAAAGCCAGCATCACTGCTGGTCTATGTGGCTAGAATAAAACATTATACATATTTTAGATGCCAGATACTCCACCCCATTAATACAACTGAAATACATCACTACAGTTCAGTTAGCACAGCAGTGTCTTCTAACAAAAATATCACTCTGGTAATTTGATTGGTTCAGAGAGTTAGACAAGCCAGGGGTGGAATAATGGTCAATGAAAGAGATATGGTGTTGGTTGGGAAATGCAATGGGAGTGGGTCCTCATACTTTTTTCCAGCCATGCTGCACTGTCATGGGAAACTTCTGGTATACTGTATAAATAAATGAGACAGCAGCACACAACATTAGGGGGGGTCCATGATGACCATGGGCACTCTCTCATGTAATCAACTGTTAGCGAATGAGCAGGAAGAAGAAAGCCTTCTCAACAAACATACATGGTGAATAATATTTATAATACTAGCTTACTTGGGCCTGCAATATGCACGGTAGACAGTAGAGTACCAAAATGTGTTGTTCTTAGTCTTACTTTCACAGTACCACAAGATATATAGGAGAGAGGGAAAGATTGCCAACAAAGCAGAAGATAAGTGAACTAGAGATTAGAGAAGAGACCGGAATAAGTGAGGTTCTAAAAAAGAAAACCATGTAATAATAAAAAAATAATGGTGGTCAGTGCCTCCTGCTGACCAGCTTTTCCCAGACCCTCAACGTCCCTCTTCTTGCCCTTGGGTGCTGATGTAAGAAGTGAAAAAGATTAAAAAAACAGATTAGTGATTAAGTTAATCTCCACAAAATTAATATGTCAGGCAAACGCAGTCACATAATTGTACTTCTCTAAAACAGGTCACCTATAGTACTAGATTTGAGTCTATCGACTATAGTTGAGTTGCCCATACTAATCTTAAAATCCATATTCCAAAGTTCCTTAAGAAAACTATATTTGGAACTAATGAATTGCAGTGAATGATCTTGATTCTATTCCCATTACTGAATACCCTTGATGGACCAACTCAGCTTCCTTTTCTTGCAATGCATAGACACATACTAATCGCTGTAAAATTGCTTGGAAATGTACGAGCTATATAAACAAAGTCACAGAGAGAACTCACTACTCACTGACTTCACTGATTCACTATAGTGACAGGAGGACAGTCTACAATGGCTTCTTAATTAATCAGCCAAAGCGAGCGCCAATGATGAGTATGATTAAGTTGCTCTGAGCACCAGCCTAGCAGAAACTAGAAACTGGATCACATAATAATATTCCAACATAAACTAAACGTAACTTACCTCTGAGTGTGAGCAGCATGCTATTTGGAAAAAAAATGTTAGCATTGTAGAACACAAACACAACAAATAATTAATACTCACCAAGCCCCGGAATCTCGACGCCTAGCAGGTGGAGCAGGTCCTGTTCTCGGTCCAAGATATCCGCCTAGTGGTGCGTCAGCTCCTGTACGGTGCGCCGGACCTGGCTGGTGCGCTGGACACACTGACGAAACCTCCTCCAGCACAGCCGACGCTCCTGCAGGGGGTATTGGCTGCCGAGCCTGGCGCCTGCTACCAGCATGGAGGGGAGGTGGCGCTGTGCGAAAGAAATGAGTGCTGCCACATCCTCCTTGCTAAAGATTGCCCAGGATTGCACACCTGGGCGGTGTCGCCACCCACAAGAAAGCCGCCCCTCTGCTATGGCACTAGGTGGAGTAGAAGAGAAGGAAAAGGAAGGTAAAGGAAAGAAGAAATAAGGAAGCAAGGGGAAATTAACAAAATAGAAAATGTAACAGAAAAAAACTATTTCTTTTTCAAAAAATGTAAAATACACAAACACAAAGACACACACTAATATAATAAATAAAAATAATGGGTAGATAAGTTTTAAATAGGGAGTATTAAAGAGATTAAGTTGGATTCTAAAAATAGGCCCAGCACCATAACAGAGAACCGCGTGGTGCCATTCGCGCGTGATTTCCAATGCAAGGACACACATGAGAACCGCATAGTGCCATTTGTACACGATTTGCAATGCGAGGATGCACTCCTCGTTACACATGGCAACTCGAACGGGAGCCTGGCAAACTCCGCCCAAATGCGGAATTAAGACAGAGTTTTTAGCCACTTCGCCTCCATGAACTCCACTCTGGCCTAAAAAAGACTAGAGCGTTTACACACAGCATTTCAAGTTCACAAACATGCTACCATTTTTATTCCTTTCATCACAAAACATCAGCATGTTATTCACTGTGGATTATCATTGTCTTGTCTCCATGACCGTGAAGTACAATAAGTAATGAAAAGTGGAGTAGGTAGGCAAAAAGTTGGGGGGAAGACCACCCTAAGGCTGTCAGGTCTAACAGGTGGATTAAGCTAGGTAGAGGCTTTAGCTATGGAATGGTTGAGTGTCACTGATCAAGTGCTACGCTTTTTCTTAGTCAAGCTTGAGCCCACGATAATTGTTGCAAAGATATATCTACATATCTATTCTATATTTATACACACATATATATGTGTATATGTACATATACACATATATATGCATATATATGTGTATATGTATATATATATATATATATATATATATATATATATATTCTGCTCCAAAGGTTGTCCACCTGGTGAGTAGCACTCGATCAGCAGCTTTGTTTATGATAGGCAGGGACGAGGATCCGCTTGTAGAAGCTGCTCCGTAATGGAAATGCCTGACGCGTTTCGAAGCTCCATATGCTTCTCTTCAGAGGCTTGAACGGAGACAGTGTGTGCAAACGCTGAACCCACTTGGCCATTTTCATATTGCACACCCACCAATGGGAAGCTCGAATGAGACTGTGCATTGTGGGAAATGTGGTCCGGATAGCACACAAATCTTGTCCTGTATGGACCCTGCAAGTGGACTCGTCCTCAATCCTGTTTGCGGCTGCTGGCCCACACAGCCGACATGATAGTTACCATGTCGGGTGGCCCCCATAACATAACTGGGTGGTGCACACTCCGCGGCAGTACGGCCGCGTATTACATTCTGCTCCAAAGGTTGTCCACCTGGTGAGTAGCACTCGATCAGCAGCTTTGTTTATGATAGGCAGGGAAGAGGATCCGCTTGTAGAAGCTGCTCCGTAATGGAAATGCCTGACGCGTTTCGAAGCTCCATATGCTTCTCTTCAGAGGCTTGAACGGAGACAGTGTGTGCAAACGCTGAACCCACTTGGCCATTTTCATATTGCACACCCACCAATGGGAAGCTCGAATGAGACTGTGCATTGTGGGAAATGTGGTCCGGCTGGTTTGTGCCCGAGTGCAGCCCTACTGATGGACATTCCCACCGAGCTGAATATATATATATATTATCTACTGGCGGTCGCCAGTAGATAGTTATAGTTACAACCTATTATCCATAGGAAATCCGCGACATTCTATTTGCAATAACGTTGGCGCCGGTTGACGAATCTTCGCGAAAGTTTCCAACTTGTTGGGGCGCTCCGGTCCGCTCCTACCCTGAAAGTCTCGGGGTGATACGTCAAGCGGGGGCCGAGAAAAAGGGGGTCCCAAAACGCGTTTTCCCCATTCATTTTTCCATAGGAACCTTTAGTCGCAGCTACAGCCCGAACTGCTGAACGGAATTACCCCAAATTTGGCAAAGAGGTAGCCCTTGGTTCAGACTGGTGCCTTTTGCTAAAATGGTGTAAATCCGTTCAGTAGTTCCTGAGAAATTCACAATTAAAATCACATATATATCTATGGGCGCGTCGGATCCGCGTACCCTCCCGATCACGAGCTGCATGCTAATTGGCTGTCAACACTCCAAATCAAGAAGTGTTGGCAGCCATTTTATCCCTCGGTAGAACCGAGGGACAGAAACAAGTGCGCAAAGCGCAAAAGGGGGCAGGGTAGAAACACCCTGACCCCCTAGGTCTGCTCAGGGGTCCCACAAGGACCCCCTGGGCAGAAAAAGATTTTTTTTTTTAAAAATCGGCGGGATGCGCTTAGGGTGCGCGTATCCCGCCGAGAAAAAAAAAAAGAAACAAGTGCGCAAAACGCACAAAGGGGGCAGGGTAGAAACACCCTAACCCCCTAGGCCTGCTCAGGGGGTCCCACAAGGACCCCCTGGGCAAAAAAAAGCATTTTTTTTTTTTTTTAAATCGGCAGGATGCGCTCAGGGTGCGCGAATCCTGCCGAAAAAAAAAAAATCGAAGCGCGGTCTCCCGCGCTTCGATGTTAATTGGCCCCCGGGTGGCCCAAGTCCCGGGGGCATGGTGGGGGGATAATTTAATGTGTGGGGGGCCTCAAAGGGCCCCCCAAGCCCCGGGGACCGCCACCCCCCGGGGCTTTTTTAAAAAAATGGTGCGGGAGGGCTCTGAGCCCTCCCGCCAGCCCGAGGACCACCACCTCCCCGGGGCTTTTTTAAATTAATTTAACAACCTGTGTGGGGGGCTCCAGCCCCCACACGCCCGAGACCGCCACCTCCCCGGGGCACTAACAAATTAAAATGGGGGTCCGTTTTGGACCCCCGAAGCCCGGGGACCACCACCTCCCCGGGGCTGTGCTCATGTAGGGAGGGGGGCCGCGCGGCCCCCACTCCTGGAGCCCTTGATGGCCCTGGGGACCGCCACCCCCAGGGCCGGCTCCTGCAGTGTCCCGGGGTGCCTACCCCCGGGACACTGTAGTTGCTATGGCAGGACGGGAGCCTCGCGGCTCCCGTCCTGCCATAGCAAACTGCTTTGGATATTGGAAGAGAGAGCAGGAAACCTGCTCTCTCTTCCAATATCCAAAGCACATTGCTTTCCACATGGGGAGCAGCATGTCAGCTGCTCCCCATGTGGGACAGCAATGCCGGCTCCCAAGGGACGTGGGGAGCCGGCGGGACTGTGGGGGAATTGGGGACCCCCCCACAGTCCCCATCGGAGAGGGCCAGCCCCGGGGGATGGGGTCCCCGGGGCAAGTAGTGGCCCAGGAGGGGGGCCACGCAACCCCCCACCCCAAAAAAGAAAAATCTAAAAAATAAAAAAAAATGGAAAGGCCGGCCCCGGGGGATGGGGTCCCCGGGGCCTTAAATGGCCAGAGGAGGGGGGCCACGCAGCCCCCCTCCAAAGAATAAAAATAAAAAGGCCATGCCCCGGGGGATGGGGTCCCCGGGGCCAATACAGGCCCAGGGAAGGGGGGCCACGCGGCCCCCTTCCCGTTTTTTTTTTAAATTAAAAATTTAAAAAAAGGGGTAAGGCCCTGGGGGATGGGGTCCCCAGGGCATAAAAACAGGAAAAAGGAAGGGGGGCCACACAGCCCCCCTTCAGGGGACAAAAAAAATTTTTTTTTTTTAAAAACGATCGGGCCCGCAGGCCCCGCCCCCTTCCTTCACCACTCTGCAAACGCGCCCCCTGGCGCGTTTGCAGAGGGGGAACGAATTCCCCTTGAATACTGGGGGTCCCTGGGGGCCAACTAGCCCACCAGGAACCTCCAATATGCGCCAGGGGGCTGCGTTGCAGAGACGTGTAGAGAGGCCACACCCCTTTTTACACCTCTCTGCAACGCAGCTCTGTGGCGCTTTTTGGAGGTATATGGTGGGCTAGTTGGACTCCGGAGACCCTCAGGATTCAAGGGGACTTAATCCCCCAACTTAAAACGCGCCACGGGGCGCGTTTGCACAGTGGTGAAGGGAGGGGGCGGGGCTTCAGGTGACATGTGTGCAAACAGGCCCCGTGGCGCGTTTTAAGATGGGGAATTAAATCCCCTTCAATCCTGAGGGTCCCTGGGGGCCAAGTAGCCCAACAGGTACATCCAGAAAGCGCCACAGAGCTGCGTTGCAGAGAGGTGTAAAAAGGGGTGTGGCCTCTCTACACGTCTCTGCAACGCAGCCCCTAGCGCATATTGGAGGTTCCTGGTGGGCTAGTTGGCCCCTAGGGACCCTCAGGATTCAAGGGGACTTAATCCCCCAACTTAAAACGCGCAACGGGCGCGTTTGCACAGATGTCACCTCAGGCCCCGCCCCTCCCTTCACCATTGTGCAAATATTCCTCTAAAATCAGCCGAAATACGAATTCCGATTTACTCACCTGTTATCAGGAGAGACCTCAGTGCTGCATCTTTCAGCCCAGTACTGGTCCTCAAAAGTAATTTTAACCGTACTTACCAGTAACTTGAATTTCCTTCCATAGGCTAACATTGACTGGTTTCACTTGGAAATTCTTCTAAGTGTGGAGTTTTGGAACTTTAAAATATTCCTCTAAAATCAGCCGAAATACGAATTCCGATTTACTCACCTGTTATCAGGAGAGACCTCAGTGCTGCATCTTTCAGCCCAGTACTGGTCCTGAAAAGTAATTTTAACCGTACTTACCGGTAACTTGAATTTCCTTCATAGGCTAACATTGACTGGTTTCACTTGGAAATTCTTCTAAGTGTGGAGTTTTGGAACTTTAAAATATTCCTCTAAAATCAGCTGAAATACGAATTCCGATTTACTCACCTGTTATCAGGAGAGACCTCAGTGCTGCATCTTTCAGCCCAGTACTGGTCCTGAAAAGTAATTTTAACCGTACTTACCAGTAACTTGAATTTCCTTCCATAGGCTAACATTGACTGGTTTCACTTGGAAATTCTTCTAAGTGTGGAGTTTTGGAACTTTAAAATATTCCTCTAAAATCAGCCGAAATACGAATTCCGATTTACTCACCTGTTATCAGGAGAGACCTCAGTGCTGCATCTTTCAGCCCAGTACTGATCCTCAAAAGTAATTTTAACCGTACTTACCGGTAACTTGAATTTCCTTCATAGGCTAAGATTGACTGGTTTTCAGCAAAAAAGTTTCAAAGTGTTGATTTTCACAAACTACAAATATTCCTTAAAAATCGCCTGTATGACTTAAACGCATTCTTTCAACTGTTTACAGGAGATGCACCAGTGCTGGATCCAGGATCCAACACTGAGTAAGAAAAAGTAACGATAACAGTTTTTACCTGCTAAGTGAATTTCCTTCCATAGGATTACATTGGTGATTCAATGAGAAAAAGTTTCTAAGTGTCAACTTTTAAAATACAATAATATTCCTTAAAAATCACGACTGTAACCAAAATGCTTTTACTCAACTGTTTACAGGAGATGTACCAGGACTGAATCTAGGATCCAGTCCTGTGGTTACAAAAGTAATCCATAAAGTAACTAATTGCATTTAACTAGAAATTCACATTGAGCTGAATGTTGCATTGTGTTTGAAAATGTGTTGCCCATTGCAACAACTGTAACTACTGTACTTAAAAGTCTATTGCCTATCTGCAAAGTATTTAAACTAAAGTAATTCATTCTGAGAAAGTATTTTTTGTAATGTAATGTATAATGTAATTACAATGTAATTTAAAAAATAAAATATGTAAAAAAAAATTGTTTCTAAAAATGTAGTAAATCAGTATGAAAAAAATTAATATAACAATTAATACATTTAAAAATTGTCATTTACAAAACCTTTGAAATTCACTGAAAAAACCGTAGGTTTCAGGCACGTTATAGTTAGAAATTAGCATTTAAAAAACCTTTGAAATTCACTGAAAAAACCATAGGTTTCAGACACGTTATAGTTACAAATTAGCATTTAAAAAACCTTTGAAATTCACTGAAAAAACCATAGGTTTCAGACACGTTATAGTTACAAATTAGCATTTAAAAAACCTTTGAAATTCACTGAAAAAACCATAGGTTTTAGGGACAGTTATAGTTACTTGGACATTGCACTCGTACAAAACCCGTGAAATTCCCCCGTTATAGTTAGTTCAGCTAACTATAACTCGCGCCCGCAATGCACTGCTGATGACGTCACATATTACATCACTCATGACATGGTCAGTGACATCACTGATGACATCACTGATGACATCTCAAATGACATCACTGATGACATCATCCACGTGATAATCTGATGCACCTCCTCACACCCTAATATAACCTTTGATACACCCACTCTAAATTACAGACTGCCATTCGCAAAACCATAGACACTCCAACACCAATAACTACATACCCACTCACTGATTCTTAGGTCTACACACACACATCCACTCACTCACCCGTACAGTCACTCATACTTACGGTCACTCAGTACAGGACTATCATATGCACTCTTACTCCTATATAGACACTCAAACAACGCCACTCATCCATAGAGATACTCACACACCTAGTCAGTCATGCAAATAATTAAACACACTGCCATTTACTCACCTATACAGTTATACACACACCAGCTCACTTACTCATACAAATAGTAGCACATTGTTACGCTCTTATACAATCACTGATACAAGCACACAATCATCCATACAGCCACTATCACAATCATTCACTCTTGCTTATAGCTATTTATATACTCCAACACACATATA